>JBBPDB010000134.1:12654273-12676276 GCA_037974465.1 Brachypetersius altus
TGTGTGTGTGTGTGTGTGTGTGTGTGTGTGTGTGTGTGTGTTTGGGTGTGTGTGTATGTATGTGTGTAGGTATGTGTGTATGTATGTGTGTATGTATGTGTGTATGTGTGTGTGTATGTGTGTGTGTATGTATGTGTGTGTGTGTGTGTGTGTGTGTGTGTATGTGTGTGTGTGTGTATGTGTGTATGTGTGTGTGTGTGTGTGTGAGTGTGTGATCTCAGGGACCCCCTGGTGGTCAGTTTTCAGACATACACACATTCTTTGGCCAAACACAGCTCATTAGCTGGAGCCTGGGAGTGATCAAAGCTCTGAACACAGTCAGGGTTTTGCATGGTTCTAACTGAACGTCACTGATGCTCCTGGACAGCTCACAGGACGTGATGCCTCAATGCTGCACACACTGGGACTACACACATTACTCTGTCTTTGCTCCTGACAGGAAATGTAGTGTAGCATCTATGATCACATCAATTTTAGCATGTGTAACACAATAAGCTTCTTAATGTGCCCATGTGTCCAGGCCCATAATTCAAAACGACTGCTGTTATTTAAGAGGAATTCCATTGAATTCAATATGAATATGAAACGATTTTTAATAAACATACTGAAATAGTACTGGTGAAAAAGATAATATATATTTTTAATTGAAACTACATGTGAACAATATTGCTAAAATTCAATCCAGTAATATTTTCCAAATATGTTTTATGAATTAGTTAGCATTAAAATGAATCCTTTCATGGAATACTAATTCGCCATATTTAAAAAACATCTTAAAAGTGGATTATCTCTTAACTTTTTTTTAAAATGGTGTCAAGTGGAACTCTATTACTGTTCATTTTTTTTTTATCATTTATTTAGTCCAAGATGCAGTAAGTAAAATGTAGAGAGACAGCTTTTTTCGAAGAGCATTAGATCATAGATTGTCTATCAGATATATTTATGAAATATCACTGTAACTGAACAGTATCATGGGATGCAGTACCCGGATTTACTAGTAGAGACAATGTTATCGTAAAAATGAGATGCTTAAACCCCTCTAAGGCACACCTAACAGAATGGTTCTGAGTGCACTGCTTGATACCTGACACACAGTTTAATGGTAGTTCTAAGGTAATGTTTTGATTTAACCTGTGTTTGCAGTGGATATATAAATGACATTGATAATTTAATAGTTAAATTATGAAAAAGGGACACTGATAGTTTCCATCAGTGGTACTATAGTCAAGGAAAATACATAAATTCTTATTCTGTTAGCCTGATGTAGCTTAGGACAAGACTACTACAGATTGGAAATTCATGCTGGATTATTCTTGGTAATAACTTAAATTACAGCTGAACTCCAACAGGGTGCAGAGTACACAGCACTAGGGATGTCACGATCAACTGGTTTCACGATTAACCGCGATTTCAAACGGTTAATTAATTGTAAAGGCTCCTCAACACCGTGTTTCTGTTGGTGCTCTTTAAAACGTAGATTATGAGAAGGCTATCAACTGATTGGCGGGACTCGCCAAACTGAATACACTTCATTTCCACCAAAGAAGCGATTGCAGATTCTTTTTTTAAATAGGGAAATTAGCTAATGGGTCATTTTAAATTTCATTCTAAAGACATAGGCTTTGTTTATTTTTGTTTTCACTACGCTGCATCACTGTTTCCGTTATTATTTATGTTTCAAACGGCAGTATCCGTTTATAGTATCCTTTTATATTCCATTTGTCACTGTATTATAATAATCACTGTATTACTTGCTTATGATTTTTGCTTATTTCATTTTTAAAGACCACTGTAACAGTTATTTTCCAATCATGCCATCCCTACACAGCACCTGGAAGAACATCTATATTAGTGTGACATAGCATGATTATACTTCAGCTTTAGTAACCCCTCCTGACTCTCCACAATTCTAGTAGCGATATTTGAATCAGTTCAGAACATCTTTTAGCTTCTACGCACAGACACACACAGACACGCACGCAGCCTCAAACAGAGGTTTGCCATTTTGGATGCATGTTGCGACTTGCTTTTTATATAACAGCCTCTCTCTGTGTGGCTTCAGCTTATCTTGTAGAAGAGGGTCCAGCTTATTAATAAACTATGCCCCAGGCAGCTATTACATACATTGCAGTCTGCAGTCTGTTTTTTTAAGCAAACATCAATTAATGCAGAGTTTCTGCGCTGGTTATTTTCAGTTGGAGCTTTTTGCCTCCATTATTTATGAGCGGCGCTGGCTGAAACGCGTGGCTCGGAGCGGCTCCCAGGTTGACCTGCCTTAGAGGCATCTTGCATCATTTTGTCCACCTCTGTGTAGTGGATCAGAAGTGAATTGCGCGGGGGGGAGAGTGGGGTCGGAGAACTTGTCCCACCGACTGACGTGCCAGGAGACGAAAGGTTTCTTAGTGACATAGTGGAACATGTGGCACATTCTCAAGAAAGGGAGAAACAATCATAGGGCTTCAACTACCAATCCTTTTTCTGATTGATAAGTCTGTCAGCTATTAATCAAGGCATTCTGCCATCTTCAGTTACTTTTCCTTCCACTGTCTATTACAGTTTGTCTTCATGACAGGGGGTGTCTCTTTTATGATGCAATAAAGACATGTAGTTCAGAAGAGGGAGGGGGGTCAAAACTTAAGGTCAAGAGACTAATATTTGTGTGCCATGGGCCAAACAAACAAAATGAGTTACTAGCAACTCTTTTGCATAAAGCTAGGAATTCATCAGAATTTGATGCAGTAATTTAATAAGGTAGATAAGACCACTCACAGTGTATTTGAAAGCAGCTACTACACCAAAATACCAAATACCGAAATGTTGTTGCGTTATTGCGCTTGAAACGTAGTACTAAATAGCCTGATTCATATTCTTTAGACAGTGTATTTTTACATTTACAAATATCAAAAAATATTTAAAGAGAAAAAATATGCTAGAATATAGCAATAACATGAAAATGCTAGTATATTGAGATTTAGTGTGAGATGAAATCAGAATCGTTTATTAAAAAAATGGAAAAAAAAATGTTCTCTCGTTGGAGACTCTGGCCAGCTGTGCTGTAATGTATTACAATCTGGCAGCATGACCTTGTGGAACAAAACCAATTTAGATCAACTGCGTCAGCTTTTTTCTAGATTCTACCTACTTTAGCTGTTTATCTATTTCTGACTGTTACAGAATTTTTATTATTTGCTTTTATATCTTCTCCTAGCACCGATTTGTGTTTTGCAATTATCACTGCAATCGTTTCTGTGATCAATATCACAAAAAAGTCTCCGCACTTTAGATCGTTTCATTCTCTCTGCTGTCACTGAAACTTGTCCCTCAGACAAACAAATCACATCTGTCTTGTCAGGACTATCAGTTAACAGATTTAATACTAATTCCTGCTAAGAACTAGACATCAAGGGCCAATCGTTTTGTATGTTACCTTGTATTCGTCCCTTTGTAGGGACCAAATGTCCTCATAAAAGGAATACTAATGGTATCACTATGCTGAAAAAAATGCTGTTGACAAACTAGATGAGCCGAAAAAGCCTTTTGGTTCCCGAGGTTGAGGTTAGGTGTAGATGTAGTGTTATGCAGATACAGTCATACGTGAGTCTGTGAAGTGCCCTTACAAATATACTAATACCAAACTTGTGTGTGTGTGTGTCTGTCATCCTCCATTGGGCTGTTAAAAATGCAGAGCTGTGGGCTTCAGTAAGAGGATCAGTCGCTCTGCCCTCAGGCCACACACACACACACACACACACACACACACACACACACACACACACACACACACATATACAGGCAATCTCTATTCACTCAAATCAAAACTTCCAATTAGAGCCTCTTTCTCTCTGTCTCGAAGAATACTGCAGGAAGGTCGTGGGGGTGGGGTGGACTATGTGGATATTTACGTGTGTGTGTGTGTGTGCGCACACGAGCACATGCACAATGCACATATGCGCTCTATTAGTGTGTTTATACACACACACACACACACACACACACACCGTGTCTTTTTTTACCCTCCCGCTGTCTCGTTTAAGAAATTCTGACGTTAAAAAATTTGACTTAGAGAAATCTCATTTATGTTTATCATGAATTAAAAATCGCATTGTTGCCAGGCAATCCTCTTATAATAAGCAGTTTTTGGAGACAGGCAGGCTGGAGTTATCTTCCTTTTGCGAGAGCACAGAGCACTTCTCCTTTGCTCTTCATTTCCTCGCAGAATGGTTCCAATTTTGACCTAAATAAAGGTGTTGCTCTCTTGTTATTCAAAGTGCCTGCTGCATTTTCCTTATTTATATATTTTTTTGTAAGTGCATGCGCACTCGCCTTGACTTTAATTCACCAAGGTAATATAAAATCCCCTTGAACATGTAGTAATCAAATGCACCGCAGATTGTTCTGCATCTCTTTGACCTGTTTGACTCTGTTTTCCACTGAAAGCTCAGCCTTCTTTTAGCCCACAACCATCTGGTGTGGACCCTTCTGGCACTTAGTTTCAGATTAAAAGAATAGTTTGACAAAAGGTCAAACTTCCATAATTTTCCCTTTATCCTAAATGTAGCTAAAGTCTGCTTGTTTGGATTTACTTTGAAACTGTGAGGCTTATATATTTAACAAGCAATATATATACCCCACCAGTTAGCTACACTTAACTAATCGTCATACCATGCAGTTACTCAAGTAGACTTGCTTACAGACACTGCATGACACATTTTTGACCAAAAGTATCTTGCATAGGCCAAGAGTATCCAAAAGTGTCTTGCATAACTGAAGCCAGTAGCATCTTGCCGCCTTAGTTTTGTCTGGGCTTGTTGCATTTTAGCTGTGTTAGCTTTTTTAGCTTCAGTACTAAACCAAAGGAATAGTCCATCCGATCAGCTGATTTTTGCTGGGCTCCCTCATTAATGGTAATATTTGATTTCTCTAGGCTACCACACCCTACAGCCTGGAGTCAGATTCCTTGGGAATGGACTGCATCATTTCTGGAAGTGCCTCTCCGACGCTGGCGATCAACACTGTGACTAACAAGGTAGTCCTCAATCTGCTGTTTCTGTCCCACAAGGTTCAATCCTTCTCACGAAGAGATGTCTTATTGGTACGACTGGACGATGTGGAGATAATATTATGAAGCAATGATCTTCTTTCACGCACAGTCAACTGTGCCCAGTCCCATCTTTTGTGGTTGGCATAAGACCTCTAAACGTGAATGTGCTCTACTTTTGAGTTCATTGTCGACCTTTTTAGTGAAGTCATTTGTTCTTGATGAAAACCTCACACTTAATGAATAACTGCACTAAATAGTTTAAAGAGAACAAGTGGAGAAACAAGTGAAGGATGCCCTGCTGTAGACATTCTGACATCTATATTCTTCCTTACATCTTTTCCTCTGTGCTCTTTCCATTGATTGAGTATTTACATACTTGTATTATTCATGGTAATGACATTTGATTGACTCCTGTCTGTGAAAGAGCAAAGCAGCATGAGGCTGATTCATCCCACTTTACTTAACGTCCCACTTTTGCAGAATTCACCGTCTATTAAACATGCATTACAACACCATTGTTGCCACACGATTAATAAACGGCTTGCGTCATAAACTATAACAGTTTGCATTTACAGGGTCATATGCATCCACTGCTTTATCAGAACACCCACAAAAGCTTAGAGGATACATCTAAGATTCTGAATAGAAAGTGATTTGTTCATATTACAGCCTGTTATATCAGCGTTGCAAATGTCCATACCGCAACACTGGTTAACGAACATTATATTGTGTGGGCCTATTCGACAGACACTGAAACTCCTCTTCATAAACATGCCGTCCACTCTTGCTCCCAGCCTTCATATACAGCGTGGTGCACTTTGTAAATGTTCAGCTTTTATTGGAGTGTTTTTATATATTGTACATGAAGTATGAAGGTCAGTACTGTAGTGTTAGCGCTGAATGCAAAGCTTCACAAGCGCAGGTTCTTAACACTCTGAGCTTCTGTACCTGTGTAATACTCCCAGGTGGAGCACTTAACGGGGCATCACTCTTTAACCTGTCCTCAGCGGCTCCACTATAGAGAAAAGCACAAAGAGGCAAGGAACACAGTACTCTGCAATTTAAATTTAACCTTAAGGCCTCCACTCTTGGCCTGTTGCAGGCTGCTCTCTCTGGAGTGCTTTTAAAGAGCCTAGCAGCATCGGCTATTAATTTGCTCCAGGCATTAAACCAACAAGATTTCATATTAACCATGGAGTTTTGGGGGAGGACCAAGGGGAGATTTGTGTGTGTGTGTGCGCGTGCATGCATGCATTCTCAACCACATGTTAAGGTTTTTTGTATGATTGTGTATGTTGGGTTTGGTAGTAGAACATTTGTGCTTGTTGGAAAGGAGCTTTATAAGGTTGGCTAACAGCTGGAAGCTGATTCGTATGGCTTCAGCAGCATAGTAGTACTGTGTAAACGACAAGCAGTGTTTTTCTTTATAGTGTGTGTACAGTAACTGTTTTGAGACGCACTACTGTGGGTCTAGGAAGAATGCTACCTGATATTAGGGACTTTAAGTATTTTATTGTCTTTGCTCACCTGAAGTAAATCTTCAGAAATTTGGAAAAAAAGGAATAAATTAAGTAGTCTTTTAGATTTTAATTAATTTAAAAAATATTGATCTAGTGGAAATGCTGCTAATTCACTTAAACATCATGTTTTATGAACAACAGCAAATGGATGCAGCAGATGCACCTGTTAAGGCGATCTGGGCTGGACTGGGACCAAAAAATCTTACCAAGCATTTTCAGACTGGCCCACCCCGGGCGGGTGCGGCGGTATTCTTCTCGATACCGCTCTTTCGGGGGGAGGGCGGGGTGCTGACGTGATTTCACGCCCACCGTTTGGGGTGGGGTGGCCAGGCCAGGCCAGCCCAGCACAGAACTGTGGGAGATCAAGCATAAGTGTAAACTCTCTGTACTTAAAGCCATTTCGCAATATATTTTACGATATGCAGTAATAATATGTTGGTATTAAACTACATCAGAAACATATTTAGAAATGACTATGGGATCTTCGAGAGGTGCAACTTTAAAAAGTGCATTATTGTTTTTGCTCTGGATGGGATAATCCTTCTCCAGTCATGGCCAACATAGTTTGGTTGACGTAACAGCATAGACAGTAGATGTTTTTTCCCATGCTGATCTGTCCAGTGGTCTCACATTAGCAGCAGTTGAAGTACCAACAATAAAACCTGAAAATCTGCATTATGTGCTGACGTCCACTGCTTGTTGCTGTGTAGGTTTTGAAGTTAATACACACTAGTTGTTTTTTGGGTCTCTATAATCTGTCTTTTTATCAGACATGAACTTCAGTCTTCTAGAGGTACTATAAATATATACACGGTAAAATGAATACGAAATGAAACAACCCATGTCTGGTATTATTTTTTTCTCGGACTCACATTTAAAGCTACTATTTGTCCCCTTGAAGGAATTTTCCAGTGTTTCACAAAAGGCCTATGTTCTACTTAATCCCCTAAACCCTTAGGGTCTGCATGTGGGTCTATACTTCAGAAGATATGTCATTATTCATACTAGTTACTGAAAAATAAGATTAATTACTGTGTTTGTTTCAGGCCTAACTCGGATGTTGAGGCTCAGCTGTGTTCCTTGGTCTTCTCTCTTCTTTCTGCCCTTTTGCTCTACGCAGTGATGGAACAAAAGTGAAATGAGCAGGAGACAAAGTGGAAAACAACAGATCTGAGTGCCGTTTCTCCTTGGAGAGGTTGTTTCTCAGTGATAGTGCTGTAAACACAGGAGGCCACGCCTCTTATGCTGATCCATGCCAAGCCACAGGAATTCCCTCTTTCTCTGGCTTTCCCGCCTGCTGCTGCAGGCCAGTGAGAGCTCAGCTCTCTGCAGCTCAGCACAGCCACTCTCGACCATTCTGCACACACTCAAACTCTGCCTGCCAGGTCCTCCGCAATTAATCAGCTTTGGCTTTTCTTTCTTTTTCAAACTGGATCTTTTTTCAGAACCAATGAAACTTCTGAAAAATTGAACATTTTGTTGCATATTACTAGTCAGAAGGTTCTCTGATACCATACACATCAATAGTATAGTTGGGTACAGTGGATGAACTTAGTGGTGAAATAAGTAAATCAAATAAACAAATAAGTAGATCACCTAAGATATGCAAGTCTGACCTGAACTTAAACCAGTGGATCCTGAAGCAGTCCGTAACTGTTATTTCCTGAGAACTATAACCTAAATCTACACATTTCTATTATGTCATATTAAATCGTTAATGATTAACTATTGCTCTCTTACGCTAGCACTAAGTTTTGGGAAGTTTAAGACAAAGCATGAGACTAACATGAGACTAAGTTATTTAAAAAGTATTCATTATTTAAAACCTCACATTTATAAATAACCTATATTTTATATAGTTTAAGATAAAAATAATTGAAAATGGAAACAAGCTATGCAAATACCCTGGAACTTAACCCTGGAAAAGGTCTATAGATGTGTCAGATTTAGATCTGTGATGTTATCATAAACTTGAGACAAGATTTTCTTAGGTACGTATGTTAGCTTATATACTTCTGATTAGGCACCAGTTTTGTAGCTTGTACTTGAAGCTTTCTGGCTAGTTTTATTAATTCTTTCTTGCTGTTGTTAACAAACCCTGAAGGAATGGGAGCTGGGAAGTGTTGCAAGAGGTTGTTAGCATCGCTTCTGACTTATTATAACCGTAAGTCGTCTTATTAGGCACGAAAAGCAAAGAAAGATACGAGTTAATTTTCAGGCAGAAAAACTGGAGGAAAACTAGCGGATCGAAACTGAAAAATCTGCTGTCATTTTCCCCCCTCCTTCCCAGCCATACCCTTCTGTTTTGCCATCATCTTTAAATCCCAGTCAAGGAGAATCTTCTCTACAGTTTGTGCCATTGTCTAATGCACCTGGGTGGATTTCTCTTTGATTTCATAATCCACGTCTCATGCTGCAGCTTAGTCTTCATGTGTAAAAGACACCGCTGGCTTTTGACTTTAATTCATGGCTAAATATAGGCCTAGCACTCCTGTTCCACCAGCAAACACCCAGGAGTATTTGTTGTGGATTTGTTCGCCCCTTCCTTTCTCGCCCCGCGTCTCCTTTCTGTCTGAGTGCGTGCCGTGCCCTGCTGCAGCGTGTAGGCGTCTGCTTTTGGGGTGTCGGGCTAACCGCAGCAAGGAGCCTTTCTCTCTCTCTTTCTCTCTCTTTTTTTTTTTGATGAAAAAACTCACGCTTTATGGGTAGAAGGAGTAAAAATAGACTGTGGTTGGCCATGGCTTAAGGCTAAAAGCTTCTTTTATGACTTAATTACACATAACATTTATACTGTGACGTGCCCGGGTTTGATTGTAATTGTGACCGTTTTCTGCACGATTAAATTTTTCAACGTGTCTGTGCCCTTATCCTCTGTGGGTTACTGGCTCTGTAACATTGGAGCCCGGCCCACACTGAGCTGTTAAAAAAAAAAACGGTTGTAGTATGCAAATCAGGCCATGATATCCTCCCCCTCCATGCAGATGCAGCTTGGATCTATTATGCTTCTCCTTTTGATGTGAGATGAATAATAGGATTGGGAGGCATTCATTCTGCCTGAATGATAATACTCTGTAAGAGACTGTGACGTGACTATTATTATATTTTTTCCCCTTGTTTTCCCTACGTATCTTTACGTTTACCTCTCCTTCTGCCCTCTGACTGCCCGAGGCAAAAAAAAAAGGACCAGAAAAGTCATGGCCTGCACTGCCTTTCTGTTGCTAATGGAATTAAGCTGCATTCTAGCATGCTGTCCGTGCTGGAGCGCTCTCAACATTCTTCCAAAAAAGAAAAGAAAAAACAAAACGCTGTGTTGTACACTGTGCCGAGTTAGTCTCTGCGCCTTGCTAAGTGGTTTTAGCACCAGACTGGGGCTGCCAAGACATGTAGCTTTGTGACGTGAGCGCAGCTAGCATTGTTGCAATTCCATTCATCCTTTGCTACCACAGGAAGCTCAATGTAAGGCTATTCTCTCAGGATCTCATTATGTTCATTTACATATCATCCCTCCGATGCCTTATTTACTCCCCCCTCTCCAAGCAGTACATATTTGCAGTAAAGCATCTCAAATGATAATTGGGATTGCTATTTGAAGTGGCGAATTGCTTTTTTTTCTGTGCTGCTCTATACACTGTATTCTTCCTTTGGATGGAAAGGTCACAGTCTCAGTAGCTCCAAGGACCTTTTGTTAGCTGTCCCAAACCAATTTACGCTGGCCAAGTTGATAGTTCTGACACAGCCTGTGCCGTGACCTTTACTGACGGAGAGTTCTCTTTATCGTCTCGGACAAACACGGTATCTACCTGACCCGCAGCCGTGGACTCTCAACGCCTACCTCAGAGGCTCCACCCACAGAGCTCCATAAACTGATCGATATATTCCAAGATGGCCACAGTTTTCGCCTTTTCCTTACCTCCTATTGTTTTACCAACCCGACAGGCAAGAAACTACAGACAGAATTTTTTTCACTCTGTCATGTTTAGAAACTAGAAACTAAGGCTGATTTTTGTCCCTGGGACAATGATGGAGGAGACACTTTTTGTGGACTGCCGTGATGGACACTCACAGAAGATGTTTGTTTACCAAAGACAAGCAGTGAGTGAAACGGAGATGATTAAGATGCAAAATGTGTGTAATTTTGAAGCGAAAGTGAAGTGAAAGTGACCATTATGTCATCTGTGAACACACCACAGCACACACAGTGTGAACAGCACGAAATCCAACCTCTGCATTTAACCCATGCACCAAGTGAAGCACGGGGGCAGCCAGGAACACGGTGCCCGGGGAGCAGTGTGTGGGGATGGTACCTTGCTCAGGGTACCTCAGAGGTGCCCAGCGGTCTTGGGAAATGAACCCGGACTTTCTGGTCTCAGGGCGAACGCCCTAACCACTAGGCTATTTTATCATTATAATTGTGAGATTCAGATAAATGTCAAGTGTCATCCATAAAATATTAAAGAAAACTAAAGAAAAGAAAAAATAAAGCTGCACTAATGTAATATTCACAACACAAAGCAAAACAATAGTTTTTAGTTATTAGCTGTGATGCCATTTTGTCAAAGCTTTTGCTACTTCTGTTATTTTATGAATATACTCGATGTCCCTGAAAGAAGTTGCAGTTCTCATTCAGGAAAGTTCTGTATTACTTACTAAACCATGGTGGAAATACAAGTGTTGTCTAACATCATTGAACTTTATTGAAACTGACCTCACCTGCAGTGTGTTAATTCATGTGCTTTCTGGTAGATGACGTTTACAATTACAAAAGTGCGATTTACATTAAAACATTAAATACCAGTAGTGCATGGAAAGTCCTCAGCTGCTTGTCTCTGATAGTTCAACTATATATCTGTGAATGTGCAATGTTTTAATTTTAGCATAGTAATGAATGGTAATAGCCCTCAGTGAGAAGGACACTGACCTGTTTTTAACGGCCATGTTCCTTTAAGCAAGACCGCAAACCCCATGTGTGTACTTTGGGTCCTCCCAGTGTTCTGCACGCAGGCAGCCCTCATACAACCCTTACACATGTGTGATGTAACAGCCAGCAGTGTTGTGACAAGCGGAGAGGATTCCACTCTCCTGACCTCAGAAACCGCCAGACAGTTTCTGTTTGTTTGCCTCTTTTTTCCCACTCCACCCCATGTTATCTTTGCTGCATACTTGGATTGATGATTAACACCTCTGGAATCTGCCTTAAGGAATTTAGTTATCGTTAATCATTTTTTAAAAAAAATTATAATTCCTCTTCTTCGTCATCTTCTTCATCGTCTTCTTCTTTTTCCTTCTTTTCTTCTTTGTTTTCCGCCTCTTCTTTGTCAGCATCTTCTTATATTACTATTATTTATAGTAATATAGTATAGTACCAGATATTTTATACCTGTGTGTCTGTGCGTCGTTATGTATCTGTTTGTGTGCGTGCGTGCGTGCATGCGCGTGTGTATTTGGTAGATGTTACGTTTGGTAACGTCATATGTGCTATCAGTAGCAGCTGCTAAGCTGCAGATTCTTAGAGGACAAGACCACCCAAAAGGGATCCTGCACTAAACTTTAGCCAAAAGCCTTTATAACATCAAGAGACTAATATATGTTCCTTTCTTGTGTCTTTCTAACCTCTCTCATCTTTTTGTTCAGTTCAAGTGGCATTAACTTTAGCAGATTCTGCACTCTTTGTAATTAAGCTCTGTACACGCTGTCGTTTCTGGCCTATCGGTATGTTATGTAAGATTAGGTGGAACTTTAGCTGGGATATCGCACTGCTCTGTCACACTATAACTGGGTCAAGAGATTTTGCAGCAAGAGTTTTTTCTACCACTTGTCTCAGTTGGGAAATACACTGACAACATATAGCTTCGGTAGTTACAGTCCTACGGCCCTGGTGAATCAGTGTTGGTGCAACACTAATTATTTAAAAAATTTCGTTGTTGATGTTTGGGTTCAGAACGACTATGTGGGTACACAACAAAAAATATGTTAAATAATAAACAAAAGCAAATTAAGGACAAAACCTCAAGGCATTAGAAATACCGCATACCTTTTGTATAATGATATAAGACGTATGAGGTTGTTAATTAAAGGTCGAGTGAGTTGTTTAATAATTTCATTATTAATATTTTACATCTGTGTTATGACTAGATATAGTTGATTTTAGCTTCTCTGGAATCATCCTCAATACTAATCAGTTCATTTGATTATTATATCTTATTTTATTATTACTACTAATTATGTTGTCTTTTCAGGTGGCGTTGTACAACCCAGACCAGGATGGTAGTGACAGCCCAAGAAGCAGCCTTAACAACAGCTTGTCAGACCAGAGTCTGGCCTCAGTCAATTTGAATAGTGTGGGAAGTGTGCACAGCTACACGCCGGTGAGTTTAGTTTAGATTTTCAGGAGACAATGTACATTAATAAGAATTTCTGTCCCCACTTGTCAATTCTTTGACACACATACAGACTACAATATTGCTGATCGAGAGATATGAAACAATCTACAATAGGAAGGATTAACACAGTAATAAGATCTCTGTAAGGAAGATACATATATATATATAATAAAACATACTTACAATGCAGAGAATGGTGCAAGCTTTTAAAATAATTTGCAGATTTTGTCCGCCATACTTGTTTAGCAAAGATTTTGAAATGTATACTACCATTTCTGCAGTACTAATCTAACTGATTCTGTTGAGATGCATCAATGTGGAACTCACGCACAGTTTACAGAAATCCATTCCATTCATTTACAGACTTTTGAAATACATCTGTATCATTGGCACCTACAAAAAATGTTAAGAAACATGCAAAATTTGCTGGACTGTACTAATGATATTCAACTGTGTATTTGTGTGCATGTGGTTGGGGAGAGCATTCCTTGGGGTGCTTTAACATTATATTTTATTAACATACTTTATTATGAGATTCTTTGAGTCACAACTTGATAACATGAATTTTTGAATGGGCTAAAGTCTATATGCTAAATGTTCCTGTTGTTGTGGACTAGAGACTCTCAGCTAATCTTCCAACAAAAACGACCTCTACTTACTCCGTTAGCCATAGATGGCCAATCTGTCCAACCATGATTAAGCTGTATACTCTCCTTCTTTCCGGGCCGACCAGAGGAGGATGGGTTGCCTTTTGGTTCCTCTCGAGGTTCTCTGTTGCTCTTGGCTTGCTTACTAATGGCTTGGACCTGGATTGTGCAAAGCTGCTTTGTGATGTTGTAAACAGCGCTATGAGTACAATAGAATTGAACTGAAACTTGAAGAATATTAATGTTGCCATCAATGAAGGCAGTCTACAACAGACAGTTTCAGAAATCTAATTGTATCCAGGCTAGCTCACAAAATGCCATCATTGGCCAACAGCTGTTTTTACAGGGGGTTTCCCATCACGCTTGTTCACAAGACGTCTACATTAGGCTTTGCGTTCTCAAGGTCATCTATGGAAGTTCTTCCAGCAAGACTGCCCTCGTTTGGGCAGATAGCCTGGTTCTGAGGCTTTAAATTGTTGCAAATATTATTATGTATAACCCATGGTGGGTTGATAAACACTGCACAGTCAGACTGAACGCACATTTTGCCTCAGCCCGCAACCTTCCAGCATTAGTATTTCAGAACTTATACCATCAGCTAAAGCAGAAGTTGCAGTAGTTGGCTGAGAGGGATTTTTTTTTGCAGATTCCTTCAGTGGTGCTGTGGAGAGTGTGCTTTCCTCCTAGTGAACTCCCTGAACACACATAACACACTGTAGAGAGCGTGGAGGCCCATGCATGGGGGCAGGCTGACGCTGGGGTTAAGGGAATGAAAGGCAGTGAGCATGCTGCTGGAGCCCGGCTAAAGAGAGCCGCCGCCTCTGAAGTTCTCCCACCAGAGACGCCCCCTGCTTTGTTGTGGTTCCCCTGAAGCCTCACACGCCCCGCGCTTCAGGCTCCAGCATTGATCCACTACATACACTGATGAATTCACTGCAGCAGGCCAGACAATGCTCTCTCCTTCTATCTCCTTTTCTCTCTCTCAGTCTCGGTCTCTCTTGCTTCTTCCTTACTTGCTGTTGATTTCTAAAACTTGTTAGACATTACCCAAGTTATAAGTAACACTGCAAATGTTAGTCAACTTTCCAAACTGTCTATAATAATCCTACCCTCACAGATAATACAAGAATTGTAGAGAGTGCGTCACGGTGGCAAAGAGAGGAACCAAAGAAAACAGAATAGTCGATTAATTGCATAAAATTTAATAATTCAATAATAATAGCTGCTGTGATTGCAGTTACAAAACCTTTTTTATCTGACTTAACCGTGTACAATAATATAATGAGATTACGTTCTGAATCACCAGTTCATTCATGTTTAGGCCAGCTGGTGATCTTAAATGTACAGAGCTTTGAATTGACTGGATTTTTATTTTTTATTTTTTATTTTTTGTGAAGGGTGGGATGTTTTTTTAATGTCCTGAAACCAACATGTTTGCATAGATGTCTATTTAGCCTCCAGCAGTTTAGCTCCACTTAATGTTGAGGTTACAAGGAATATTTGGCTTTTCTGAACAAGGCACAGTCCAGGACAGCCAGTCCCGGCAGAGATCTATTAAACAAATGTCAGTCTTAACAGTAGCACAACAAACTGTTTCTAAGGGAGGCTTAGAAAGTTGTCATTTTGTACATAAATCCAGGTGTATGGACCTCAGGGGAAAGTAATACATCACTATTAAAATGTAGGATGTTTATGCTAACTTATTGGTAATCATTAGTGAACAGCTAGTGAACAGATACTCAGTTAAACACAGGTTGTTCAACAAAAGCAATATAGAGAAATAATTAACTGACATTTTGAACATACAATTAAAAACAATTGTCGGCGCATAATTATAGACCCTGTGTAATAATTTTTTATAATGCAAAAAGATGGTAACACTTCTCATTGGCACCTAGAATTACACAGTCGTTTTTTAAACCTTCTTGTTTGTAAATAGTCAGGGCACTGCCTCTAGCCTTGTCTAAGCCGTAACTCTGCTGGATTTGGAGGCTTTGGGTACTATTTAAATGAGTCACTATGCAGGCAAAACGCCTCAGCTATGAAACAGTGAAGAGCCTCTCTTTAGTCTCCCTCATAAGTGCCTTAAAAGACATGTGAGCCACAGGCACAGATTCCATTCAAATAGACTAGCAGTGAAGGCTGGATAAACTAATGTATGAGATTAGAATAACAAGGGTTATTATCTTGAATCAATGAGTTTTTGTGCATCAACTGTATGGATGCCTCATTCTACATTGCACTGTTCATTAACAAATCATTAACTAGCCCCTTGACCTTATTTTCAGCTGCAGTCTCTGGACCAAGATGTGCAAATTTGAATAAAACTATACATACATAAAAGAAAACACAGGTTAATGAATGTCAGTTTTTTAATAGTGCATGTCTCTTACCAGTGTGAGAGTCAGTCAGTAACAAAGCTTATAGAGCAAACATGCCATCCTAAAACTCAATGTTGTGGTTAAATGTGTTCCTTAGCGTGTGTAACAGGAGGGAAAGTTGTTTCAGGAACACTTGTTTGCTATAAGCTCTGTTATTGTATCAGAGAGAGTACAGCAGCTACTCATAACTCATCAGGTTTTCTGTTTTCTCTTTGTTACTCAACAGTGTGAAATAAAGGAGAGATTTCACTATGTAGAAAAAAATGAATTTGAAATTTAACACCTTATCACAGATATGTCCTTCAGCATCTCAGTACCGTCTTTTTATTGAATCCTTCTCCAGTGACCAAAGCTAGGTGCCTGGCTGTATCCTTAAAAGTGACTGGACCTTTTTCCCGAAGTTACAAATGTTCTAAGGGTTGCGATATTTGCTTGATTATGATTTTGATTTTTTTTTCATCTCTAAATACAAAAAATGTAAAAAGAGAAAGTGCTGGAGTATTCGTTCTAAGATGGATAGAGCAAGATATAAGGGCAGTATGGCTTCCTGCAGGTTTTCTTTGTGCTGGGATACAGTGAGCAGCTCCAGCTCCGTTTGTTGAGGTTCATGATGTTGAGTGCTGTAGTCAGGACTGTCATTTCCTATTCCAGCTCCAGTCCGCCAGCCACAGCCACAGAGTGGGCAGCGCTGGAGTTAAGAGTGTCATGGCCGATTTTGTTCATCGTAGCTTATGTTGTGTCCTTCCCTGGCATTTTCCTCCCCTTTCTGCCTTGATGTTAGGTGTCCTTGGGTTTTTGAACTCTTTACAGATCCATATATAAGCATGTATTTTACACATAGTATGTACCTATATATTTAATTGAAGACTTGTTTATCCTCCACAGAAGTACTATGGAATGTTTGAAAGACTGAGCATCTTTTGTCATTGTTCAGTGAATATTTCAGATATGACCCTTTTTTCTTTTTCTTTTTTTTTAATGAAAAGTTTCATATTTTTCTGCAGGTGACGAGTCATCCTGACACGGTATCCCAGCCAATTAATCTGCAGCAGCCCCAACCCCAGTACAGCATCCCAGAGCGAGATAAGCAGCTACTGTTCTCCGACTTCGAAGATCTCAGTGCCTCGTTCCGCAGCCTTTACAAGTCTGTCTTTGAGCAGTCCTTCAGCCAACAGGGTAAGTTAGCAGCTCTAGAAACGTTACAGCAGTTGCCCAGTTTTATTTTTGCCAAAATTTTGATACATCGTATCATGTGACCAAGATGAGTGTATTTGTTTTTTTTGGTTTTTTTTTCCTTTTCAAAATAAAAGATCTTTCAGACTCAGATCATCTAAAATATTTTTATTTTTATTTCTGTGCAGTCAGGTACAAAATGTCTCACGGTCCGATATCCGCCCACGCTTCTTGTTTGGGGACCTTTACTTTACAGCACTAATACCAGCGACAATAGAAGAAATATACACTACATATACATGTACATATACACTAACGTACTACATCAGTTAAAGATTTTCACCAAATTCTTCTGCTATAATGCATCACTGTAATTTTATTTTTTTTAACACCCCAGAATAAAAACTTTTAATTAGATTTTTGTATTGACTATCGGCCTTCGTGACCCACAACTGGTCAATATCTATGTAGAAATTGCTGTGTTTATGGATCCTTACTAATGAGATGTTATTAGGCAAAAATAGTCATCCGACTCTCTTGAGTGTTTTTTAAAGCCATGAGGTATGTGTGTAACAGATTGGCACTGAAATCTGCTTGAAAGAAAGGAGTTTCCCCTCTCAAACAACATAATGACACACTAAAGCATTGCAGATCTGGCGGTAGTGTGACTCCACATCAGGCATTTCCAGTCTTTTAGAAGTTAAAACCTTTTGTTTGTAATCTGATTGACTGATGTACAAAAAGCACTTGACAAGCGCGGGTTTGTGCGTGATAAAGTCGCCCTGAAACCTCTCACCTAACCTACTTTTCTAGCAAATCAAATGCGTTCCATGTTAATGTTTTCGGAGTGGTGCCTGTCCTTTAATCCATCATCTATGTTTCATTAGTTGAAAGTTGTTACCTTTTTTTGGGTAACGTGCATAAAAGTGAAATCTCTTAGTCAGACAAGCTTGGGCAATTAAAACACGCAAAATAAGCTGGCGAGAGGATTTCACACCCCCGTGCCGGAGACACTGAGCTAATTCACTGGCTTTGATAATAGGTAATGAGCTCGCATTATTATTCAGGGGGGCTGCCGGCTAATTGCTTTCTGTACTTTCCCAGCTTGGACAATGGGCTTTCTCTGGCGATAAGAGATGCCCCTCTGTCACCCTGCCGATGAGTGTTCTCTGGCGATTGCAGTGGCGCGGGCCCCAGAGCCGACTCTAAAAGCACTCCACTGAAATAGATTTTGTGTGCCAACTGTGTGATGGACAGCAGCTTCTTAAGACCAGCAGGCTGGCGTGTTTGTGTATCTGTGCAATAGGGCCTTACCACTATGAAATATGACACGGGTGCAATATCATAAAATGAACGAATAAACCTTTAATAAACTTAAACTTTGTATCGTATGGAAACAAAAACACTGCATACAATCTTCAAATACACCAATATGAAAAATATATAACTGACAGATAGAAATTCTGATCATTTTAATTTTGTTCTGTTTACATTTTAAAATATATTAACATATTGAAATATATTCCATTGTGTGCCATAGGCTTAATCTCTGCCAGCTCTTCTTCTCATCCTGGCCACTTAGTGTAACTGCATTATTTATCAAGACTACATTGTCTATCTACAGTCATGTCTCTGTTTGTTTCAGTATTATAGAATCTACAGACTGAATATCGTCATTTATGCCTTACTTCTATTTGGTCGCAATTCACAAGTATATATATATATATATATTAAAAAAAACAGATGAAGTACTCTAACGTTGACATGTTAATGTATTTTACTTGGAAAGCTAAGGCCTAACTGGTGTGAAATGTTTGTTAGCGATACTAATGTAAATAATATAAAATATTCAGTAATATGTAATATCATTTAACAAATAATGATGGTCACAAATAATTCACAAATATTTCTTTTTAAAGGGACATCGTCTGTGTTTTGTCTATGGGATTCATTATAACACTGCTAAATCTGTGGAACTTCAATATCAGCTGATTTTATTGACTATGTGACCCTAGTGTTCTACCCTCATTGAGTTTAAAAACAAGCTGAGTCACTGCCTTGCCGTCTGGTAACACTGGCTCTCTGCTTGTAGACGGCTGTTAAACTCGATGATATTCAGATTCCCACAATTTCAGTTTCACCTTATACCTTTCATATCTGAAGTTTACTTTTTTAGTTTTGCACTGTAGCTACAAGGCTAATGTAACTAATAGAGGTAATAGAAGCTTATGTACAATAATTAGTATATTGCTAGCTACATACCTAAATGTAAAAGAGTTAAGAGTAGCATACTGAAGCCTGCGTTTATATTTTTGTCCATTTGAATGGAAACAGTATGTTTGAGGCAAGTGTGTGATGCTTAATGTATACAGTTTGTCTGCTAATTGGTCAGATGACTGATGTAGGGGTGCGTGTGTGTGTGTGTGTGTGTGTGTGTGTGTGTGTTCGTGTTCAGTATTACATAATCCACAGATTGTATATTATAGTTTATGCTTTCCTTCGGCCACAATTTAAAAGCGTCAAAATAAAACAGATTAAGGCATCTAATGTGTGTGTGTGTGTGTGTTTTGCAGGCTTGATGGGCATGCCGTCGGAGTCATCCCAGCAGACACACACCTCCTGCTCCTACCAGCACTCCCCCAGCAGCACTATCAGCACGCACCCCCACACCAACCAGAACAGCATCACCAACTCGCACCCCAACAGCATCCCCACCAGCGGCAGCCAGGTGCCCCTGACCCACCCTCACAACTCCCCCCACGGACAGCACCTGCCCCAGCACGGCCCACACTCCCAGCACCCCCACGCCCAGCACAGCCAGCACCCGCACGCACCTCACACACCGCATGGCCCACATGGCCAACACGGGCAGCACCAGCCCCTTAGCCAACACACCCAACATACTCAACATACTCAGCACACTCCTCACACCCAGCACTCCCAGCAGCCCCAACAGCACCAACAGCACCAGAACCTCTCTCACCAGCCCCATCCAGCTCAGCAACAGATCCCCTGCAACGCCGGTAAGAACTCTCAAGACTAACATACATTTATCATGTCCACTCTATATTATAGCTTTGCAATTAGTGTTGATGCATCTGTCTCCATCGTCCTCTATTCTTTCTTTAATGGTCAGTTTCAGATCTCATTGCTGTTCGTGGCACTGATCTTTGACTAGTGGACCACTTTCAGCCCCGCACTGACACTGAGGTGTATGAAGTACCCAGCCTGATACAGTTGTTTTAGTGCCATTCACACCACCATATCAGTGCTCAGAATGTTCTATCACCCAAAGAATATCTCTGCAGTGGTGGTCCTATGCTTGTCCTGTTTTGTTGATGGAGTAGGGCAGATAAATTTATATAGTGAATTGACTTAATAAAGTAGCCAATCAGTGCATAATGAGCTTGAAGTGATAAAATAAATGCAAATATCTTTACCTCTCCATTCTTCCTCCTCCTATCTTCTGCTTCTTGATTTCTGTCTAGTCTTCTCTTTTTTTCTCCATCCCTACACATGGGAAGTTCCCTGACAGGCTGATTTGTTCAGGCTTCTCTTAATAGTCATTTGTTTTAGATTAAAAGAATATATGGCAGCTTAGGGGCTGTGGACAGTAAATCACCAACTGATTTATGTTCTTTGCTTTAATGAGTACAAAGCAAATACCGCAAATAATTTGCAACTCCTGAATTCAGGGCCTTGTAGCGGAGGGGTCTAGCTCCCCCTGCTGTCGAAACCAACGAACTGCTTCTTATATTCTCCAACGCTCTTGATAAAATACCCTAGTGTTGTCCAGTCTAGTCTCTATCTATAAATGAAGCTACATTACATTAACAATACGGATGTAGTGATGACAGAGTAGGACCAGCTGTTTTCCTGACATGTAACTTGCTATTCAATGCTTGGCCGATTCTGGTTCGTTTTGCTTTAGCTAAAGTTTTTGGTATTAAGGACGCTCAGGCAGAACCTGTGAAAAATCCACCCACACCTACATGCTAGTAGTACCGCAGTTCTGTAAATCTCTATCAGATCAATCCACAGTTAAATTTGACTGAATATTTAAAAGTGTCACCGAAATGTTCTGTTTAATTGATAGAATTCAACAATTTCCCATTGACTTCAATTCTAAGTAAGTTTTGATACAAAAGGTTTTTTGGACTCTTTTGGACAGACGTGTAGCACAGTATGAAGACATTCTTATCAGTGGAAATCAACTGTATGCAACAGATGCAGCAGACAGAAATTAGCTTGACACTGGAATATTTTTCTGCAGGTTTGCCTAGCGACTGGTACCCGAACCTGGATGCACTGAAAGAAAGCTGTCGCATCGCTAGCAGCTACAACTGGGCCGATGTTGACCTCTCACCATTTCAAGGTGCTGTTATTTCTCCCCCACATTTATAAAATTTCAAATGAAAGTGTATGGATATGATAAAACTATAATGTTCACTAATGAACGTTTTTTGTTCATTTCATTTTGGCTAAGCGAAAGTAACTACATGTAATGGAACCACAGGCCCTTATTTGTCTTTTTTCTATAAGCAGACTTACCAGACTTGGCCGATTAACTATATCACGGTTGCTGAAGTATCATTTAAAGAGATGTTTTGGATAAGGTCTTTTTTTTTTTTACCAAAACACAACACTGTTTTTCACTATACTCGGGTGCACTTGGAACGTAACCCTTCCGAAAAGCACTCATGAAGTGTATTGTACAGACACCCCAAGTAAATGAAATTTTGTCACGTTTCAGAAAATGAACCCAGATGCAGATAAGAAGAAAAACGGTTTACTTAGCAAAAATCCACCAAGAATAAAGTACAAACACACATAAAGTCCGGCAGGCAAAAAGAGAAATCCA
>JBBPDB010000134.1:12678094-12708103 GCA_037974465.1 Brachypetersius altus
ACTGTTTGTGTGGTCCAGTGTCCTTATATAGTCCCAGGACCTAATACTCAGGTGATCCTGATCTCCTCCTGGAGCTGGGATTAGCAGAGGGCTGATTGGGAACACCTGGTTGATCCCTTACGTCCGGACCAGTCCTTACAAATTTGTTACAATACTGAGAGAATGTTAAAATTGCAGTCTTATCTGCTGAACATATGAAATGTGCGTGGTTTCCTTTGTATGGACCAATGTATGATTATTATAAGATCATTGAGGACTTATGATTATGGCAAGAAGCGACTGAATGAATGCAGTGCAGAGGGTAAAGTGACTGACTTTTTTTTTTCTTTTTTTTTAACTAACCTCTCCAATCAGTAGCAGGTTTTAAAAAAGCCTTCCATTTTAAAATTTTTAATTACTCCGTGCTGTTGTGCTCAGTGGGTCATTGGGTTTATCCAATTATGCTATAAAATTGCAAGGTAGGGTTTAATTAGATATCACAGGGAAATGTTATTTGTGAAATCAAATCCTAAGGATGAAAGATGTGTTGAGCCACCGTGGCATTTCTTGATTCTTCTACATCTGAAACTTTCATTCTGCAAGTTTAATGCCTTGTAGAATGAACAAGTCACTTATTGAATAGACTAATCAGCAATCGTCTTGTTTGCTGCAGAGGTGGGCAGTATGAAGAGTATAGTGTCTGTATCACTGAAAGAGAACACTTTCTGTTCTCGTAGTCGGGCTCATCCTACTGGAGGTGACTAAACATGCAAACTGGTTCTCAGCAGCTGGTTCTGATCTACATGTTGGCAAGCTGCATGACTTTAAAAAGGCTTTCAGGATGTCTTGACTGTTGGAAAAATCCAGCTGCCATCAGATTTCAGTGCACAAAAAGTCATATAATTTTGAACTCAAATAATGCATTTTGGGATTACTCTAATTCTTTGTCAGTAGATATAGACTGTTGACCACTGTTCTTCAGTTTCTTTTATAGTGACTGCGAAAACAATCGCTGTTGTTCCTCTTGTTTCTTTTTACGCAAACCTTTTTGCTCAGAAAACAATGTTTACATTTTCTTGCAGAACTCCATATAGTTTTAGATGTTATTGTTTTGAAATCAGGGAAAAAGGCTTTTGGAACTGTTTGGATCGCCAGAACATGCATTAATATCCGGTGTAGTAATTGTATATTCAGTTTTTTGATTGGTTGATCAGGAGCAAAGTATTGCATGGCAGAGAGCCAGAGAAAGCACTGCAGGACTGAGTAGAAATCAGCCGCTAAACACAGCATTAGGAGACACAAGGCCCATGACTGGAATGAATCAAAAGTGTTTGTTTGAGAGAGTAAGTCTCAACTGTAGTCATAAGGAAACTGTCCTGTCTTAGAGCTGTTGGAAATGAGTTTCTCATCCCCCATGTCTCCCCACTGCGCTCCACCCATTTTCAACCACGTTATATGCATTTCTAATGTTGGCTGTTGTAAATACCATGAAGGCAATTTTGCATGTTGAAACTGCTTGCAAAAAAGCACTATAACTATGCTAGTTTTTTGCTTCTGAAAATAGCTCTGTATCTTATTGTCTTAACAGTGAGACAGCGAGGCAGAACATTTTTAGATGGTTTGTATTAATCAATTATAATATTTTAAAATCAGTTCTGTGGAACTGCCACCTTTAGACCTTCTGATCTGTGCCGCTAGCTCCCAGTCCTGTTTTAATGCTTTTCTGCTTGGTTTTCTCTGCAGGATTGAGAGAGAGTATGCGGCAGGCAGAGCTGAATAACTGGTCTCTGGAGCCGACCCAAATCGCAGACCTCTGCTCCTCTATCAACCAGTTCTTTGCCCGCACTGGAGTCATCCAACCACAGGGGGCAGTGCAGTCGCCTGTATGTCACGGCTCCATGCATCCTAACAAGCCCAGCCAGCACATCAGTACAGGTGATCGCATATTCCACAATTAGTCCATGTGATCATGATCGTTCGTTGTTTACTAAAAACATAATATGCTAATCAAGTTTTCTTCACCTTAAAATGTAGTCAATCTGAGGGGCACTCTATAGTGAACACACGACAGCACACGGTGTGAACAATGTGAAATTCTTTCTCTGCATTTCACCCACTCACCAAGTGAAGCAGTGAGCTGCCACCCAGGGAGCAGAGTTTCGGGATGGCACAGAGTGTGGGGATGTTACCTCTAGGATTGCCACTAGGATTTGAACCCATGATTTTACGATCACAGAGGCAACTCCCAAAACTGTCCATGCAAAGAAAGCTAATACTTCGCCATGCCACAGCGTAGACTGCAAGTGTAAATCAGCGCACATTTGCCTAAGACTTACTTATGTGTTGTCATTTATTATACATAACATTATACCTACAGTTTGACCAGATTCTAGACATATATGGAGTTTTGTTTTAGACTCCCAGTGATAGATCATCTAAGACACTGAGACATGACCTAGACTTGTGTCTGAAAAAACGGCCAGCAGAAAGTTTTATTGTCTGATTGTAAAACATATGCATGTAAACAGCTTTTTGTCTATCTTTGAGCATAACTTGTGACTCTTTTGCTCCTCTTTTTCAGGAAATATGTATATGGACTCGAGACAGAGCATGTCTTCCATGATGGGTCCTCCAGGATATCCTCACATGCCTCCGATGAGCGCAGGCAACACCATGACAGGTTACTATCTCTCACCCCTCCATCATTTATATTTGAGTTAACTGGACAGTGTGTGTGCTTTAGCTAAAACTATAAATATGTTAATGATATTTAATTATTTAATTAAGAGCTTAATGAGTCCGTAGTGATGCTGAAAACTTTGCATTTGCATGAAGGTAATTCATGCTAATTCTAAGCTTATTTAAGACAGTTTGGCTTACTGTTAATATTGTTACTTTTGCAACAGATTATTGGGCCTAAGATGAAAGAGTATTCACAAACAAGTACACACACAAACACACACACACACACACACACACACACACATGCAGAGCCCTCTTCAGGTATGATAACAGTCGGTTTTAAACCACAAAACAGCAAACAGCACAGATTATCAAATGGAACCCAAATACTTTGTTTGATGGGATTTACAACTACTAGAACGATTCAGCGATTCTTACCTGTCTTATTATCTCTTTCCTTATTCCTACACTTCACAGAATCTGATCATGAGAAAAAAATAAAGTAATATGAGAAGTTATATCTCTTGCAGTCTCAAATCAATTTTGTGATCATGCATCTGTCTGCGTGTGTCTGTGTATCCCCAGGCCATCATCCGCAGATGAACCAGCAGCACATGATGGCCACTGGAAACTTTCAAATGCGGCGCATGCCTGCTGCCGACGACATCCAAGACGACTTTGACTGGGACTCCATCGTCTAGCGTCCGTCCCCAAGGAGAAAAGCAGCGCAGGAAAACGAGAGAGACGCATGGAGGAACAGACGAGTGTGTATATGCGAGAGGGGAAGTAGAGAGAGAGAAAGAAAGAGAGGAGGAGAGTGAGAGGGCTAAACCCAAGCTGTCTGCACGCCCCCAAGGCAGGAGGCAGATTGGAACAGGGCGCTTCAAAAAAAAAAAAAAAAAAAAAAAAAAGTGCAGGTGTCATTTTTAATGAGCTGAAAGAGACTCCTGTTGTCATGGTGTTTTTAGGAAATTAAACAAAAAAAGAAACAAAAAAAAGTTACTTTGAAGACAATCACATTTACTAGGACATGTTTAAGTGATTGCTTTTGTACTTGTCCAAGAGACGAGTAAGCTCCAGTTCATGTTAAATGTAAAACCCTCCCGTTCTCTGTGACAAACCCCTTTTCTGTGTCCTAACCAACTGCCTTTCTGCAAAACTGCTCTTAGGCCAAGCTCTTCCCTGCCCGTTAACTGTTGTGTGACTTATTTTTCATTTTACCGTATTTTATTTTATAATTTCACCTTTTTTTCCTTCAGTGTGATACGTTTTGGCTTGTTCTCTCTTCTCTCGGCTCTCATTCGTCATGTGATTATTCCCTCTGAAAATGCAGGCCACTTTTCAGACAGGAGGCAAGCATTTCAGGTGGTGTCACGCGGTCATGTGACGCAGTCGAGCTCCCTCGCTCTGCTGGCTCTGTGAATTCTGGTGCTCCACACGCGGCCTGAGCCTTTACTCAGTAAAGGGCTGCCTTCTTGGACGTGGAACGAGCCTAATCTTGGACTAAATTGCAACAAAAGTGGTGTTTCGTCATTAGACCTCCCCATTTAGTCTTGGTTTAGGCTTAATCTGGGTCTTTGGAACCAGCCAAAGGTGTACAAGTTCTCAAGCACCCGAATCAGAACTCTGTGCTAGCAAATATTTAGTCTGTTAATTGTTCAATGGCGAGTATGGCTCATAAAGACATTTGTAAATTTAACCACATTACCTGCAGTATTTGTACTTGTGTGTCTTTGCCGTCTACAATGTATCATACTCCTTGTCCCTAATAGTTTTAAAACTGGTATGAAATGGTGCATCAGGAAGTGACATTGAATTGGATCTCATTTTTGTTTCCTTTATTCTTTTATATTCATATTGGTTTCACTGTCTGCTCTTCATGTTTGCATGTACAACCAATGCGATCCACCAATGCGGTCTCACTGTGTCCCGCTAGCATTGTGCCGATCCTGCCAGCCTTGTTTAAAACCTGCCGCTCTACCTATCCGAGGTTTCAAGCATTGTTTAATAATAAAGACTGTTATGAAGGATGAGAGATATTTAAGCAAACTCAGTTTTACATGCATAAGTGGAAAAAGTAGCGAAGAGCCTGCTGTGAAGCTTTGTGCATGCAAGTTTGGGGGAAAAAATGGTTGTTGCTTCAAGGCACATTTGCTTAATGTACCGTGCTCTATGAGTCTTCTGTAGTTTATACCCCTAGACCAGCTGACTTGAAACTTTCTGTTTCAGTCATCCAACTAGGCCTTAGTGCAGGGGAGGAGGATAGGATAGCAACATTGAGATAATCAAAATCAACCATAACAGCTTTTCATTAAGAAAGAATTGCTTTATAGCTTTTAATCACTATAAATTAGAGAACTGTTGGACAGTTTGCAGATGTTTAACAGTGGTTGAGAAGCTCACCTGTTGCTTGTAATGTCTTGAGAAAGAGGGAAATGGAAGTTATATCATCCAAGTATCATGCTACATGTTTGATATATTAACGGGAAGAATCAGGCCTACACAATGCTATTCAGTACTGTCAATCAAAGCCCTGTCCCTTTTAAGGTTAGCCGAGACCTGTTATTGGTCCATGGGGCAGATGCACCAAAGTTGAATTTGATGTGAAGCTTTCCATGTAATATTTTTTTGCATCGATGCGAAACTCTGTTGAAACGCTAGTTAATATGAGCTAAACACTGAAGGGATTAAATATTTTGCCATACATTCATTTCATCAGGAGCAGTCAATATAGTTAACTTACGACTTTTGATTATAATCACAATTATTTCTACCAATGAGCACAAAGCAGAAAGAAGGAGATCGAACTGTATCAGAATAAAAGTCCCATTTTAGAGCTAGAGGTGTGTGGCTGGTTTCAGGGTACACGTCAGGGAGGGTCGTGGTTGGTGTTCTCGGCTAGCAAAGTGGTGAATGTCATACATTTTAGGAGAAGCTTTATAAAATTCAAATTCGAAAGTAAGCCATAGATTTTGGCCTCTGGACGCTTAAACTCTGTGATTGCGACCTTGCCCAAGGTGCCCGTCTGTTGTTTGCTTTATTAACATCTTCATGACTGGCAGTGAAATTGCACATTATTGTGACTCGTTATCATGAGTTATCTTGATTATGGCCTATTGACAATCATGTTTTTGTATTTCAGTATTATATAATCTACAGACTGAGTATTGATATCTCCACTTGTGTTAGGCTGCATTTCTTAATGGTGTACTATAGCGGTGGCCATCCCTGGCCCTGGTCCCCATTGCTCGGTTTGCCTCCTCACAGCACACCTGATTCAAGAAATCAGTTTACTGACAAGCCTTTTCTGAGCGGGTGTGTAAGTGCAGGAAAACACGATGTGCAGGGTGGAGGACGCTCCAGACCTCTCCATCTGTCCATGCTGTAGGTGTCTCATGACCTACAAATGTTTGTAATGTCTGTATAAGATTTTGGTTGAATAAGAACGAGGGCCTGACTAATGAAACTGAGCTAAAATGTTCCAGTATTCAGTGATATTGTCCAGATGTAATGGTCAAAAGAATATAATAAGAAGTAAATTAATAATACAACCTCTGTTTAAACAGATGGTCTACAATCTGATATTTGTCAAACGTCATTTGTTAAGAAACTTTGAAATGAAAGCATCAGGGTCGTTACACACTTTACAGCACCTTCTTGCTGAAGAACTGGAGTGCAGACCGCTCACTGTCAGTTCGGCCTCTTTGACGGGGTAGGCAGTATAACAGAACGTTAAATCTGTCAGATTTTCTGAGCGTATTGTGGGTGTCGTCAGTACAACTGCATGTATCATTTAAAACGAGGTTTCAGAAACTCCCCCAAATGCCATAGCTGTTTCCGATTTCAGGCTTTCTTCGAGAAACTGTGGGTCAAAATCTTGATGATGCCTTTTTTCTCACCGAGTCCACGAGAGCGTAATTGACTCTGCATTATTGGATGCATAACAAAAACATTTTTTTCCTGACTCATTGTTTAAATGTGGCATTACTGGTAAACTGTGTCTTTTCTAACTTATTAAACCTCAAAGAAACAAAATATGGAGAGACATATTGTGTATTGTGACTATGATGTAATTGTGAAAAGTTTCATGATATCAAACCCCCCTCCAACCCTAATGGAAAAAAAGTTGACCAACTTTGTCAGAAATTAAAACTGTTTGACCGCGCATGTGTTTCATTACCGATTTGGTTACCATCAAGCTCGCTCTGCCTAATGTAACAGGATCTTGATTGCAGTTTTTGGGGAAAACATTGCAAATGCCTTTTTACATTTTTATTCTGAATGGCATCTTTCTGTAGTGCAGTATTTGTAGCCACGCTTTCAGACATTGTACTATACGGTGTCAGGGTTTACTTCTTTCTGTTTTTCCTCTGTATTTCATGCTGGACAGGTCAGAGACGGTTTTGTTTGTTTTCCAGTGTGTCCATTGTCCGTTGGAGAGGATATCTGTATCCATAATCATATTTCATTACTCAGCTCATCTTGCCTTTTTTCTCTTTCTCTTTTTTTTTTTATTTAAAAAAAGATTGTGTAACCCACTTATTGACCATAAAACTTCTTCTAAAAAACGCTTTAAGCTGCTTCGCCTGTCATTTGTGCACTTTGAAAAGAAGCAGAACTTAGAAGCACAATAGCAGATGATGTGCATGTCAGGATATGCTGCAAATGAATGCCTGGCGTTGACTTTGCCCTCAAAACACGTGCATTTTACACCACTTTGGGGGTAACGTGTCCAGATATGCTGCCCTTTAAATGGACTGTGTCATTCGGTGGGGTGGGATGTTTATAGGTACTTTGCACCTGTAAATGAAATTGATACATTTGAATAGAAATGTATGGCGGAGAGCTCTCGATGAATCCCAAAGGCAGCAGACATTGGGTTTTTATTCAGAAGTGAAAGGCAAGTTTGAGACTCCACGCTGAGTGTGTGTGAATACAGCCGATGTATTAGTTCTCATAAAACAGAGAAAAAAATGAATAAAAACAATTCGTGTGAGTGTTGTGTGAAAGTTGTGATTGTTTAGAGACAATTCCATTTTAGTAAACGAGTGGAGATGCACCTGCCAGAGAGATTACTATTAAAGGGGCCTGAGTGAGAAGCCTTGTTACATTTAAGGGAGAAAACTGCCAACAAGTTCTGGTATTTGAGGCCTATTTTATTCATTGTTGGTGTGGTGTTGTGCTTAATTGTAAATATATGTCTTTTTGATTGTCTTTTTTCCTCTGGGGTGGTGGGGGGATCAAGGCAAGGGCTTTGGGTTCACCTATGAAAGAAGAGGGAGAAGCATACAGAGTATTTTGTTATTGTCCAATACAAGGGTGATACAGTATGTATATATCTATATTGTATATATGTGATGAAAATGCGTTGGCTTTTTGTGTGACACTACCTTTTACCTGTACTATGGTTCAACATTAAATGTGTTAATGTTTATATTATATTTTAATCTTTATTTTCTGTTTGCTTTGTCTGTGTCGTTTCTTGTATTTGCTGTTTTGTTTATTTTCCTTTTTTGTTTTGTTTTTGTTTGTTTGTTTTTGGTTATTGCACGGTTTATTACTTTTGCTGTCCAAACGAAATGACACAGCTACTCTTTGTATCGGTTTAGTGCTGTAACATAACTCTGAAGTGTCATTAGGATCGTCAAATTACCACCCCCCACCCCGCCCTCCCCCCCCATATGCATGAATGGCACTTAAAGAAATAAAATATGTTAACTTCACTGTGGAATTGTTTGTTTGCGAGATTATTTTATATCGATGTAACATCACGAAAAGTACGTGGGTTTGTCGCAAGCTTATAGGTGCGTAAAATCAACCATACAATCGACTGCCTAAATGAACATCAGGCTACACCTCAGTATGCCACCCAACTTCTGGTACAAGCCTGCAGTGCTCTCCTAATGGGTCTTCCATCTTGGTACGACCCTTACAGCTGGTTCAGAATGTTGGATGTCAGAGATAAACCACCTACCCAAATGCAGAATGCCATATCTAAAGTTAGGTGGGGGAGGAATAATGGTCTGGGGTGTTTTTCACATTTTGTGCCCCCGCTCCAGAAAAGACAGACAATGCTACAGCATGCAATAAAAATAAACCGCTTCCATCATTATGGAAAGAGTTAACGACAGTACCCCAGTGCACAAAGTGAACGCCATAAAGAAATTCTTTATTCTGCACAGGCCCTTCACCTCAAATCCATACCAAACCTATGCGATTGTGACTTGAGCCAAACACCACCTGGCGAATGCTGTTGTCGCTGAATGGAATCCAACTACTTATCAATGCCCATGGTTTTGGACTGCGATTATTGGGCGTCCACATACATGATATGGACAAAGGTTTTGGGACACACCTGTTTCCTGGGTCTGGGTTAGACCATTTACTTCCAGTGAAGGGCAATTGATATGCTTCAACATACCAAAACATTTTGGACAACTTTGCTTCCAACTTTGTGGACTCATTTAGGAGAAGAACCTTTTCTATTCCAGCATGACTGTCCCGGTGCACAAAGTGTGCTCCATAAAGACATGGCTGGATGAGTTGATTGGCCCAAACAGTGCCCTGACCTCAACCCCATCCGACACCTTTGGGATGAACTGGAACGGAGATTGCGAGCCAGGCCTACTCGTCCAATATGGGGAGACAACTCCATATTAAAGTCTATGTATTTAAATGAAGTGTCATTGAAGTCCCTGTTGATGTAATGATCAGGTGTAAGATTGCCCTTCACTGGAAGTAAAGGGGTCTAGCCTAAACCCTGAAAAACAGGTTTGTCCTGGTACTTTGATCCATATAGTGTAAGTGTATAATTTAGATTCAAAATCCTTTTTAATCTCTAGCTGCCAGTGAATAGATATTTTATTGAAGTGGCATTTGGCCATAACTGACATTGGAAAACTCCCCAATAATTCAACTGACTGTATAAATTAAGAAACCAAAAATGGTTTCTAAAGTGCAACACAAAGTATATTTTCTCTGAAATTTTTGAAAATGTACACATTTTTCCATTCAGTACGTTTAATGTTGACTCTTGTGCTGTTACAGTTCTCTGCAGATATTTAACTAAAAAAGAAAAATGGATATTAAGAGTTTGTAAATGTATTCAGCCCCTTCATATTTATACTTCGTAGAGAAAGCTTTTACTGTAATAACTCATACATCTTTGTGGTTAAGTATATACCAGTTTTATACATTTCTCAGGAGTGATTTGTTCCCATTTGTTCCAAATCATAGAGATCCTCTAGGTTTGTGGGACAGATGGTGCCACATATTCTCCTTCCCAAAACATGTACCTTTCTGTTAGTTTTTTTTTTTTTTTTGACTGCATTTACTTCAGTTGAAAGTTAGATGTTTGACCTATTTTCAGTGTGATACTGAGTTAACCATGTAGTAACCAAGACAATATCATGACTTTTTCTTTTAACAAATAATTATGAAGCTGACTGTTCTTTGTGGTACAGTAGATCAGAGATTAACATCAGAATTAAGGGTCACAAAACAAAAGGATCTTCATCTGTCAGTTTTTCTGTGCCTAGTGCCTACCAAATGTTGATGTAAAGCACAGGCCTCTGAGGCATGTTCCATGGTTAGCAAAGTATACGTACGACCACATGGACAGTGTGATGCAAGAACAGGATGTCCCCAGGGAATGGCCCACATGTGGCACGCGTGTATGTAACAGATGTTCCTGTGTGTAAACCCATGGGACTGCTGAGCCATTACAAGTGACACTCACGAACTAGCGCAGCAAGCACAACCCGAGGAAGCCTAGCCTGCAGAGACATGGGAAGATTCAGGGGTGTTTAAAGCCTTCTGGGGGGCACAGTCTTCACAGACATGCAACTGAGAAAAGGATCCTGTACATCCTGGGGTTGGTCAGTCACATAATACACTATGTGGACAAAATTATTGGGACGACGGACCATTCCACTAACAGAGACTTCAATGACATTGCATGCAAATACATAGAGTTTACTATGGAGTTGCTCACCCTCCTTTGCAGCTATAACAGCTTTCACTCTTCTTGAAAGGCTTTACGCAAGACTGAAGAGATTAAACTCTTAATCACACTTTTTAAACTAATGCTGTCAGGATATACACTTAGACTACATGCACGAAAGTACTCTGACAAACCTGTTTTTCAGGGTTTGGGCTTGACCCCTTACTTCCAGCAAAGCACAGTCTTACACCTGATCATTACATCAACAAGGACTTCATTCAAATATATGGAGATGGTCCTCCTTTGCAGATAGATCAGCTTCCACTCTTCTTGGAAGGCTTACCACAATATTTTGGAGTTTCTGTGAGAATTTGTGCCCATTCATTCTGTAGAGCATTTATGAAGTCAGACAAGAAGGTCTGGCTCACACTCTTTGGTCCAGTTCATCCCAAAGGTGTTGGATGGGGTTGAGGTCAAGGCTCTTTGCAGGAGTCAAGTTCTCCTACTCCAAACACATCCAGCCATGACTTTATGGACCACTGGGGCACATTCATGCAGGAACAGAAAGGGGAGCCGAAATGTCTTGGTTTGCTGAAGCTTTAAGATTGCCCTTCACTGGAAGAAAGTGTCTAACTCTGACCCTGAAAACAGGTGTGTCCCAATATTTTTGTTCATATAGTGTAGATTGCAAAGAATGAGATACAGTTGGGACGATTTGGTGGCAAACATCTTTAAACACAGCGCACTTCCTTTCCTAATCAATCAGTGAATTGCTTCGGATTGGAGAAAGACATGAATAGCAGGAACTTCAAGTGATGAGATTATTACAATCAAAGGCCCATTGATATCTAAATTATAGCTCATATTAATGCACACATCCTGCAGCTGGCGAGCCTAATTTTGGAGATGTGCAGCAATTCACTGTTTCCTTAGGATGTTTATTAAACTCTGTATTAACTCTTGTGTTTGAATGAAACGGCTAATTTGGTACTTTAAACAGGCAGTAGTGACCTCCAGTGGCCACTACATGTAATCACAAAGAGCAGAAAAAAGGTCAAAGCGCTAAAAACCAAGTGATGTAATAAATAAAAATGAATGTATTCAGTAATTTTTAAGCTTTACATCCATCTATTATTCACGTAGTTCTTTAGTAATAATATTCATAAAGTGCAGACCAACTGAAAACTTACAAAAGCGAGTTGCCATTTTTTTTAATGTTGTGCTTTGCTTTATTGTTTGTTTTTTATAATCAGGTTTAAAATACTTTGGTGCAATGTTAGTGATTGCAAATCTGTTACAGAAATAAATGTTTCACATAAAATGGCAAGTTAGAGACCAAAGGCTTTAGAGAAGTTTTCTGCATTGGGAAAACTAACAACTAACAACTTCAAATGCTCTTTAAAGATTTACAGAAACGTGGCTATGACCACAGGACCCCAGTGTGGTGTGGGGGACAGGGAGGAGGCCCTTGTCTTAAAAGTGAGTAAATTCCAGCTCACTGATGCTCTGTAGCTAAAGATTTTCTGTAGCTTTGTAGATTTTCCCACTTCAGTAAAAACACTCATGGGTGATCCAGTCAATGGAGCATGTATGACATTTCCCATTACTTACACACACACACACACTCAAACACTAATATGCTAAAACCTTGTTAGTGGCACTACTCTACTGACAATGAGCCACTACCCAAATGATACTTGCTCACCTGGTCCTTATTGGGTCCTGACCACAGATGTATGGGGTAAAGCAGGCTAATAAAAACAGACAAACCATAGTCTGTAATTGTTTATAATAAATTGTATCTACTACTTGTATATAATAATAATAACCGTAAAGTGCATTTATATTTCAAGTGAAACTGAAGAAAAAGACAGTGAGTATAGATACAAGCAAAGATAGGATCTTGAAATATTTGATGCTATAGTGCCTGTAGGGATATACTCTTGCTTTTCCCTCTCTATTAATTATCCCTCCATAATGTCGAGATTTTACTCACTTTCGGCAATGCTGAAGCAGTACATTACACCTTAAATTAGTGTGGCTGTCACATCTTCCATCACTGACAATAAGCAAAATTCTTTCTACAACAAGTGTTAAAAAAGCTTTTTTTGAAAGACATAATGCAAAAAATGGAGGTTCCAGGAATAATGAATAGTTGTTAAAGTGGGCAGTGTAAAGAAGGGAAGAATGCTGAAGAAGTAGTCAGTGTTAAATAAATACACAGAAAGAAAAAGTAGTTAAACAGGAAGTGAAGCGTTACCAGGCCTGAGGCGTGACACAGGAGAGTTCATACAAGTGACCCAAGGGGCGTTTATTTACAGGTTGTGAGAAGAAACTAATGAGACAGATGTCAGATCTGCAGAGGGTCTTCTGTGTGATGGGTAGTCAGTTGGGGTCAGTGGAACGGAAAGTGAGACCTTCATTTAGGAGGTGAAGGGGTGCAGATGAGGCCCTCTGATCAGCAGCACTGTCCAGGGCAGAAGTGCGGAAGTGTCACGCTTGTGGTGGGGAGCTGCCCATTCAGTGTAAAGAAGTAGTTTTTGTAAAGAAGTAATCGGTGTAAAGTAGTCAGTGAATGCAAAGATGTTCAAGAAGGCGAGGAGCGTCTGTCGCTTGATGTTGTGTGGCTGTGGGCCCACCATCACAGTCTAAAGAAGTCCTAATTAAAGTAGTTAGTGTTTAAATAGGTTAAACAGGTATTCAATGTTAAATAAAGACATACTAAATGAAAAGAAGTGTTAAATGAGTGCTCAGTGTAAAGAAGTGGTCAGTGTTAAAGTAGTCAGTGTAAAGAAGTGGTCAGTGTTAAAGTAGTAAGTGTAAAGAAGTGGTCAGTGTTAAAGTAGTAAGTGTAAAGAAGTGGTCAGTGTTAAAGTAATCAGTATAAAAAAGTGATCAGTGTTAGTCAGTGTAAAGAAGTGGTCAGTGTTAAAGTGGTCAGTGTAAAAAAGTGGTCAGTGTTAAAGTCGTCAGTGTAAAAAAGTGGTCAGTGTTAACAATACTTCTTTTAAACATTATAAAAGAAGTATTGTTTTAACATGGGGAATACATTATTTATTATATTTGATCATAGAACACTACTGTGAACCACTATATCTGTAATATGTGGTCTGAAGGCCAAAGCTGGGTTGTTTGAAAGCTATTCTAACCTAAACCCTCATCCAGTGAGACACGCAAAACATTTTTGGTCTTTTGACCCTTCAGATAAAAATTTGGGACAACTGTGCATGACACTGAATCCAAAATGGCTCCTAACTGGACATATTGTGCATCAATTGGGTGCTGAAGTACTTATTTCATGAGTTACGTAACCTTACGTAGTGCAGGATATAAAAGATTAAACATGGTGCAAAACTTACTTAGCAGTACACTATAGTGAATGGAAACATTTCATTTCTGACATAAGGGCCCTTACTTCCAGTGAAGGACAATCTTAATGCTAATATCAAAGCACTTTAAACAACGCCATGCTTCCAACTTTGCGGACACAGTTTGCGGAAGAACCTTTTCTATTCCAACATGACTGTATCCCAGTGCACAAAGCATAAAGACATGGCTGGATGAGTTTAGTGTGGGAGAACTTGTCTGGCCCACACAGAGCTCCAACCTCAACCCCATCCAACACCTTTGGGATGAACTGAAACAGGGACTGCGCCAGGCCTTCTCGTCCAACATCAGACTCTGACCTCATAAATGCTCTACAGAATGAATGGACACAAATTCCAAAAGAAACACCAAAATCTTGTGGAAACCCTTCCAAGAAGAGTGGAAGCTGTTCTAGCTGCAAATAGGGACCAACTCCATATTAAAGTCTATGTGTTTGAATGCAATGCCATTAAAGTCCCTGTTGGTATAATGGTCATGAGTCCAAATTCTTTTGTCCATAAGGTGTTATAGCCTATATAAAAACAGTGGTAAGTGGTAAGTATACACACATTTGGAGTATCCTTGGTAGCTCCAACATTGAATTTGAGAAAGGCTATTATTTTTCTTCGTATTCGTTGTATTATTATTATTATTATTATTATTATTATTATTATTAGTAGTAGTAGTAGTAGTAGTAGTAGTGTCATTTTACACTTACAAACACACAGACTGGTGAGCACTTCTAATAGTGAATATCTAACAGGACCTGCTGGATCGTGTTAATCTGCGGGGGTCCCAAGGTGTGTTTGAGCCCCTCTTGCCCCGTCAGTCCTGGATATATGTATGCATATATATGTACATAGTGGATTTTTATTTTTAAAAAAAGCTGCTGGCACTGAGTTTGAGAAAGAATACTTAAAAATAATGATTATTTTTACACATTAGCAGACTGCACGTGAAAGTGAAATATCAAACAGGAACTGCTGGGTCGTGTTAATCCGTGGGGGTCCTGGGGTGTGTTTGAGCTCCTCTTGCCCTGTTTGCCCCTCTCTCTCTCTCTCTCTCTCTCTCTCGCTCTGTCGCTCTCGCTGCTTCTCTCTCACTCTCCCTCTCTCTCTCTCTGCTCCACTGGGGAAGCTCCCAGCTCGGCTCTCTCCATCCGCCATTTTCCGCACATTGAGAGGCAGGTAGACTTAAAAAAAGCACAAAAAGCACCTTCCCTTCCCCGGGCCGGCCAGAACAACAGGTAAGTGTGTGGAGAGGGAGGGGGCAGGTCGAGTCGGGCTGTAGTTTGAGGGCAGGGGCTGCAGAAAGCCTGGAGTCTGGGGCTCCATAGCGGTGCTCCATAGAGTCCCACACAGCAGAGCAGGACAACAATAAAAACGTGTTTGTCCTGCCAGCTCTCTCGCGATGTGGGCTAAAACCTGGGAAATAAACAAACAACAAAAAACAAAACAACAACAAAAAACTTCCACCAAAATAAAACTTTGTTTTTCTATAGCTCTTCTATTCGTGCCTTGTTCAAAAAAGTAAGGATACACTGTAGCCACTTGCTCTGTCTGTGTCTGTCCAAGTCTGAAACTGGTGTGGGTGTGTGTGTGTGTGTGTGTGTGTGTGTGTTGTGGGATTAGTCTGGTGTTCATCCCAAACCTTTCAGCAACATCTCAGGTTTCAGAGCTACAGTTTGGCAGCAAAAGTAATCTGTCTTTCGTCTGTTTAAATTTAATTGATTTATTTAGTTTTTATTATTATTTGGATGTTCTGTGATGTTTACAACTATTCTTCTTACATATATGCACATATTTTATTCCCAAACCCTCTCAGTTGTGTCCTGTCTCATGGAAAAATCTGGAATAGTGGGTGAACTAACGTTAGCCAGGCCGAGAAAAAGGTGTGGGCACTTAAAATCTTCTCTTTCTTTGTCCAGCCTGGCCAGCCATATCAACAAAAGATGTTCAGTCAAACCAAAACGTGTCCTTTAATTCCATTGTATGTGTCGTAATCCAAAATCTCTCCTTTTATACATCCTCTCTCAGTTATCAGTCTGAAGCAAAGGGAGGTTTGGACCAGTCTGGGACATGGAGATGGAAAGTTCTGGAAGCTCTGTGACTTCTCTCAGTTAGTCTCTGTGAGGCTGGTTCATTTATTAACTTTTGTTAATTTTTCAAACATTAATAGCGAGAGATAGAGCTTCAGTCACCCAAGATGTGTATAGTTTAGATTTTTTTCTTGTACTTTCTTTGTATTATTGAAGGGGAACCCGATCAATTGGTCTTCTGTTCATCTGAGCATCAGTGCTTCTTAACATCTGAGAAACCTTTAATGCTAATTTCCCACTATTTGGAGAAATATAGGGTTTTTGGTCATTTAAATCAAGTTGGTCATTAAATCAACATTTAGCACTTTGTGGTTTGATTCTTTAATAGCTAAGGTTTCTGCTTCCCAAAATGTGGACATTAGATTTTTTTCTTGCGTGCATTGCTCTTGTTGATTGGGTGACCTTCTGTTAATCTGAGCATCAATCTTTTATTCTTAATGCTACACCTGAGAAATCCTTGTGGTTAATCTCTTCCACTGGTAGGAGAGGAAAACAGTGTTTTATGGTCATTTAAACCAAGTTCATCATTTATTTAAAACCTCCACATGCTCAACGCCTGATGACCAGAAGTAAATTAGAGTCAGAGACAAAGTTATGCTGATGTAGTTTGTAAGAAATAACAAATGAAGTTTAATTAGGTACATACACTTTAAGTTGTTTGACTCTTTAATAGCTAGAGATAGAGTTTCTACTTTCCAAGATGCTATTGAAGTTTTTTCTTGAATTTTCTTAGTTATTTTTCATTGGGAGCCTGATCAGGTTGCCTTCTGTTCATCTGAGCTTCGGTGCTTCTTAACACTACACCTGAGAAATCTTTGTGGCTAATCTTCCACAGTCAGGAGAGAAAAAAGGGTTTTATGGTCATCACAAAAACACGTTATAAATTAAAGTCAAAGACAAAATTGCGCTGATGTAGTTTGTAAGCAATGAGGGACACATTTGAATCAGGTGAATTTCACTTTGTTGATTCTTTCTTTACTTGCTTGCTGAGTGAAATACAAGTTAGTTAATATGGCTGCATGCATGCATTTGACTGTTGGCTTGAAAACCTTTCATGATCATCAGAAAACTGTTTATTGTAAAATAGTATAACACACCCTTTCACTAATATAAAATAATTAGAATATTTCTCAATTTTGAAAATTGTCTCTAGAGCTTGTATTTTGTGTCTTCTTTTCACCATGCAAGAAATGTATGTGTGTATGAGTAATGAAGTGGTCTCCATGCTGCTTCACTCCTGATTTGCAAAGGTAAGATGTGTGAGACAAACATAAAGGAGGCAAAGATATAGGGCTGGGCGATTAATCGAAAATCGTAATCGACACACAGAACCTATAATCGATCAAATTTGTCCAGGTCAATTATTTCGATTACTTTCCCTTTAAAAACACTACCGCGTGTGGAGTCACGTGACCCCACTCTGTTATGTTACGTTACTCCGCCGACATGGAGAGCTTAAACACTGAGACAACTGAGCAACTTTTCAGTGAACTATGAGAGCAAAAAATCATCGTTCATTAATCGTAATTGAGTTAAAATCTTCGATTAATCGAGATTTTGATTTTAGGCCAAATCGCTCAGCCCTACAAAAATATCATTACTTTTGGTCAGTGTGACTCAATAATGTGGACACTGGGAAACAGCCCATTCTGTTAAAAATGGGTGATTTCACTTTGTTGTTTCGTTCTGCACTTGCTTGCGATCTTTGTTGTGTGTGTGTGTGTGTGTGTGGGTGCATGTGCGTGTGTGAGCGTCTGTGTGTAACCAGCAGCAGCTGTCTTTGACCTCCAGACTTGCGTAACAGAATCCCAACTGAGCGTTTCTATGTGTCATGCTGTCTGCACAATTTTCTCTTATTCCCTTTAACATCCGTCCAGCGCTGGTGACAGTTTTGCTGCTCATCAGAGGACTTGTCTTTTCGACTCGGGAGAAAAAATGCTGCAATTTCTTGGCAACTCATGGCTATTAAAGGAATATGCCAGTGTTTTCCCACCTGTATCCTATCTGCTGTATCTGTCGCATGTGCTTGATCACTGCAGGAGATAATTTTGACGTGTTTTTAAAACTCAAAACAATGAAATGGAAACCAGTGGGCTGGTGCTTATAAGAATGTGATCACAGTGTTGATCATTTAAAAAATGGTCGAGAGACCTCTGAAACATATTGTGAAAGAGAGAATGGTCGAAAGACCTTTACAATGTCTGTCCGAGAGATGACATCATGTGTAAGGATGCCGGGGAAACACAAAAAGGCAGTGAAAGAAACTCAACATGCTCAGTTATATTTAAAAAAATGTGTGTGTGACTATTTGATTGTGGTTTAATCACAAATAGTCAGCCGTTCTCACCCATAAATGACTTGGTAAGAGCCTGCAAATTGTCTTCAAAGTCTAGTTTTATAGCAACCACGCCATTACACTTTGCTTAGACTAGAACATGCAAGAAAATACAATAATATAAAATATTTTATTGAAATTATAGTTAAATAATAATTGAACTAACTTAAAATTCAAGGCTTGAATGAGGGAATTCCTGAACAGTGTGAAATTGCATTTTAGGGATGCTGTGAAAAGGGGTTCATGATATAATACTGACCTGTTGCTACAGGTTTGAGGGTTTGTGGAGCACTTCAAAACAATGGGCTCCTTATATCTGTGGAAAGCTGGTATGGGGGAGATTAAGGAGCTTTAGGCTGAAATGAATGCCAAAACTCTGAGGAGTGAAATAGGTCTGTATAAATGAGGTAACTGAGTGAACTTCACAGTATATTGTTTGTTAGTTGATTCTGCAGTATTGGCTTGTGAAAGGCTGCTGTATTCATGTTGTCATTGTTATAACAGAACCAGATGTTAGAAATGGGAACTATCAGGGAGAAAAATGATGTTAAGTTTTGTGTCAGCTGGTTAGGGCTGGGACTTATCAATAACAGCCATGAAATTAAGTCGATTTTTTCACCCACGCATGGTGTTCTACGCTCTGATCCATAAGTCATGGTTTTAATTCATTTACATGCACAGCAGTCACAAGGAAACCCAGAACTCAGCAGCAGTATTTTCATTGTTAATTATTGTTTCAATCAGTAACCTTTATTTTCACTCAGAAATGTATTAAGAGTGACCCCCAGAGTGAAGCAGTGCATAAATGTACAAAATAAAATGTAATTAATAAATAATTCAAACAAACGGTTTACAGAATAAAATATACCAGTGAAAATTACCATGTAAAAAATTAATAAGTCACATTTAAAGTCAAATTATGGAAATAACTTAAAAAAACCCAACAAAACAGTTTGAGTTTAATGTCTCACATATTTAACTGAAATCTTCACTTTCAAGGCAATAAACAGAATAATAGAGTATAAAACAACATAAAAATGCAAATTTGTCAATTCATGACCATTGTTGAGTGAAATATTAGTTTAAAATCACTGAATGCATATTTGACTGCAAGTCTGCCAGGCTTGAAACAAATTTCACAATCTTTTGAAAGGTAAATGAAGGTACCACACTTTCACTCACATTATTTTTAATTATTTTGTTTACTCCAAGCAAGTAACGTATCTGTTTATGGCTAATGAAATGGGCTCCCTGCTGCTTCACTCTTGTTTTGCAATGGCAGCATGAAAAAGGCGGAATAGTGGCAAAGATACGTAAATGTAAGATAGAATTTCTTTAATGTAACAGCCAATTCTGTTAAAAATAAAAATGTGTGCGTGCATGGAAGTCCTTTTTCAATTCCGGAGTTTTTAATGTTGTCAGTATACTTTGTATTTACAAACTTGTAAACATTTCGTGATGAATGAAGCACTAGGAATAATCAAAAAGAATCCAAAATTTCTTTATTTTCTATACACATCAAAATGTTTTCATTCTCTCATAATGTTTTCATTCTTTTATATCACCATTGTGGAGAAATGTCTGCATTTTTTATTAGTTCTTTACTTTTTAATGATGACTGCAGTAGTAGATTAGAAGACAGTCAGTGCGGTATGTATATTTTGAGTCAGTTGGAACATGTTACAGATGTTCAAGCAGACAAATGGGATTTATCTTATTATATGGTCTGACCCTGGGGTAATGCTAGAAAGTGTGTAATGACTGTAATACTCTTGATAATCGCTGTTGTGACGGGCAGCGTCCCTGTAGTAATGAGCAGCATCTGCCGCGTGTCTGCACAGTCCACTCGTGTTTTAGTCAGCGCTGCATGGCTCATTGCCCTAAGAGATAAAAAATACCTGGGAGAAGTTTTACAGAGCTTAGTCTGACAATTATGTGGTTAATTTATGCCAAATGTCGAGTAGGATGCCTTTATTTTACTTCTCCTTTTTCTGTTCAACATTCATTTTCCCATAGTGTTCCTGAATATACACTCTTCAGGAACCCTATGACAAAACAATATGGACAAAAGTACTGGGACACACCTTTTAATTATTGATTTCAGGTGGCCCCTTACGTCCAGTGAAGGGAAATCTTAATACTTCAGCAAACCAAGACATTCTGGACAACTCCATGTCCCAGTGCATAAAGCAAACTCCATAAAGACATGGCTGGATGAGTTCAGTGTGGAAGATCTTGACTGGCCCACACAGCATCCTGACTTCAACGCAATCTAACACCTTTGGGATAAATTGGAAGGATGATTGCGAGCCAGGATTTCTTGGACCAATGTCATATTAAAGTCTATGTATTTGAATGCATTGTCATTGTTATTTAAGTTCCTATTGGTGTAATAGTCAGGCGTCCCAATACTTTTGTCTATATAGTGTAGCATCTGACACAATATTGTATTCATTCACACTACTGCTGTTTTTGTAGGCTGCACTATGTGCTGTCCTGTCTGTGCTTTTGTATTGTTTGTTCTTGTGGTTTCAAGTCTTCCCCTGCTTCTTAGTGATTTTATGTTGTTTTGTTTTGCACTGTGAACCTGAAGAAGTCTGTGTAGGTTGTTGGCACCTTCCCTTGATTAATGGTCAACCGTACCAAAGGTATTAAACCGTACAGCAGTTTCATTATTGATTAAAGAAAGCCTGTACATGTGCTTATACATGGTTTTTCTATTGTTTTTGTTGCTCTTACCTTTGTATCATCACCTTCTGCTGTGATGTGCGACTAATAAAGGTTGATCTTATCTTGTCTTAACAAACAGATGCTTGGTTAATTTAGCAATCAGGTCTTTAATCTGGTTAACTTATACAGTTTACAGTAGTAACTAAGCAGAGGCCTGGCATAGGCAGCATTCAAAACTGTAGCTTAAATGCTCCGAATAATTAACTCCTCTTCTTATAAAGCAATCAAGAGAGTGTAGAGGCAAACCATTGACCCAGTTTATCATTTGGCTAAGAGTGAATTAATCAGTGATTACAAAGAAAAACAGTGGACAAAGAACATACCTAAATTGCAAGGCTCTGTATGACTGTGCAGAGTAATGAGTTACAACTAACATAAAACACCCTTATTGCAGTTCAGTCTCTAGCGAAAGGGATCACTATGTTGATTTAGGCTTGAAGTTTGCTCAGTGCTAGTTGTTGTATGGCTGTATTTGTTAGCTAAATTCACATTAGTGCTGATTTCACCAAACTTGTGCCACTGTGTGAACATTTAGCTTCTACTTTTCTCCTTTATAGATTCCATGTAATAGGTAGAGTCTGTGGAGTTTGAATGAAGTCTTCAGGTAGGACACAATCTGTAAACCAACAATGTGCCCTTGCTTTGCTGGCAGCACTATTTCTACTCCTGTTTTGGTTTTGTGGATATGTGGTTGGTTAAATTTTCTTCTCTTCAAGGTGGTAATGGCTGTGTCTGGAGGGGCCTATGAAACGTTGGACGATATCCCAGCCCACATCTGGAGAGGGCTTCCAGACAGCATGAACCTGAGCCCATCTGCTGTCAATCCAAACCGTATAGGTAAACCATGGGCATGTTGTTGTGGTTGGTTTGTAGTGACTTTCTAGACCAGGGGTCTCAAACCCAAATTACTTGGGAACCACAAGCCACATGGTCTCCTGCTAAGGGGGTTGGGGGGCAATGTCCCACTTTAATTTTAAAGTATAAGGATTTTAAATACATTAATATTATTCCATAACCTCTACTAGTACTACTATTACATTTAATAGTAATAATGATAGTTTCAGTTGTAGTAGTAGAAGTACATACTCCTTAAAATACTTTTGTGTTTTATTAGTTGTGTTTAATAGGAAAATCGGATGGAACTGAATAATTGATTGATAACTCCATTTCTAAATTATGACATATTTAAATCAGCCATTGTTTCATAACACTCACTATCAGTACCAGTACTGGTACCTTTACTTTGATACCTTCTTTTCAAATGCAGAGTGCAAGTCAGTGTGACTTAAACCAGAAAGACACTATATGGACAAAAAAAATTGGGATACATGACCATTACAGCAACAGCAGACCTTAAAGATTTTGGAGTGTTTTTGTGGGAATTTGTGCCCATTCATTCTGTAGAGCATTTATGAGTCCAGATGAGAAGGCCTGGCTCACAATCTTGGCTCCACTTCATCTCGAAGGTGTTGGATGGGGTTGAGGTCAGGGCTCTGTGTGGGCCAGCCATGTTCTTCCACACGAACTCATCCAGCCACGTCTTTATGGAGCTCACTTTGTGCACTGGGGCACAAACTGTGACCACAAATTTGGAAGCACGACATTAACTAAAATGTCTTGGTCTGCTGAAGCATTAAGATTGCCCTTCACTGGAAGTAAGAGGCCATCTGAATTCAGTAATAAAGAGGTATGTCCCAGTACTTTTGTTCATATAGTGAATTTGTCCCCCAATTTTGGGATAAATTGTAAATATGTGGCTGGTCGTATGATTCTCTCCAGCGGCTTGAGAACATAGACTATGAAATAGCCTTTAAGACTAATCCTTTTTAGACAAATAGAAAATTATATGCAAAATGACTTGACTTATTTGTGATGGTACTACCTTTCCAATAATGCCAAATGTTATGCAATTTGCATCTTCTTCTTATGATGTCATCACTTTAAACTACTTTTGTGCCAAAAAAGGGATTATCATTTATAAAGCTTTATTCCAATTATTCTAGAGTCAGTTGTCATGAAGGCTAATTTAGTCAGTTTCACCACATAGATTGTAGTGACCGTGGAAGAAGCCTGTATAAATGTCTGTGTAGATTAATGCCTACATATATCATAAAGTAAGTGGGTGTTATGTAGCCTCATGAACGGTGCAGTAAAGTGTTCTTGAAATGTTTTAATTGCAAAAAGTAGCAGAAACTTTCAACAGAGAGTAAGGTGTCCCCAGACTTTTTCATACTTCATCTTATTTTTAGCCAGTTTCTGCTTGAGCTCCCCTATTTATGAATGGGGGAGTTAAAGAAAACGGGATTCATTATTCTAACCCCAGGGATGGAGGCAGCACTTTGTTTCTTCTGACAGTCAGATTTTCCTGTTCTTACAATTGGACGTGTTGCTCTGAATCATTTAACTGTACAGTGAGGCTTTGGAGTAATAATGAACGGGGAAGAGCAGGACACAACAAACACGTTTTTGAGTGCGTCGTGAGTGGAAATGTTACAATTTACCCCTATCAGCAGGGAGCCAGTTGTTATTTGAACCGGATGAATAGCTTTTCAACCCACGCACTACACATGACAAGCGACAGAAGAATAAATATGAAAAATCTGAAATATGTTAATAAAATAAAACACCAGTAGTATGATGTTTGATGATCCTGTGAATAAGCAATTAGACAGAAGTAGCAATTTTGAATTTATATGCGGGGATATGTACTTGTGAAATATCTGTCTGATTGCTTTGAAAATTTGCAGATGGGATTGCTGTGGGAATACAAAAAACTTACCAGATGAATGTTTAACATGAATCTATTCGACTGTGTAAAGAAATCTGCTACCTTTCGCCCTATGCTTGGTTATGCCCTGCACATCTGTACATTTGTTAGATGCATGTTGAACCCTTCAAATTTCTGAAATAAATTCTCAGTTAACTTCTTAAAAAAAGAAAGAAAGAAAGAAAAAAGGTATTAATGGTTAAAGATATTGCTTCTACTTGTGCATGTGTGTAAATATGTCAAATATGTTTTTATAATGTATGCATCCTTATTATTCTGTATTTCTTCAAACTATAAAAATAAAATAGGTGAGAAAATATTTAGTCCCAGTGTATTAATTTTCCATTTCCTATGTTGGACAGGTGTTTGGGCATCTAGGCTACTTCCTAAAGGCAAGAGGTTTGGGCCTTTTGTAGGAGAGAGGAAGAAGAGGTCCCAAGTGACAAGCAACGTTTACATGTGGGAGGTAGGCTAAGACTACCCAAAACAGTAATGTGAGCGTTTAAATGTGGCTTGCTTAACTGCAGTATAAATCTATGTAAGTTACTATATATTTGCCACAGTTGTAATGTTTGTTTATGCAGTAAAATTACTTTTAATTACCCATGTAATATTAGGTAGTTAGTGGTAGATAGCTCGGCCAGCATCATATCACTGCATTTAGAATAATAGTAGCAGGATTTGCTGATTTAAACAGTATAGATACGTTGAGAGTGGTAATGTTTCTGGCAGTACGTTATGCAGTCATCTTCTAGTCTAGGATAGTGACGTAATTCTCTGATCCAGTGGTGGAAAAGGAGCAATAATGGCCTTCATTGCAAAAAATGACACAAATGTTAGACAAACCTTGTAAACTCCCACTCACACAGTTAACAAATTGACAATAAATCCAAATGAATATTCTGGGGGATGGCATGGAGCTTGGGATCCAGCCATTGGGTGGCTGGTGCCCGACGCAGGGTGAGTCTAGGGATAGGAAGTGGTTACAGAACAGGAATGACTGAATTTGGCCAGTAAAAGGATCAATCCTTCACATAGCCAGAGACAGCTTTTGGCATGTTTCTCCAGGTTGTGTCTTTTGAGACACACAGTGTTATCTGCTTAGTGCTGGCTCTTGATCCTATTCCAGTAATGGCTCCCCAAGGTGCTCAGTGTCCTGCTCTGCTGACCTCTGCTGCTGACCAGATGCCCCCAGCATTTGCTGCAGATCTGGGCTCTCTCCCTGGCCATCCCAAGCAGGCTCTCAGATTGGTAGCACTTTTGAGGCACCTATGTTCCTGGAAGACGCCCCAGAGTCGCCCCAGACAACAGCACCATCTTGTGTTCCTGATGTGCTGGCGTCTGGATCCAGGACACTGGCCAGTGCCTCACAGAGCACTGTTAAGAAGGTGTGTGGATCCACTGTGCCACCTGCTTTGCCACTGCCTGTCTTATCTCCACCCTGTTTCCTGACTCTAAATGCCCCCTGGTCCCCTGTCCCACTGCTGTCTGGCTCAGCAGTGCTGTGTCCTATTCCTAGGACAACTGCCAGGATGTGATTTGTGTTCCACCATTTGCCTGGGAGGTGGCCGCTGTCCATGAGTTGTCTAAGGCTCAGGTAGCTGCCCAGAACTTGGGTCCTGGCGGGCTTGCCCTTCAGTTCCCTACCAAGCTGACCTCTTGGTTCCCTAGCAGGCTGACCTTTCAGTTCGTTTCCAGACCAACCCCTCAGTTCTATGCAGTGTCAGACAGTTTCCTTCCTGACTGCTCCCCCCTCAGTTCCCAGCAAGGGAAGTTCACAAGTTTTCTACCAAACCCATGTCCTTTTCTTCAGTGTGTATGCCTCCTGTGTTTTTACAATAAGTTCTCCTTAGTCATATAACTTCCTCAGTAGTTCATGTGCCTGTTTCGGTCTCTGTTCCTTTTTCAGCAGTGTCCCATGCACTATACCAATCACCATTGTCCATAACAGTCTTCATTCCTGCCCTAGTCCAGGTTCCCATTCAGTCATAGTACTGTTATTGGTCCACATGTCACCTCTGAATGTTCAGTCCCTGCTCATTCATCTGTCCTGCCTCATGCCCAGTCATTGGTCCAGCCTCCCATCCAGCTGTCTGTCCACTAACCTATTCCCTGTCTGGTGCCCTGTCTGTGTGACCCTTGTTTGGTTCCCGTGTGCCGTTATTGGCCTCTCCTCCGAGTCTTGTGTCTGACTCTTGTGACAAATTCTTGTTCGTGCCTCAGGAGTTGCAAAATGGGGGACGGACTTCTGTAACTTCTGCCTTGCATAGTCCTTGTCTCTGTCCTTTGTTGTTATGTTCCCATGTGCGTATGACCTTGTGTTTTTCTTGTCGTTGTTCATTGCCACTGCATTGGCTTTGCCTTCTTATTAGTATGTTCACCTGTGAGTAGATTGTTATCCCTGCTGTATTTTTTGTCTTGTCATGTATAAGTGTGTGTTTTTACATAGTTTCTAATTTGCTAAATTTTTATGCTCCGCTGTCTTATTCATTTTCTGGTGTTCATGTAAGTGATTGATTTGTCCACTCTGCTGCTATGATGACATGTTTCGTTCTCTCTAGCTGGGTGTATCTTATATCAGGTTGTTATTTGCATGCACACTGTAAAGATTCTTTTGAGAGTGTAAAATCAGAGCAAAACCAAGTTGTTCTCTGGCTGCTGCAATACATTATACATTATAACATCAGAGCTAGCTGATTCAAGATTCAAGATTTTTATTTGCCATTTGTGCATGAGACCAGCAGTCCATGCACACTGGAATTCTTGTGCAAAGTTCTCCGAGTCAGGTTATATTTTTTGATAGGTAGAAAAGACAGGAATAATAAAGCAGAGAATAGAGCAGTCTACTAGTAGTATATAAAATATAAAGATATATAAAGACATAAGTATCACTGTACAAGAGGGTTATCTATCAAGTACTTGGATTTTTTTTAAAAATACAAGTACTTGATGTTAGCCTGGCAAACTCTTTACAAAATAATTCATTCAAATGAATGACCCAGTCATGTGTAGAGTCAAGCTACATATACAGTTTCTCTTTCTCAGTTAGCATATACACTAACAACGTTAGCATAGTAACCTCAGAGCTAGCTGACATTACATGCAAGGTTATAATTCTAGAAAAGTGAACGACAAGCTGTAATAACCTTTTATACTCTGAGACACTTATTGGTCACGTAATAGTGCTTGGTGACTGTATCTTCTAGTTTTACTGTTATGGTTATTTTCCTATGGCATATTGTGTGTAAAAAGACTTAATTTTGCTTTATGGAAACAGCCTACAGTACATGTTCCTGCAACCCAGTTTCCTCTGTCAGAGAGCTAAAATAGAAAATGCTCACTCATCTTGGGATGACAAGAGCTGCTTAGTAAACAAAAGTAATCTGTGAGTACCCAGGTAGAGAGGGAAGGCTGCACTTTGAAGCTCCTAAAGTATCAGCTAGCAAACTGTATTAATAATAGAAATAAACATATTCCCCATAAACAAACCCCCGTGTTACAAATGCTCAGAGACGGATCATCTAATTTGTTTGTCACTAGACAGTATTGATCAAAACATTTATACATTTATTTTGAGGTATACAGGGAAAGTTTAAAGTTGTTTACTTGACTTTCACTGACTAGCTTAATTTCACTTTTGGCTATGAAGATTGTGGCCTTTTATATGTGTTATTACTGCTTTTTAATAATGTAATTATTTGATGATTAATAAACTATTTTAACACATCCCTAGTTTAACACATAATAATAACAATTACAGTACAGCGTTAGTATAAGTAGCTGTGCAAAGTGCTTTATTTTCAAATTCAGTCTGTTCATCTGTGTATGGTTAGTTTAGTTTATGAGCCATTGCCTTTTCACCATTCAAAACCATTTTCTTTACCTGTAGGTATATTTCCCAACCAGGGGATGGATGTGTGTGGATGCCACTGACCCCATGAAGGGAAACTGGTTGCGATATGTGAACTGGGCACGCTCATCCCAAGAGCAGAACCTCTTTCCTCTGGAAATTAACAGGGCTATTTACTACAAAGTACTGAGGGTAAGACATTTTTAATTACCCCACCTTAATCAGGGGTGGAGAAATTATAGAGAAAGTGTCCTTGTATGTATGGGTACTGTGTGCAGTATGGAGATAATCCTATACATGAGTAAAAGCACTTGACCACTTTTAAACATACAAAATATGGACAAAGTATTGGGACTCCTGACTGTTATACCAACAGTGGCTTTAATGAAATTGCATTCAAATACATAGACTTTCATATGGACTTGATCCCACCTTGACAGGTATAACAGATGGGGTTGAGGTCAAGGTCTCGGTTCGGGCCTGTCAAGTTCATCCACTCCAAACTCATCCAACCAGGCCTTTATGGAGTTTGCTTTGTGCACTGGGACACAGTCATACTGGAATAGAAAAGGTTCTGCCCCAAACTGTGTCCAGAACATTGGAAGCATTGGAACCAAAATGTCTTGGTCTGTTGAAGCATTAAGATTGCCCTCCACTGGAAATAAGGGGTCAAGCCCAAATACTGAAAAATAGGTGTGTCCCAATACATTTGTCCATATAGTGTACTTATGTGCATAAAAGTAATAGTTGAACAGGTAAAATTCATGTTTTTAAAGTAAATTATTCAACCTTCTCTTATGCCTTTTCATCAAACACTTAAATGTTCAAACACACTTTAAACGCTAGGATAAACTTTGTCTGCGTATATTGTGATATTGGTATAACCAATGAATTGCACAGTGATATCCATTGCTGAGTTTCCATCCTAAGATCCTAAGTACTTTCTGAAGGTTTTACTGAAGACTATGAAATGGTACACAAGTAGTTATTCTTGTTAAATTTAAAGTAAAGATGAACATCCCACCACACACCACAAATCTACTCCTAAACCCCTCAAGAAAGTATTTCACATTCATTTAAGAATCAAAATCAGAAAACTTGATTGATTCCAGAGGAAACTGTTTGTGATATGACTGCAAAGACACACAGAGACACAGAAACAAGGACACATAAAGTCTATATAATGAAAAATCTGTAGAATCTGTTGATAAATTCTATATGAAATACAGTGTACTATATAGACAAATGCTGGGAGTAAATAAATGAATAACTAATGACACAGATGGTATTTCACTAAATGCACTATTATACATAAATGCACTATAATATACACAAGTGCACTTTGCCATATAAACAAATACACAATGCCATATAAACAAATACACAATGGCATATAAACAAATACACTGCTAAATACAAAAATACATTATGAAATACTCAAATGCACTACGATATACACTAATGCACTGAAACACACTAATACACTATAAAATATACAAATACACTGATATACACAAATGCACTATGATCTATATGAATACACAATTCGATATTCAATCAGAGCATGGCAGTTCAATGTGCAGCGTGCTGATGCAATCCTTAGTTCATTTCAAAACATTTTGTATAATATTTTATACAAAATATTTGAAATTACCAGGCCGCTACTGCATTTAAGTAAAGAGGCACATACGAAATGCAATTCAGTGCCTTGTTATTCTATGTATTATTTTAAATATTTTGAGATAAATTAAGGATTCCATCAGCACTTTGCACATTGAATATCCAATTGCAAATCATATTTTCAAAGTACATGCTCAGATTAAATATTGAATTGAGAAGTGCGTTTCAATATACACATGTCCATATTTATGTTTTTCGATTATTTGTTTAGCGTACTTTCTATACTGTATTAAGATACTAGTCTCACAAGTGGGAAATTTGCTTTGTCATGGCATAAGTATGAAGGCATAAGTTCTTCAGCCAAGATTAGAATACTATAAACAATAGAATAGAATAGAATACTATATCAATATATATATATATATGTGTGTGTGTGTAAACTATATGTAAACTAAATGTAGACTATTAGTGATATGTATGTACACAATGTGTGTATGTATACTGCTCAAAAAATTAAAGGGAACACTTAAACAACACAATGTAACTTCATGTCAGTCACACGTCTGAGAAATCAAACTGTCCACTTAGGAAGCAACACTGATTTACAATCTACACTCTCATTACTAATCTGTGTTGCCTC
>JBBPDB010000134.1:12708203-12721152 GCA_037974465.1 Brachypetersius altus
CACACATGCACACACATACAGGTACACAATAGAGTGACCGGCATTGTCAATACAATAGAAATGCACCAGAAAAATTGCCCATTTAATTAGCACATTTTGCCCAGTAGTAATAGTTCCACCCAAAAAGTCACATTTCTCATCAGAAAAAATGCACTCAAGTAATATTGCAGTGGTATGTTTTTTATTCTATTGTTTTTGCTGCTTCTGCCTAAGAAATGTTTTATCTTATCATATCTTATCTTAGAAATACTATAAATAAATAACTTGCAGTTAATGAATTACTAAAGATACAGCTTTACTATCATGCCTGTTTTTGCTTCAGCTAAATCAGAGGACGATGAGAGGCTGAACTTGAGAGATTTTGAGATATATTTTAAGATGTTTCAGTGACACTGACAGTCACTTGTGCAGCTCAGGATCAGTTTATATGGAGACGCCTGACAGGCCTATGTAGTGTGTTCACATCACTAAGTAACAAGGCCTCCTGTGATTGGTTATTGCCTACTTCATCCCATCCCCTCAGCCAATCGAAGCAGGCGAAGAATTGCTGGTGTGGTACAATGGGGAAGAAAGCGCAGAGATAGCAGCCGCGCTGGAGGAAGAAAGAAGCAGCAGTTCGGGCAAAAAGCACTCTCCCAAGGCGAAACGAGGTAAAATATCAGCTTTTTAATAACCACGACCTTCTTTTGACCCTTAAAATGTAAATACGGGTATAATAAATGCCCCCCAAGCCCCCGTAGTCCGTGTTTATTTGCGAGTTTAGCTGCTAGCTAGCCTTAGCCGAGTTAGCCCAGCTCAGACCTGCTGCATGCGATTATTTCCAAAAGAGCCGGATTAAAATGAAAATAAAACAAGAAAAGTCGTAGTTATGGTGTAATGACATGCTCGTAAAGTGCTCAACTGCTTGCAAACATGCTAGGGTTGTTTTATTGACCCAGACAACCCCGTTTTGTAAGGACTAAGTAAAGAACAGAGAGTGACCTTTCCTCAGATCAGTAGAAAACATGATCCTACAGTTGTCTTTCTTATTTAAATGATTCTGACTCATGCCACTTGATTTATCTGAGAACTGATCAATAGAGCAATACCATTAGAGGTAAAACGGATCAAAAATGCTTTTCTTTTCGAGTTTCTGCTTCATGACTTTGAACAAATCCAGGTGGATTTGTTTATGCAAGCCATTAATGCTGCTTTACTTCACGTCTTATAGTAAGCACAGTATAATAAATAGCATATATAGTTAATAGATAAAAGTAGTATATTTGAGAGGCTCTCATGACAAAACTTGTCTTGGACATAGTCGTGTTAAACTTGTGTAACTAGACACTGTCAGAGACATGTTATAAGCCTGTGTTTACACTCCTTTTCCTGTTTTCCCTGCTTTCACACTTGTTTCACCTCGAGAAGGACATGATTATTAGCTCACAATGGTGCATGAAAACTGTACAGATGAACTACATGACCGTACTGTGAAACATTTCAAAGGGCACTCTGTATGTGCTCTGCAGACAACACAAGGGTGTAGTTACACACAGTCTGCAGGATGTTATTTAGATTCACTCTACGCAGTTGACTGTTTAAAAACAAAGATGAATACAAATGGACCAGTACCAGAAAATTCACATTTGTTCAAATTCACAGTTGCGAGAACAGTGGAATATAATTGGCTAAAGGACTAGCTGCTAATGTCACTTCAATGTATTGCGTCTGTTTCTAACAAGAAAGAAGTATTGTCTTTGTTTGAGTCAGTAACAGAAAAATGTGCTTCTCAGTAGCACTGTTCTTTATATTCGCCATACTGAAATAACACTGTACCATTTGGTTTGTGCAGTAAAGTTTATTCTTAACCCAGAGAGGAAGGAAAGGCTGGGCCAAAACTTTTTCAAGATCAGGCCGCACATTCATTATCCAGAGGTGTAAATTAGGAATACACAATAGCAAAACAGGAAGCGAAAGAGCAATTTCCTGATTTTTAATATGGAAATAACCACATACTTGTAATAATTGAAGATGAAGTTTGAGATCTGGTGTTTTTGCTGGTCAGCTAAGGTGTCCCAGTTTTCCGCACCACAGAATCAGTCACAAACAAACGCCCTGCTGCTGTCATCCTGAAATGTGGGGCTGTCAGTGTTGTTTTCTGTTGGGGCATGAAACACAAAGTTAGTGAGAGTGGGCTGAAAAAGACAGGATCTCAAGAGACTGGTGTAATCCTTACCTGACAGAATTGCGACATTAGCGGCGCAGCAGGGTTGACTGCGACAGCTCAAGTGTGTCGCTTTTTCACATGTACTGCGTTTGCTCTGCAGAGTGAAACATCACATTCTTTAGACATCCTGTTTCCATATGGAGAAATGGTCAAATCAGTTATTTTTGTTAAAAACAAACAAATCCTCAAATGCTTTCTGGATTGTGAATTGTGCAATTGTATGAGGCCTGGAAGGCCTGGAAGGCCTGCAAGGAAATGTGTGGGCAGCCCAAGATAGTACTTCGTAAACGAATTTAATGAAATGCATAAATGCATTTTCCAAAAAAAACAGTTGTAGTTTTCTGATTCAATTTTGATCTTCATAGCTTATTTTACTGTACTTTGTAGATAATAGGTTCCGTCTCTGTCTTCTTAAATATGAAATCTCTGGCCTGTTCCAGTGAGCACTGAAATGGAAAGTAAAACAGGTTTTGCGTTACTCACGCTACGTATTGGTTGTTTGTGAGGTACAGACAAAGGCAAAGGAGTGGCTGAATGTAGCATATGATTGTTTCAAAAATAATATCACACTTATTACAATGCCTATTTTTAGGATACTCCTGTTCTTACTTGTGTTCTGACGATACTTAAGATGTGTTCTGAAAGTCTGTTGTTTCCTAATGTATAACCAAAACAAAGTCATCCTGCCATTCCCTGTTGGGTGTTATTATTATCATTAAAAATAACAATAAAAAATATAGAATGCATAAACTGATTATCTGGTTGGCAATTAACTCTTTGTTGAATGAATCTTTGAATGAATCTTCTACCCGAAGTTGTGCTGTGTTGGTCTACATTTGTAAAAAATGTTAATAACAGGTAAATAACTTGTAACAAACATCCAAAATGTTCCAAGATCGCTGCTTAGTGTTGTTGCTAAAATTGTTGTTTAACAAAACGAACAGTATGGAAGGCAGTGTTATTAGACACTTACTTGAAGAATACTTTGGCCGCATAGTGAGCATTTAGCAAGTGTAGTCAGATGACAGAGTCTAAAGAGTGGATGTGTGTGTGAGAGAGAGAGCGAGCTATGAATCAAGCGTTGTATAGGATGCTGCCAGATGACCTTGGCACAGTGGCAGCAACTGATAGCAGGTGGCTTTGTCCTCGCGAGGCATTATAACTGAAGTTTTTGAAGGAAGGGTGTGATCTTTTTTAAATGACTTCAAGTTCAAGACTTTGAACAGGTTTATTTTTAAAGTATTGTAAGTATTTCTTAACCATTCAGCTTCTTTATATGCCCTCATCCTAGGGCAGGGGTGACCATTAGAGTATTCATGTCACAGATAGCTGCAATATACAAATGAGCCTATAAGCAGTCAAAAGTTTTTAGTGTGTGCTGTGAGCATTCCGATCACTCACAGTTCTAAAATATTTGTCTGGATGTTTTAATGAATATAATATAATAAATAATTTTTGTCAAAATGTTACAGGACAATCTGCAGCTGCATCATATTATTGAGTCACTCTGCATTTACAGCAAGCAATTTAGTAGCACTACACGCGCAGCACTGGAATATTCTAAAGTGTAATGAAATTGCAGGTGTTTGTGGTAGTGTTTGTATTTTCTGAATCATTGGATACATGTAATACACTCATGTTTCAGCTGTAGTCAGGTGTGTGTAGTTGCCTATGGGAGGAAGGGTAGTGGCATTCTGAAGTATTGTTTTTTTTAACCCTTTTGTGTTTTCCACAGCTTCTGCAAGAGGGTCTACCCTTGAGTTTCTCATCCACATAACCTTCCTTAATTACTTAGTACTTGCATAGATCTGGGACAATTTAATGTCTTATGAATCATAAGGTTTAAGACTAATAACTGAAAAATAAGCCAAGCATTTAAGGGGTCAGAATTATTATTGAAATTATTTATAATTTTTTTCATGATTATTCTTTTTTAAAAGCGTTCCAATATGTTTCTCTCCTCAGCAAGAAAGAAGCTTTTGGAAAAAGCCCGGCAGGCTGGTTTGGAAAGATTATCTGAGGACAAGTTGTCAGTTACATCTAAACCTACAGTGGCTGAGATGCGTGAGTCAGAGGAAGGTTGGTTGCTTTTGAGTTGGTTTCTGCTTTGTTCTTTCTGAAATGACAGATCAGAGATTTTGGAATACTGAAAATATGAATTTTCCTCTCTCTTTCAGGGCCGAATAAGGAGGAAGATGGACCCTCTGTATCTTTAGAGCTGGCACAGGAGACTACAGCTTCTTATTCATCCACCACAGAGACTAGTGTCTCCTCTCCATCTCAAGTTCTTGCCGCAGAGATGGAGCAGAATGAGGAGGAGCAAGTAGATCAGGGAGAAACGGAGCTGCCTCCACCACAGAAAAGCCCAGAGCAGCCTGATGAAGCAGAGTCAGCAGACAGGAAAGAACAGCCTGACTCACAGTTCATTACTGGCAGCCCTGTCAAGGAAAGTTCTGGGAGTCCTTTGTGTGAAGCAGAGTGTGTGTCCTCTGTGGTGTCTCCTGAGTTGGATGCAGAGGGTGATCCTGACTTTGAAGATGAAGCACAGGGTGGAAATGAAAACCACCCATGCCAGCACTGTGAGCGCCATTTCTCCACCAAACAAGGTCTTGAGCGCCACACTCACATTCACGCTATCGCAAATTACCAGACGCATACCTTCAAATGTAAATACTGCACCAAGCCATTTGGCTCTCAGGTAGGCAGGCGCAGGCATGAGAGACGGCATGAAAATGCGAGTAAAAGCCTGAAGAGACCTGGTTCACTTGCAGGAACAGCCTTTCCCTTCAGTCCCTCCAGGCTTAATGACTCTCCTACCTCTGATGGTGTGACGTCTCCAAGCCTCGTCATCATGAGCTCTCAGAATAGTCCACCTCAGCCAAGCTCAGATGCTTCAGCTAAAGATGCTGGAGTGGAGCCTGAACACAATTCTGTTTTAGACGAGAATGGGGAATCAAAAGAGCTACACCCTTGCAAATATTGTAACAAGGCCTTTGGCACTCATACAAACATGCGCAGGCACCAGCGCAGGATTCACGAACGCCATCTAATGCCCAAAGGTGTTCGAAGGAAAGGAATTCTCCTACAGGACATTCCTTCACAACAAATGGAGCAGAGCCCAACCACAGCACTCCAGAAGGCATCTCCAGATGCCAGCCCGCCACCCACCTATGTACCCAGCATGGACACAGAAGATGAGGGAGAACGCGAGGAAGCCATGGTGGATATCTCCAAAAATATTTCAGAGAACCTTAGCCTGTACATTGATGGGAAGATCCTGTCCACAAACACTGTTAGCAGCTGTGAAGTAATAGAGGTTGACTCAAGTACAGCTGCGCTGTTCGGTCTTGATGCAGTCATCTTGAATCCCAGCCAGCTAAATCAGGCACTTAAAGTCGAAGCACGACCTTGCCCTGTAAAAGAGCTTTCGGTTACAACTCAGTTGGTTCCTAAAAGGAGAACTTCTACCCCACCACTTCTTCCTACTATGAAAACAGAACCTGAAACTATGTCATCTACTGCCTCATCGTCATCTGCTTCTTCTCAGTCACCCTTATTGGTAGGCAGTGTCTTTCCACAGTCCACAGAGACATTGTCCTTTCAAAAAGAGAAAACCATATATCTGTCCCCTAAGTTGAAGCAGCTTCTACAGACCCAGGACAGTCAAAAACCAACTGTTGCTGTAATAGCAGATAGTCGTAGATTGAATACCCCACTTTCTGTTACTTCCTTGCCCTCTGTTCAAGGACGATTCAAAAGAAGGACTGCTTCCCCTCCTACCCCTGTACAATGTAGCTCTTCACTTAGTCCTGAAAGCTTAAACACTGAAAAAGAGGATTCATTAACCCTTAAGGTGCCAAAGGTCGAAAGCCATTGTGCAGTCCAGTCCTGGAATTCAACCAGCAAAGATCAGAGGGACTCCCAGAGTCCCCCTGGAAAGGACTGGATAGCTTCAGTAAGTGGGGGCAATTCTTGCAATCAGCAGCCTCTTGACCTGTCCAGTGCTGTTAGCAAAAGAGATAGCAGCCTAAGTAAAGGGTCCAGTGAATCAGTTTTAGATTTAAGCATGCATCGTAAGGGTGGGGCTCACCAAGAACCGAAAACAAGCACGTCTTTACCACCGCATGTTAAGAGAAAGAAACCTAATACCAGCATGTTGGAAAAAGTGCTAATGAATGAGTATGCTGGCTTAAGCTCAGCTGGAGAGGAAGGCTCTATTAGTCTTGGAAGCCCAGACGCTAACTCCTCACCAGGCAGCGTCACAGATGCGTATCCTGCTAGTCCTTCTAATTTAGAAAACCCTCCATGTGAATCTTCATCTCCGCCATCCTTGACCCCTGTAACTATGAATCCTTCTTCTCCTTCATCTTCTAGCCTGGCATCTTCTACACCTCCACCTCCTGTTCTGCCCACTGTCCCTTCACCCCCTCCTTTCACTCAGTCTCCAGACTCTTCATTTCCTAAATTGTCTCCCAACCCTTTTGACCACCCACTACATGAAATGCCAGGGTCCACTAATGTAATAGAAACATGTCATGAAATGGGGAACGATGATAACTTTACAGGCTTGGACCAAACTGCTAAGCAGTTAGACTCCATAACTGATGCACTGCCTCAAAGTCCTCAGGACACAAAAAGACATTGTAACACAGATTCATTTTCAAAATCTGAAACACTACTTAAGGGCTCAAATTCTGATTTTAAGCTTCATTTGCTGAAAAATGAAAATCATGCCGTTTCTTCCTGTGAAAGGAGTCCAGACTCCGAAGCCAGCCAAAGTAATTTCTTAGATGGAACTTTCCCACCGGACCTCACTATTAAAACTGAGAGGTGTCAAAGTCCACAATCCTTGCACTCTCCTGAACACTCAGCTCCTGATATAGAATCATTCTCTCCTCTTCCAGCCAAAGTAGTGGTTGACTCTCAGTCTTCACATATAGGGCCATTAATCGATAATGACATAGTCACTAATGAACATGTACCAACTGGAAAGAGATGCGAACTTGCAGCCAGTACTGATGCTGTTTCCTCATCAACTTCACCTAGAGCTGCAGAGAAGTCTTCTTACACAGACCCTTCAGAACAGGAGACGTTTACAAAGACCTTTGTGTGTAATGTCTGTGAGGAGCCTTTCCATTCAATCAAAGAACTTAGTAGCCATATCATGCAACATGCTGTAGAATGGCCTTTCAAGTGTGAGTTTTGTGTGCAGTTATTTGGAAATGCTCCAGCCCTGTTGGAGCATCGCTCCACTCTCCATGGAGTCGGTAGAATTTACATTTGCTCTGTCTGCTCTAAGGAGTTTGCTTACCTCTGCAACCTTCAGCAGCACCAGAGCGACCTTCATCCCACCCAGACCTGTACTCACAGCTCTGTTGAAAATGGCAAGCTCAGGCCTCAGAATTACACTGATCCTTCTCAGGCAAATATAGAGAGAAATTCCTTGCAGTCCACCCCTGACTCAAATGTAGATGTTGCTCCTCAGGATTCTTCTGAGATATGTGGTGGTAATGAGATCAAAAAGGAAGAATGTGATGATCTAGATGGGCACGAGGATCCCACCGAAGAGCTCTACACTACAATAAAGATTATGGCCTCAGAGGCTGGAAAGCCCAAAGGCCCAGATGTGCGCCTTGGCCTCAATCAACACTACCCCAGTTTCAAGCCTCCACCGTTCCCCTACCACAAACGAACGCCTGCTGGTTCTGTAGCATCGGCAACTAACTTCACCACCCACAACATACCCCAGACATTCAGCACAGCTATCAGGTGCACCAAATGTGGTAACAGTTTTGACAACATGCCCGAGCTCCACCAACACATCTTAGCTTGTGCCAATGCTAGTGATAAGAGGCGGTACACTCCCAAGAAAAACCCCATTCCTTTAAGGCAGATTGTGAAACAGCCTCAGAATGGTGTCCTTTCAACCACATCGGCAGCCACTGCAGGGCAGAATGCTTTCAGAAGGATGGGTCAGCCTAAAAGGCTTAACTTTAACCAGGATATACCCTCAAGGGGGAAGATGACTGCCTTGAACAAGAAGAAAAACCAGCTTGTCCAGAAAGCGATATCTCAGAAGAACAAAACTGCTGCTGCTTCTGCAAAGAAGGCTTCTGTTCAGGTTAAGGTGGAAGAACAGCCAGACAATATGTGCCCATATTGTAGTCGGGAATTCACGTACCCCGCCAGTCTCTCGAAGCATGTTGCGGGCAGCTGTCCTCAGAAACCAGTTTCTAAGAAAAAGAAAGAAGCTTTAACAATTCAGGACAAAAACATGAGTCTTCGGAGTCGAGCCACCGGCTCAGAGATCAAACAAGAAGCCGAGCCGGGCATGGCCGGGCGACCTCTGGGGAAAACACGGACTCGGAACATTGAGCCATCAGAAAATGAATTTACAGCATCTAGAAAAGTAAAAACAGGGATGTCTCAACTACGTGCCAAAAGGCCTGCATCCAGTGCCTCTGGTACAGACAGCATGCCACCCAAAAGCAAGAAAAGAAGAAAGAGCATCTCTCAGCCTTCCGCTGCAACCTCATCATCACCAGCTATTACAAATGACCTTTTAGCACGTCCAGCTGCAAAAACCCAGCGCGGCGGTAAAGACGTGGCCTATGAGAAAGAGGCTGAGACCAAAGCACAGGTCCAATCCAAGAAAGAGGAGCGTTTCTCCAAGAGGACACGTGAAAGAGTGGGTGGTCCAGTTACACGCAGCCTGCAAATGGCTAATGCTGATGTGAAGAATGAAGAGCCTTTAAATAGCGAGCCTGCACTTGGGGAATAAAAGGTAAGACATCTTACTGAAAAAATATTAAAAATGCACTTCTTAAGGACAATACGTTTTCAATTTTTTTTAAATACAAATATGTTTGGGTTTGGATTTGTTTGGGGTTATTGTAACTATACACATTAAGAGGAAAGTTATTGAGACCATGCCATTTTTCTGCAAAACTGTTCGAAAACCTGCCAAAAGAACCTGCCTTGGTATTGTTACTACTTTTCTATAACTACTTTGTAGTGAGTCCTGTTCTAGTGAGCACTGAGGCCTTTCAGGTGTTTGATTTACATGTGGGTCAAAAGAGCTGCTATGTGCTTTTATCAGGAAAAATAATTTTGAATGATTTGCTCTTCATGACAAAAAAAGACACAGGAAGATAAAAATCAAGTGGAAAATACCTGTTTTATGCTGACAAGAACTTTTCAGGGATTTCAACATTTTATTTTCTTTCATTTCTTCCAGGAATCGCTGCTGGAGGTATCCAGGTAAAGCTCGGTTGACTTTAGAGAAACTCCAGACAGAGCCGTTGGTGAGAGACGTGCTGGTGAACTTGATCTGGCTGAATCGGATTAGATTGATCGGATAAATATTCAAAGACATCAGGAGCCTTATCTCTCCTTGTATGCTTCAGTTTGGCTGACAGAGGCATGTTATAAATGCACTTTTCATAAATGAGCCTTTTGTTGGATGTGCAACCCAAAAAGATGATAAAGAAACTGTAGGAATATATATAAATAAATATATATATATATATGTGTCTATATCAAAAGTCATATTACTTGATTTATAAATAATGGCCCTTCGATTCCGTTAAGAATGATGGCTGATCATATTGCAAAAAGGCAATCATTTATCAGTTGTTAAGCGTTTTTGGTGTTCTTTACTTTTGTCATTTGTGTTCTGTGAAACGTTTAGCATTCACCAGCCACTTACTGCATGTGCTATGTATACAGTATAGCTAGAATGACCCCATGTTAATATTTCTGTCCTGCTTTTCTTTTAATGATGCAAAATGGAAAAAAGATTATCTATGGACATTTAATTTAAGGTAATACTCCGTGGGGAATACAATATCTGTTCAAATTAAGCTCTCATATTTAGAGAGGTTATTTTTTTTCTTTATTTCTTTCCCTCATTTGTTGTGAATGCAGTAACGGAAGCTGTTTGATACAGTCAGAATGACCGGGCGACAATAGAGTGCTGTATGTATGTGATACTGTCTCCTTGCCTAAACAAGCCAGTCCTTAAGCTGTGTGTGGAGTTGCGATAACCTTTTATAATCTGTAGCATTTACAGCAGGGCTGCTGACCATGACAACTACACTAAAACATACAACCGAGCAAAATCACTTTTCCCTGAGAATGAACAATCATCTTCTCGCTACTCTTAAAATAGTGCCATGATGGAGCTTAAATTATGTAAGCGTCTGCTTGACTTATTTTGACCTCTGTACCATTTCATATGGAACTAACTCACTTTATTTAGGTAAAAAAAAAAAAAAATGAAAAGTGTATTATTTGGGTTGTTCAAACATGGTTTTGATAAAGTTTTTGTAAATATTTGTTTTCCTCCATTCTTTCTAGTCAGAATTTTGATGTCATATGCTGATTGATCATGGAATGAAGACAAGTGTGGATAATTTGTTTTGTTTATGTATTTTTGTCAAATTACACTGAACCTTTTTGGACAAAATAGCTTATATTTTACACTTTGCTGGTTATGTAATGAATTTATATGAATTCATATTTCACTTGCAGAGAGCCTACAATAGGGATGGTTGTGGTCATTCAAATATTCCAACTGATCTTGCCCTATGTTCATGGGTTTTCAAAAAGAGTCATGTATTTGCATGACATTTGTACATACTTCTTATGTACATATGTAAATCTTTCCCCAAATAAAAATAGTTCTAAATAGCAAACAGTGTGTTTAGCTGTTGCTAAAATGGTTTTGCATACTTTTTTGTTTGTAAGACAACCAGATGAGTAGACGTCCTATAGGCAATACAGCACAGAAGAGGAATCACGGCTATACAGAATGCAAACAGCTGTTATGGCTCATGTCTGTTTAGCCTGGTAAACAACTATTTCATGCATTAAAAAAATCAATCAGTACATTAAAATATTAATAATTAACACAAAAGGGGACTAATGATTGCCCTGCTGAACCACTGGGCTTGCTAACACTGGAGCATCTGCAGATTTTTTCTAGTTCATACCATTTTTCCTTTATAGGGGAAAAAATGAAGATGCACTATAGGGACAAAAGTATTGGGACACACCTGATTTTCAGGGTTTGTGATAGATTCCATACTTCCATTGAGAGCTATCTTAATGCCACAGCATACCAAGACAATTTGGACAGCGCCATGCTTCCAACTTTGTGGACACAGGCCCTCTTCTTTTCCAGCATGACTCTGCCTCAGTGCACAAAGCAAGGTCTATAAATCCTGGTTGGATGAGTTTAGTGTGGAAGAACCTGACTGGTTCACACAGAGCCCTGACCTCAACCACATCTAACACCTTTGGGATGAAGCATCAGTGTCTGACCTCACACACTTTACAGCATTTGCATTTATTCATTTTCGGTAACTGTTTAATCCCTACTAGGGTCGCAGATACACAAAGCCTATCCTGGAGTGTGCGGGCTCAAGGCAAGGACTCACTCTGGCCAGGATGTTACTTTGTGCCACATACCTTGAAATTACTGCAGGCCAAGTACACCCCTTAATGGAAGCACTAGTCCAGACTTCACTTTTGTGGTTCCCTGCTGGTGGAATGAGCTGCCTAACCCTTTGTATCTTCAAAAACCTCCTGGAGACTCATCTAAGAGCATCTGTTCAGAGAGCATCTCCTCTCCTGATGCACTATCTATCTTGCACTATTCCTACATAAAAATTAGCACTTAGAACTCTCCTCTGGTTCTCACATTGTCCTCAAACTTGAGTGTTTCCTCATATTGTAAGTTGCTTTGGATAGAAACGTCTGCCGAATGAATGTAATACAATAGTGTGTTTTTTCAGGTTTGGGGCAAATATCCCTTGTTAATATTACAACTGAGTGTTCTGAGTGTTCAGGTTATTGTTAATGTTACACATACAAATATACACAATTACATGTGTCCAGTTTTTCAGAAACAGTTTGGGTTAAGGCCCTTTCCTGTACCTGCATCATTGACCCTGTGCACACTTCTGAGATGGATTAGGCCGTTTTATTTAACAGAAGTGTTAGAACTCACTTTTGAGGGCTGTATTCCCACAAAAAGGCTTTTTTATATTGCTCTTTTAAAACCAATAAATGTAAATGTGGTATTTTCTGATTGACTGCCCTGAATTGCAATTTAGATTCGGTAATTCGGTACATGTGCGGACAAGTGATGCGTATGTAAATATGATTTGCAAGGCGCTGGCATGTCTTGTCACCAGACAGAGTATGTTTTGTTGTTGCATTAGATAGCATTACCTTGAGGGAGTTTGATAGGAGTTGAATTGTGGGTTTGCATGAGGACGGGTGGCTGTATTGTGCAATTTCCCAGCATGTGGGGCATACAGATGTCACTGTGGCCTAATGTTGAAACCAGTGGGCACGTGAGGGCACCCACACACATTGTGAAGGTTATGTTCGGCGAAGACAAACCACACCAAAGGAGGATCATCGTATTGTGCAGCAAGCATTACAGAACCCCAGGACATCTGAGCCTGTCATCCAGATACATGTATTAGTCTCTGCAACACCTTGTGTCAAGCTAGACGACAGGTTCATCGTCCCATGTGAGTCTCTCTCTATCTAGCTCTCTGTCTGTCTGTCTCTCTCGCTCTCTCTCTCTCTCTCTCTCTCTCTCTCTCTCTATATATATATATATATATAGATATATATATATATATATATATACACACTCAACAAAAATATAAATGCAACACCTTTGTTTCTGCTCCGATTTTTCATGAGATGGACTTAAAGATCTAAAAT
>JBBPDB010000134.1:12727558-12743410 GCA_037974465.1 Brachypetersius altus
GTGTGTGTGTGTGTGTGTGTGTGTGACTTGAAGAATAAGAGGAAGTGCTGCAGTGCTGAACTTTCAGATGTCATGATTTCAGCCACTGTGCTATTTAGGGCCTTAACATCAGACTGAACATCATTATTCTGGCTATTCTGTTTCTGCTCATTTCAGATTGCTTCCTCCAATCTCAGTCAGCCATGGTCTAATGCTGTGAATAATTGCGTGAGGGGGAAATGTAGCAGTACCATTTGTAGGATTAATTTACTTGGTTGTTGTAGATGCCGGTGCAAAGTTTTCCTCTCAGCTGCAGGTGGTCAGAGGGAAAGATAGAAAATATGACCACATGCTCGCTGTTCATGAGCTCCCGGTCCACTATGAATACTGAATAGCCTCAGACCAGAACAGAAATGGGATGGTAACTTTAATAATGCAACGTAGTATAAAATATTAAACTATTCCAATTTGTAATCCTGATGTATTGACAGGTTCCATGATTATAATGCTAGAAAAAATAAATAAAAAATATACATTTCAGTGCTGTGCAAAAGTGAGAGACCACCTTTTTTTAAAAAAAAATGAATTTAATTTGGTAAATGTACAAAAACCTCAACAGCTAAGTATGATCCAGATAACCTCAATTTTGTTTCTGGTTTGTCTTCCTTTTCTTAGTTTTGACTTTACACATCCTCACTCTTGATTTTACAGATCTAAAGCAAGAGAGAAGCTTCATTTTTGTCCTCTCTTACAAAGAGGAAAGTGATGTAACAGTTTTGGTTTCCTACCAGCTCTTTACTCGGTGAAATGCACTATATGTGACACATTCTTCTTTTATCCAGAAAGGTTTCTGTTGGTTCAGACCAGGCAGGATAGCTCTAGCACCATGAGTGTCTTGATCATTTGTCACACGTGAAAACACCACAGCACAGTACAATGTGAACAGCGTGAAACTGTTCTCTGTATTTAACCACTGAAGCAGCGGGCAGCCAGGAACGCAGCACCTGGGGAGCAGTGTGTGGGTATGATATCTTGCTCAAGGGAACCTCAGTGGTGCCACTAGCAGTCCTTGGATTCAGGGGCAACTCCTAATCACCAGACCAGCAGCTGCCCCAGTGAGCTTTGAGCTCTCAGACAATCCTCTCACCTTGTGGTGACTACTCAGACTACTGTCAGTAGGAACTGACCAATGCACCGCTACATCCCACAAGTCCTGCAGTTTCTGAGATGCTCTGTCTCAGTTACCCGGGTGTAATGGTTTGGCCCATGTTAAAAGTTGCTCTGAGCTTTACACTACCAGTCAAAAGTTTGGACAAATCGTTTGTTTTTATTATTGACTTCATTCTAAATTAATACTGAAAACTTATCACCTATAGCTCTGATGACAGCTTTGCACATTTTTTTAATCAGATTCATTAGGAATCGACCTGGAATGGCATTTAATTAACAGGTGATCTTCGTCAAGAGTTCATTAGTGGAATTTCTTGCCTTTTTAATGTGTTTGGAATCAGCTGTGATGGTAGTGTTGGTACACAGTTAGTGATCCTGTTCCACTACGGTTCTACTCCACATTATGGCAAGAAACACTTCACCAAGTAAAAAGAAAGAGTCCACCATTACCTTATTACAAAAAATGTTTGTTGTTTATTTGTTGAGCTCTGGTTTGTTTACTGCATAATTCCATGCGTTCCTTCATCATTTTGTTTGTTTTCAATATTAAACTACAATGTAGAAAATAATAAAAACAAAGAAAAAGCATTGAAAGAGAAGGTGTGTCCAAACTTTTGACTGGCAGTGTAAGTCTGTCCATTTCTCCCACATCTCACATCATAGATCCCAGACATTGACGTGCACAGTAATAGAGAAAATCTGAAAGGGATTATAATGTTATGGCTTAACTTTGTAGGTTTCTTGACACTGTAAAATTTTAACTGCTTAATGGCTATTATGATTGGAAACAAAAAATAAATATAAAGAAAGTTGGTGACTCTTACATAGTGCTTTTTATGCATTTTTACCACAGCGTTGATTTGAAAAACCAAACTTTTTTAAACGTTCCAAATATTTGAATGTTATTTCTTGTGCTTCAATGTGCACTACTTTCAATGTTTTTTATTTTTAAGTCATTGATAATTGTATGACAGATTACTCAATTCATAATCAAATGGACAATGGCAATATTGCACTGTACATTTTCATTATCATTATTCATTATTAATTTATGTCCTTTATAATGGACATTTGTTCACCTGTATCTTCCTTAAGTATTTGGAGATACCCCATCAAGCCCTATAGTATTCTATAGAGGACACCCTGGGCTCTCCATTGATGTGTCATATGAGGGGTTTGCTGGGAACAAGGAATGGCAAGACATACATGAGATGCACCAAATGCAAGATGTTCCCCTGCATAACCAAAAAGAAAACATGCTCCCAGGACTATCACAGCTGAAATATCCAGAGGATGTTCTATGACTTATAATTCACTGTTGAACTAAAATACATGCAAGCAACAAGCAACAGAACAGTGATACAGAATTGTATTGTTTTGATCAAACTGAAAGTGTTCTTGGGTTAATATCACATTGTTTATTTTCTAAATTCAGTTCTATTTTCACACGGAAATCCTCTACAGAGGACATGCTGGGAAATAAAAAAATTATGCATATTAGGCCCAAATAGATAGGAAATCACACAAAAAAGAAAAAAAAATGTAAGACACTTTCGGTTCTCACAAACACACACAGTGGCTTAGCAGCATCAAAACTAGCATTTGCTGCTAGTTTTGAATCCGCTAATAAGTCTCACTCTTCCCCCACATTGTGGAAAGATTAGCCCCGAGGGTTTGACTCAGCGCCGTTAGAACTGAGAGATGAGGAAGCTGTGGAGACGCATCACACACGCTCATGTCTCACCTGCCAGACCAGTGTGTGTGTGTGTGTGAATTCAGATGTTTAATAAGGTAGCCCTCTTTTTTCCCCCTCTTTAATGTTTTAAGCATTCCTTGACATGAAAAGAACACATCGACCTTTTAAGGGATGTTTAATTATGCATGCGTTGGAAAGAAATCACCCACTGCAGCACGGCGAGTCGTATTAGTAAATCACTGCGAAGTTTAAAAACGTGCGTCTTACAGATGGCGTTTCTGCTGGCGCTATCTTTTTTTCATGAAGCCTAGCCCTTTTTTTTGCACGTGGGAGCCATTCTTGAAAATGAACTGTAATAGTCTTGCAGTTTTACTATCTCAATCTTGACTCACAGCCAAGCAAAACATGACTGCGAGAGAAACAGGCTGCAGTGAGAGCGTATATCAGCATTGCGAGCACATGCGCCGAAATGACACAGCGTACGAGCCACAAGGGGCCTTGTTTCTCGCCTGCATTTAAATTTGCTGCTTTAGTGACAATAATAAATCACCAAAGGAGCGTCGGCTACTTCTTTATGCTTGTCTATCTTATAAACAACCTGCAGATTTGTGTGTTTAAAGCAGTGGTTCCTAACACCTGCTCCAGGGAACCTCACGGTCCTCCCTGTTTTGTGTTCATACCTGTTCTTATGCACCGCTGCAGCTCAAGAGTTGTGGCCCAGTGGATTAGTCAGATCCGGTGCACTGTGGGACAAAAGTATTGAGATGTCTGTCTATTACCCCAAAGGAGACTGTAATGATATTGTGTAAAGTACATAGACTTTAATATGGAGTTGGTCCCCCTTCCACTCTTCTTGGACGGCTTTCTACAAGATTTTGTAGTTTCTGTGGGACTTTGTGCCCATTCTTTCTGTAGAGCGTTTATGAGGACAGACACCGATGTACGAGAAGGTCTGACTCGTAATCTCTGTTCCAGTTCATCCCAGAGGTGTTGGATGGGGTTGAGGTCAGGGCTCTCTGTCAGTCAAGTTCTTCCACACCAAACTCATTCAACCATGTCTTTATGGAGCTCGCTTTGTGTACTGGGACACAGTCATACTGGAATAGAAAAGGTTCTTCCGCAAACTGTGCCCACAAAGTTGGAAGCATGGCTTTGGCCAACATGTCTTGGTATTCCGAAACTGGAAGAAAGGGGACATCTGAATTCAGTAATTAACAGGTCCTACTATTTTACTCCATATTATATGAAAAGCAGGGAGGCCTCCAAGAACAAGATTGGAGAAAACTGGCTTAAAGGAATAGCTCAACATTATTTATAACTAACGGAATCTAGTCACTGCCCATGAGTGACTGGTCACCGTTGACTTTCATTCAGTGTTCTCACCATTAGTCTTTCGCTCTGTCTTTCCTATATCAGACCATTTCAGTTGTAAACACCTGCGTGAAAAATTACAGCGGAGATATTTTGGTCGAAGTAATAGGATTAAAGGGATTATAGAAATAACGCGTTACGCGCAGCATCAGCAGCAGCAAAGCTAAATGTAGCCACGCCAACGAGGAGGCTTTGGTCTAGAAGCAGTAATTCAAGCATATCTGAGTTTGATGCATGTAAACATGGGCCAGCTGGAATAAGACTGGCAATTTGTCTAAATTTACAACAATCTGGACAATCCAATTCATCTGTACACGCTCCACCTTGGTTATACAGAGTTTTACATATTAATATGGGCAACATACTTCAATTTAGAGTGCATCATTTCACAATTATTTTGTAGGCCACACTTTTAAGACTTTTTTTTGTTTTGTGCTTGAAATTGCATGATGGGACCCTTTGTCCCTGCCGTTGTCAAGCAGTGTAGCATGGAACTGTGAAGTGAAAAGTCAACATTACACCATAAAGAGAAATAGCTGCCTGAAAACTGCTGTAGTTTTACAACAATTAACCTTTTTTTAAAGTACACAGCAACTGTAGAGGTCTGAAGTATAAACCAAACACAAAACTGAAAGTGATTTCTCATCAAGTTGAACAGGATACTTATGGGAACCTTCTGCACTGGAATGCTCTGTAAAGCGGCAGAATGCGTTTGTGGTGGACCCTGTATAGGTCAACGGACCGACTCCTGCGACGCAAGTTGAATTTCCTAAATAACGGCTTCGGATGTAGAAAGGTTCTTGCTGCTCCACAGCTGTGACTCATAGGAAATAGAAGAGGCGCATTAAAAAAAACTTGTGATGTATAAAAACAACCTCATTTACCACACACTCCATCAGTCCTCATCTCACAAGTCATTTTCGCTCTCCCCTGGCCATTACGCCAACACTCCCAGGAAGTGTCTTGAGAGCGGCATCTTCTTAGTGGGCACAAAAAGAGCCAAAGATAACAATGTTTATCAGCATCTCTTTCTCATTCCTGTTCCTGCTGCTATAATTCAGAGGTTTGATGTCATGAGGACGCAGATGAGTGTCTGTGCGTGCTGAAAGGATCCCGTTTTTTGTGGAGAGCTGGTTTCGGGACAGATGATAATGGCTCTGAGAAACAGAGACTTGTATAAATAATCCCCTTTTGTTTTTGGGCCGTGTTGGCTAACTCATTAGCTTAGCCGTTCTGTTTGGTATGCAGGAACATATTATGCGTGTTTTTAATATTCTGCATGTAGCTTTGGAGTGTTGAAAGCCTCTTTACTAAATGTGTGTTTTTTGAAGTGCTGAAGATGAGCCTCATCTGCAGCGACTCGGGCCTGAGCCGCTCTGAAATATGCATTACCGAGAGGAGAGCCGCTCGGCTCCGTCTCTTTCCCAGCATGCGCAGCCATTCTGAATCATCCATAATGATGTGATATTGTAGTTTGAAGCATTTTGATCTATCATTCACTCTGAACGCAGTTGACATGTTGTGCTGCTGTTCTCTTCCTCCCTCTGAAACCTCTCCTGTTAGAAAGAATGAGGCGGGTGCGCTTTCTTTTTTCACTTTACCTATTTGGGTTTAATGTACGCCTCCACTCTAATTTGCGTCCAGCAACTCGAAATAGTGTTTTTCTTGCATTCTTTTTTTTGCTTTAGCTGATTTTCCCTTTCAACACTGATCAAAGCTTCCTAGACCGAGCCTTTGCTTGCACGCTTTTAAAATGTTTTGAAAAATCATCCTCCAGAACTCAAGAAAAAAAAAGAAGAGAAAAAAAGCTCTGGTAAGATTTCAGTGAGATGGTGAGGCGATGCTTTTATGTTTTTATGTCTCCAGCTTGCCGTTAGATGTGTATGCATGAGCGTGGCTCAGTTCCAAGAGGGCTGTGTATCCCCTGGCTGACGTAGCATCCATGGCTAGCGGCTGAAGAGCACGTCTGAACATTGCCTACCATGGTATCAGACATCAAAGTTAACACAGTTTATTTCAGTATTATATATAGCCTTTTTACTGTGTACTGAAAATGCTGAAAAGGCAACCTTTTGTAACTTAGGGATTGTATTAATAGACCTTTTCATTGAAACCTTGTAGTCTGATTATAATACCAACCAAATCTACCACAGGGAATGAAAAATTCTACTTCAAAAGCTCACATTACATATTGCACATGGTGCATGATTTGCAAGGCTGAGCAATACTAGGATAAAGTTATTTTAGGATTTTGCTATACAAAAACGATTAACACATTATTCCAGTTTATTCCAGAACAGAGCTAATTATCACAAGCAATTGAAATAGCGGGTTTAGAGATGGAATTATGGCAATTTTCTGCTTCAAGATATGAACAAAATACATTATTATATTTCTACTGCCACACATTGAAACTGTAATCTACACTATTTGGACAAAAGTATTGGGACACACCTGTTTTTCAGGGTTTGTGCTAGGCACAGAGTCCTGACCTTAACCACATCCAACACATTTGGGATGAACTGGAACAGAGATTGTGAGCCAAACCATCTGGTTTCAGTGTCTGACCTCATAAATGCTCTACAGAATGAATGGGTGCAAATTCATACAGAAACTCCAAAATCTTGTGGCAAGCCTTCCAAGAAGAGTGGAAGCTGTTATAGCTGCAAATGGGGACCAACTCCATATTCAAGTCCAAGCTGGTTTTAATAATTTATTAATCCGAACAGGATTGTCATGATGCTCACAGTGGTCTAAGAAACAGCCCTGTTGTTTGGAGGGTGCAGTTTCTGCTGAAGCTTCAGATCTCTATGGTCAGGAGACTAAGAGGGCATCTTTGCTGCTCTTTTTGGTAATCTTATCCACCATTTTCTCCAGGTTTAGGCCAGATTAAATCTACTGATCTTAAAATAGACTATATGGTATAGAATAAAGCATGACACCAATCAATTAAATAAACATTTAGGATATGCAATTATAAATATGTACATAAAGAAAGAAAGCATTCATGAAAATAATGTTATGAATAATAGTGTTCTGAAAAAGTCTTTGGCTGAGTTTAAAATGTGTTTATTTTTGTTTCAGTGTAGAACCAACTTTAATGAAACATTTTGATGAAATATAGTCTGCCATAAGTGCGATGATAATAATAAAGATGATGTAATTACGAATAATAATGATATTATTATTATGAAAATAATAATAATTATTAGAGAATTATTACTATGAGAAGAAAATAATTCTTATTATTGCTATTTCTTTGTAAAAACATGCTATGTGCTTTATTTTAGATTTTAAGAAGCTAAATATATTATGCCTTTTGAGTCATAACTTTATTACTTCTTTTTCTGTAATGTTGTCGAAAAAAAATATTTTCTGTAAAATGGCTTGTGGATCAAATAACAGAAAGTCCAGTCTCCCAAAAAGAGTGCAGGGCTATAAAGTAATATAAAGGATATAAATGTGTCTTCTGTTTTTTGGGACTCAGAAACAGTCATACTGGAATAGAAAAGGTTCTTCCACAAAGAAATGAATGGAAGTGAAGGTCCTCTTATGTCTCAGCCACACACTTCCATTGGCAAATCCTGGGGTCCTGGGTGGGATGCCCCTTTATCTCTCCTTCACTAGGCAAAATGTGAATACATTCAGTCATTGATTAGGACTCATTTGCCTTACTGAGAAGAACCCTATCGCTATAATTAATGTTCAGAAAATCATACCATGTTACTATTATTTGAATTACTGGGTTTTATCATACGATTCAGAATCAGAAAACTTAATTGATCCTGAAGTAATTAGCGTATTTTATGACTGCTAAAACAACAAAGACAAGAACAATATAACATATAAAGTCTAAATACATTCAACTTAGCTTTAACTTACAGTTAAAAACTAATCATGCCATGTTTCTGTAATTTGATTATACTGTCTATTACAGAGTTTTCTCCTATGTATCAGAATCAGAAAACTTTATTGAGTAAATTCCTCATGTCATGACTACACTGACACACAGAGACAAGAACAGTATAAAAGTCTAAATAAATCCAATAAAAGAATCTGTAGAGAAATCTCAATATGAAATACATAGTGATCAGTAACTTTCTGTTAAGTGAATCACTAATAACACAGATGGCGGTTAGTGTTACTGCATGTAATAGAGATCAGTAGTGGATCAGTAATACTGACCTAAGTAGTGATATTCACATGGTTAGACTATTGGGCATAAGATATTACACCTAATTAATACAGATTTTAGCTCCTGATAAGAACACTGCACAGCACTGCACATGGTAGACTATTGCACATAATAGCAAACTAATAAAGCACACAGTGAAAATAATAGTGATCGCATGTGGTAGAGATCAGATGTTATTGCATGAAGTAGAGATCAGTTGTATATAAGGAATACTGACATGTGATAAGACTATTGCACACAGCAATAATAAGCTATTCCACACAATGAATATGATTCAGCACCCAGTGATAAATTGTTAAAACTGGTAACCTTCCCGTCCCCAGAGCGGCGTGTACAAGCGTCCACAGTTGTTCCAGATAACACAACACACTGTTCCTGCTGGCTATGATTTGGACTCGCATGTTCTGACTACTTTACATGCTCCAGATCTGCAGTGGCCTCCTTCGCTGGCAGTGTGTGTGTGAGCCCTCGCAGTCTGACAGCGGGGAGAGCCGTGGAAATAAGTAGCACTCCAGAAAGAAGTGCAAAAATATCTTCCGTGTAAATCCCGCAGACACGGCAGAGGCGCCCTTACATAAGCATTTACATATTAAATATTTCCACGCTTAGTATTTATGCGCCGCAGTGGCAACAACAGCCAAGTGGTATTAGATTGGCTAATATCTGCTGCTGGCAGATTGAACTGTTTTATGTAACAGTTTGACCTAAGCTGTCATTACTGAAAAAAAGAGAAGGCCTCCATTTGCCTAGCCTAGATAGGTTTTCCTGCACAGCCACAGAAAAATGAATTTCATCATATAGGCCCTGTTTTTTTTATGCACTCTTTCTTAAGAGGGCTTGCTAATTGCATCATAAATGCGGTTGCATCTTAATAATGTCATCCAAAGAAGTGCACGTTAAAAGCACTCAGAGCCGAGCAATACATTTAAGGATTAGTTTAATAGGAAAATTCAGCGGGACATGCTTTTTCGCCTTATAAATGCAGTTCTTTTTCAAAGTTTTCTTCTTTAGTTTTGCTTCAAGACAGATGGCAGACAAGTAATGAAAGCTAAAAGCCAGCATTTTTACTGTCATCTGTTACAATAAACTGGCTGCTTTTATTCATTTACATCATGCTTATTATAACACGACTAAAAGAAACAGCAGTGGGAAACTCCTTAACTAATTTTTGTCATTTTTGAAAAGACATACAAACACATAAGCAGTAAAGGAGATTCGAAAATTAAAAAATAATAAGAAATAATAAGAAACCGACTGTTGTGAGTACAAAGGAAATGCTTTTAAGGTGTTTTAACTTCAGAATCTGAGTCAGAAAACTGTTTTGTTCTTGGAGAAAGACACAGAGACAAAAACAATGTAAAATATAAAGTCTAAATAAATTAAAAACACTGAAGAAAAATATGAAATACACTATGATATGTACACAAACACTGTGTATAAATACTATAGATGAATAACTTACAGCTAAGTGAATTTCTAATAACACAGATGGTGGTTAGGAATGCTGTATGTTACTGCATGCAGTAGAGATCAGGAGTGGATAAGAGTGGATAAGTAGTGATATTCACATGGTTAGACTATTGGGCATAAGATAGTGTCATGGCTGTGGGGGTTAACCCGCTGCCGTGATTTACCCCTGGAATCCCAGACATGAGGCATGCAGGCATCCATGACTTCAGGCTCTTTATTAAACAAACATGAACGAGAATAGAAACCTGGCACGATGGCCGATACATGAAAACAGGCTGAGATATAAATGAGGCGATGCACCGATAATGACGGCCCACAAGAACAGAACTTAAATACATGAACAGACACGGACAGAAACCAATCACAGAACGTAATCATTTAAACTAAACACAAGACAGCTGAAACCTAGATACAGAACACAAACCATACAAGAATGTCAAAATAAAAGCCCCCAAAACTAAACCAAAACAGTGGCCCCTACCGGCCACCGGCCGAGCCGTGACACATAGCCTGAACACTCTTGGACAAACTTTCCTGTAGATTCTTTATTTTTCATCAGGAAAAAAATATCCAGGCTTCTAGAAGGACATTTCAAAATTCTTCTTTGGATATTGGCTGCCTTTTTTGTTCTTTGTTGAAATGACCCCACACTGCTTCAGTAACGCTGAGATCTGTTTGAGTTGCTTTGATCCAGCATTGACCGTTTGAAAATACAGCTGTATTAGAATGTAGTAACACTACAGAAAGCGATAGCAGCACTGCTTGCCCTGGAGATTCTCCAGGCTTATGTACTGAACAGCCAGGTACCGTGACCAGTTTAGCACCAGTTCTCAACACCCTTCCCTAGCATCAGTCCGCAGTTCCCATATCGATACATAAGGGTTATATTTAAAAATGCTTCTTGTATTTTGGTGTGTCATGAAGGTTGCTATTGAGTATAAAATAGTAACAGATATTACTTTGAATTGAAGTGAATTTGTGAAGCTTGAATGATGTGGGGAAAAGGAAACCTGCAGTTTTGTTTCGAGCAGTTTTGATATCAGATGGATGCTCTAAGGTCAGTCGATTTCACCTGATTCCAGTAGCCAATATCTAAATCCCCAGGGGCTGGAGGCCAGTTAACAGCCCACTGGTCAGCGTCCAATGGGAGCGGCTCAAGTGTGTGGCCTCTGGACCACGTTATCTCGTGCAGCATCTTAATGTGATGATGTCATCGGCGGAGATGGGAAGGCTCTCCTGTTACAGGAAGTGCTCGAGTTTTTTACCATCCAGAGAACTGGAGATCCATCAACATCAGGAGTAGCTGAGGTCACTCTCTCACAGTGCGCGCGCACACACACACACACACACACACACACACACACAATCATTAACACTTAAAAGTTCCTGTTGTGAAGAATGCTATGATATTTTTTTGTATTTACATTAATGACTTGTATTTACATGAAAAAATCTATTCCACATCACATGTGTTTGTAACACATTTATTATAATTTGAATGTTTCATAATTTTGCTGAATTACTTACCTAAGTAAATACCATTTTTTAATGATTAACAGCCATAATTAATCAAATAGTTTATTTAAATAGAAAAAAAACACCAATTACAACTGACTTGGGTTTAGCTGTGAGGAGATGGTTACTGGTTTTAATGGTTTGCTGTGGCATGAAGCCAGTTATATCTAATAATATGGTTATAAATAATTTTTGTACATCTTTTTTAAAAGTTACAGTTAAAATAAACAACGAACTTGCATAGTTTCCCTGCAGAACAACAAATACAGTGCGGTGCAAAAGTCTTGAGGCAGACCTCATTTCTTCATATAAAGATCCAGAGTTTCTTGCATTTTAATGTGGTCTTGAGGAACAGTTCTCCAGGCTTCCTGAAGGACTTTTAAAGACTCTAATTTTCAGTCCAGCCCCTGAACCTGTTTAAGAGGAATGATTTTTGTATATTAAGTCACATAGTAACCTACGTATAAACCACTGAAGCAGAGCAAAGACTGTCTAACTTAAGGCCTGAACTAGTGAAGAAACAGGAGCAGATGATTCCAGATGATCAGGCGGTGATCAGTATACTGGTGGTGCTGAATGCTCCTCCTTTATCTAGGAACTTTGTAACTTTAGGCACTCTGCAGCCTGTCGGAGTAAGACATTTGTTCTAGTTTCTTTTATTTAATCTATGCAATATTCTGAAGATAAGACAGTTTGACAGGCAAAATAGTAAAATAGTATTTTGCACCAACAGCAGTAGAATACAGTAGTTATGTAGATAATTTCACTGCAGGATTACGGTGTGCTTTGTTAGAATGTTCAGAATGTCTGAAAGGGGCATCGTAAAGAAACACGCCAAGATGCTTAAATGGAAGCTACAAACAAGTACCGTGACTCCCTTCAGATTGCTGATTGGTAGTTAGTTGTAGTATTCTTTACTTCTAGCAGCTTAAGGTTATTTGTCAGCTATTTTTTTTTACAAGGTTAACTATTAGTGATACATTTGCTACTAATACCGTCCCATTTTTGTCATTATTCTTGGCGTTGGTGTATCATATTAGTGAGGAATTCCACCTATGTTTGGCTTGGTGAGAGAAAGTCGATGTGTTCCTAGTGATAGTGAATGGAACCAGGCATCTGCCTCAAAAAGCTCCCTCGGTGCCACCTGCTGCCTGAGATGTTGCTTTTTTGAGAATCTTTTGGTGCTAAAACTATATCAATTGTGGTTGGATCTATGCAGGGTATTATTAACCAAAATGATCCTCAAAAAACTGATTTAGTTCAGATTCTCCACTATTTTACCATTATCACATCCATATAAGAACTTGTGGAGCTTCGCTGGGGGCTCAGTAGTGAATAAAACAGGTGTATTTTCTGTTGGACACATCTGGTTCCATTTACCACCACTGTAAATGAATCAGAGTCTCTACATGTTCACACTAAACCCACTCTGAATGATTCTGTATACAATGCAAACACTAACTGTATACAGTTTGAAAAGTAAGTGCAGTTGCCCTTTTAGCTGCCTCCTTCTCTTTTGTAAGTTAATGCAGGTCACCATGTTGCACTGTAGCCATCTTTTACATTACAGAGTGCCCTTCGCTGTCTTCCCCACAGCGGGGACGACCGTGACAAAGTCGTTGTCACTAATAGAGGTGTGTGTGTGTGTGTGTGTGTGTGTGTGTGTGTGTGTGCGCGTGCGTTCAGTGGCCATCATAGGTGAGATCAGATGTTTTATTCATGCCGATGATGTCAGAGCAAAAGACTGTGGGATGTTTTAGTGGGTCTAGCTGAGCGCCATTTAGTTACCACACACACAAGGGGACATCTGAATCCTGAACAAATCTTTCTTTACAATCGACACTTTAATGAGTCTTCCTGTCCCCAGCATTTTGTACATGCCGCATGGTGTATTTTGTCTAGAGTACTAGAGTACTTTGTGTTTCTGTGTGTCTGTTCAGTCGTAGCAGGGGAAATGTCGACCAGGATCAGAAACATTTTCTGACGCTGATTCTGCCGAATCAGCTATAGCATCTACAGAGCATTTCACAGTACCACCATTTACTGTAAACATTCAAGTGTGAACATAAGGACATTGCTTGCATTTTAATTTACAGATGAATCCCATAATCACATAATCTCCCAGCACTGTCCACTGTAGAGGTCTGAATTTATGATAAAATAATTTGAGGGGTAGCATATTTAAGAATACATGATATCTACATAAGCCTTTTATGACAATTGACGTTAACCTACATAGATACTTATAAAGGCTTATTCCAACATACATTGTTGTCACACTGGATTAGAGTCAACATGTCTGCCCTGTTGCTGCATTTTGATATATCTAAGAAAGACATGCATAAAGCTATTTGTAAAGCGTGCAATGCCAAAAATTTTAGAGGGGGTGCATCCACAAAGACTTTCTCAAAGTTGGGATTAATTTATCATATAAAGTCAAAACATCCCGATCTCCATGCAGAGTATAAAGCACAGAAGAGGCAAGACCCTTCGAGCACACCCACTCCATCTGTGTTTTTTAAAAGGCAAGAAAGTCTTCCAGTGATTACAATTCATATATGGGCTACCAGTCTTTATTTTAATATGCTATTTTGTTATAGGCCTACAGAGAATGGTGTTATATCTTACAACAGTTTTTAAAGCACTTCTGAGTGCACTTTGTTAATGTACTTTGTTCAGAATATTAAAATGCACTTGAATTCACTTGTTTTATGAGAAGATATTTAATTGTATAATATTCCAGCTATCTAGCTTTTAGGCTATTCATGTGTGGGGCCAAGTAAACTATTTTATTAAAATTTTTATTTTATATTGTGCATTGTTTGATTAATATTAAAATGTATCATAATATTAATTAATATTAATACTAAATTAATATTTTCATAGTTTTCAGATTTATTCTTTTAATAATTTAAGAATAATAATTTCTTTCAGTTTTTCAGTTTTAGCCAGTTTCAGAGCACTCGTGTGTAGTGAAAAACCACAGTGCCTAAAAATAGTGCAATAGTGTAAACTCTAAATATGTCCCCATATATGCTCCCAAAACACTTAAATTTTTTCCATTCCATTCCACTTTATTTATAAAGCACTTTAAAACAACAACAAGGCTCACCAAAGTGCTGTACAATAAAACCAAACACAAAGCACAGAGACACACAAGCAAAGAAACAGGTACAGATAAGAGCCAAGAAATGATAAAACGGGTATCAACCACATAAGTCACCACCTCACACTGGGTCGAAAGCCTGGGAGTAAAAGTGTGTTTTTAGATGGGATTTAAACTCTGTGAGTGAAGGGGCCTGCCTAATTTTAAACTCTGCTTAATACTTTACCCTTAAAGAATATGTAAAGGTAAACCCATATCCGTACTGTACAGTTTACACTGAATTCCTGGAGTGCTAGAATGTAAAATACCGATGTTACTCCGTATATACTGTACGGTAATTCATGCACGGCCATTTTATTTGGTATGCGCTGTTGGTTTTCTTTGGTATAAGCAGGTAAATACAGTAATCAATTAATTTAATTTACATTAACAAAAATACAGGGCTTCAAGGAAACCAAAACGTAAAATGGGAGAAAACTGGAGACGCTACATGGGGGAAATTCTGGGCTGCAGCTACCCGAGATGCGTCACAGGGCAGCAGCCAATCAGCAGTAAGGAGCCCAGGCCTCATCCGCCACACCCACTCATCGATGTTTGGGCGTGGCCCTGAGCAGCAGACATTCATTCTGCTCATCTGCGTCTGATTGCCTTGTTAACCACTGCGGACAAACAAACGCCCCCAGCACAAGGACGAGGGGCTGTGGCGAAAGAGGCCCGAACATCACAAAAGCTAAATAAATGTGGAGGATATCTGGTGTTTTCCGCAATATATACACATATGTGTATGTAAACAGAGAAAGAGAGCATCAGGCCTTGCATTAGTCTCACACATGAAACTGACCATTCTCTCATGCGTGAACAGCACTGTATCCTCCTCTGCATTTAACCCACTGACCAAGTGAAGCAGTGGGCAGCCAGGAACACAGCGCCTGGGGAGTAGAGTGTGGGAGTAGAGCGCAAAGGAACCTCAGAAGAATCAAACCCATGACTTTCTGAGCGCAGGGCGACTAACCACTACACTTCCAGCTGCCCTGTGCAGTACGGAGGGGAAGTACTTTTTTGTGTAATTGATTATTACTTTACTGGAGTAGTAATGAAACTGATAATTTACAACAGAAAAAAACACTCTTTACTCTGTACATTTTAATTTAAACCTTCAAAGTACTCGTTACAGATCTCACACTTGGAGATGTTTCTCTTACCAGTCAGTTCAGTTTCTTTTTTTTGTTTTTGTAATTTTTGTAATTAAAACCATGCAGCCAAGTTTATCAGTTTTAATCAAACTGCCCGCAACTGGTGGCCACACTGTGATCACATGGCTTTTTACGCCTTTTAGATGTTTAGCATTTT
>JBBPDB010000134.1:12744084-12758052 GCA_037974465.1 Brachypetersius altus
CTAAACACAGGACAGCTGAGAACGTGAACCAAGAAACAAAACATGCACAAAAACCCAAAATAAAAGCCCCAAAACAACATCAAAACAGTGGCCCCTACCGGCCACTGGCCGAGCCGTGACAAATACTTTACGCCACTCTGTGTTGAAAAAAACAAGTGCAAATAAAAATAATCAACCATTTACAACTAATCTTTTTTCCAAAAAAGCTTAAAAGGAACTCATTCATGATCACCCTCTATCGTCTGATTAACTCGAAAACCCCAGAGTGGCAGTTCTCCTCTCTTCTCTGATGATATTTTATGACCACCTTGAAAGAAATACCTCTTTTTAAAATGACTGTTTTATTAAAAACCTTTAATTTCCTTTTTTAAGCTTAAAAATCAGATGGGTATCAGTCTCTGTGATTCTTTTGTAATATGGATCACTTGATTTCCCTCAATTGGGTTCACAGTCACTCCATCAGGCAGAACAGGGGCATAATGTTAGAGACTGGTCCTAATCGCCCTTGAGTTTCATATGCATCAGATCAATGACTTTGGTTTCTGACAGAGATTGTTAAGCCTGTTTGCTGTCACTAGATTTGAAAGCACAAGGCTACTGTCACTCTGTACAGTGATAGCGCTTATTTGACTTCAAAGCATGTTGAAGAGTAGTCTATAAATGCAGAACTGACTTTCAGTCTTATCTGTGATATTAGCTACCAGTAAAAATAATAAAATAAAGTCTTTTAATCCTAATTGGCAGAAACTACACTTCAGTGAAAGCTAAGGCAGTGGAATATGCTGACAGGCCTCAGGCCAAGGTCTTAGGGAGAGAATGTCTTGATTGGGCAATTTTCATTGAATTTTAAGGAGGCTCTGTAGGGGATTTGTGTTTTTGAATTTGAGCATGTGTCAAACCTGAACAACTCCATTGGTAATCCACAATGAATACAGTGATGCAAGGCTCTTCTGGATGGCTCTGAGCTGGGGGCAGCGAACCCTTCAGCAGGGATTTCATTCAAGCACGATTTTCAAGCAGGATTTTCAATTCATCCTCGCTGCATAATGCTCTATCCGCAGAGTATTTGCCAAATGCTGTTTACCCTGAGCAGAATCAGATGTGTTTGGATGATGAGACCGGAGTGAAACTCGCTAGAAGTGGAGAGTTACTTTTAGAAAGCTGAAATTAGTTTTGGATATCTGTGCCCACACACTCCTGGTGCAGCATACGACTTTTTCTGATCGGTCCTGACACATATGATAGAATATTCAGTGCTTCTGCGGCTCGCAAAACTTGCTACAAAGGAAAAGGGACGGAACGTCATGCATGCAAATTTGTTGTCATTTAAAAAACACTTCAGAAGAAACCTGCATTTCTCAGATGTTGGTGAGGGTGGAAAAAAAATGATTGCGTTGGTTTAATATTTAGAACCACCATTTTATCAAAACTAATATAAATTGAGGCCCATCCAGATTGACCCATTGAGGTATAGATATATACACTAAAAATGCAGGTCCTAGTTTACAGGACCACTGATCATAATTTCGTCTTTAAAGGGACTTCCCAGGTCCCTTTTTGGTTTCTCCCATACCTGGCGACTAGTTTCATCTGCATTAAGGCTTCACCATTGCTACTGAGAGCTGTGCATCCTCCTTCCATACCTTCCAGCACCATCATGATAGCAAAATGGATCAAGTCCAGACAAGTCCAATGACAAGACTATGAGTTGAACAAGATTATTCTTTTCACTTTAATCTTATCGACCTCCCCTAAAATAAAACTCCTGCAAGTTATTATTCTACTTAAGCAAGTACATTGCTATATAAATTGCTAATTGCTACATGAATGTAACTTTAGAGAGACACAAGCATAAAGGGTGGTTACATTTAGTCATAAGCTTGCTCTTTATCTTCATTTCAACCAGCAGTACACAGATCTCACAGCTGTTAGTAATGCGTACGGCTTGCTATTGTTACATAGCTAGTCGTAAATATCTAGCTTGCTGGTTTGTTAGAACATCCAGGACAACCCTAAGAAATATTGTGCTAAACGTCAGTGGCATATGTGTTGTCCTAGCAAAAAAGTTGCCCCAGAAAATAGCACTAAGGCTTATTAGTGTGTGGTGCTTGTGAAGAGCACAGAATACACATTGAAACAAGTAGCAAGTAGTACCTCTTGCAATGAATAAATAACTGTAGCATATGATTCACAAGCTTGTTTTGCTGGATTGCACTCTGGACCTTGAAAGGAATTTATGAACAGGTTTTACAGTGAGCATACAGAGCTTCCCTAACGTAATGAGATACATAATGGGTGTACTTTTGATTTTGGTGGATTTTGCTGCAGTCCAACAAAAGTTGAACAAGTTGTCCTTAGATGTGTATTCTCATTATGAGATTGTGTTTGAGCCTGTGAGACAAGTTAGTTCACTGGATTACAGTGAAATTTGGAGCTAAAACAGAATCATACACTGCTTTCGACTTCCCACACACTCCTCCTCAATCCAATCACAACTGCTGTTCAAAGCTCTGGCAGAGATTGTTGTTCCTGTTGTTGTGGACTAGAGACTCTCAAGCTACTCCCCATTCCGACTCCAACGAAAACGACCTCTGCGGACATTTATCTATAACGACTCTGTTAGCCGTTAATGGCCAATATGTCCAACAGTAATGAAGCTGTACACTAAGGCCTAATTCCCAATAGAGACTGTCTTTTCTTTCCATTTGGGGCAATCCGGGGAACGGTGGGTTGTCTTTTTGAGTCTTGGTTCCTCCTGAGGTTTTATCCTACAGATTTTTCCTTGCCTCTGTCACTCTTGGCTTGCTCACTAGGGGCTCAAACCTGGATTCGGTAAAGCTGCTATGTGACAAGATGTATATATGTATATGTAACATTGGTTGTCACATACATATACATATATATAAAATCCAAATCCAATATTCATTTCTGTATTAATAGCACGTTTGTTCCCTCTTTGCTTCTGTAAAAGCCTCTAGTCTTGTGGGAAGTCACACACTACATGCTGGAACATTGCTGTGAGGATTTGACTGCACTCAACCACAAGAGCATTAGTGAGGTCACATACTCAGTTAGTACTGGATCACAAACCAGTGATACACTGATTAAGTCAGCAGAAACTTTACACCCAAACCATCAAGTGTGAAACAGGTTTGGGTCGAGGCCTCACTGCGGTTGAATGGCTAAAACTGTTACAGAGCTTATATCAACAGATCAAATTTGCAGTTTAATTTTGATGTGCTTCTCTAACACCCACACCTTTTCTTTTGGTATTACAACAGCACCAATTTCACACCCCAGTTGGAGTTCTGCAAATGGATGCAGTTGTAATTTGCTCCCCTTCTTAATGGTACAAGAAGCCTTGTCGTACATTTTTAATAGCTCGGGCCTGTACTCAGCCAGGCAGCATGGTTTGAGATTAGCTTTTCTTCATGCTTTAGCACCCAAGCATGCTTTTTATATTGTCTAATACGGGAGATTGCACTGATCCTCTCTCCATACAGACCATTTCAATCTCTTTATCAGACAGTACTGCTTGTTCACCTCCACAATATATCTACATTGTATTAAAACATTCTTAATACGTTTACATTTATGACATTTAACAGACGCTTTTATCCAGATCGACTTCCATTCCCTAACTACTGGGGACAGCGTCCCTGGAGCAATTTGGAGTTAAGGGTCCTGTTCTGGAACCCAGTGGACAAATGTATTTTATGTTAGGTCTTAGAAACACACAAGATCTTTGAACCTTTTGGCATAGTGGGAAAACCCGCAGAGGCAGGGGGACCAGAGAGTGGCCAAGCAGTGGCGCGCCAAGCAAAAGAGCAACAAACAGTGAGTGTGTAGGAGAGCGGGTTTAGACTGTTTAACACTGTTCATATTTGTTGATATCAGATTTTATTAATACACTCTAAAAAGATTATACAGTATATATCTAGTGGGAATTGCCAGCAGGCAGTGTATTGACATCTATTGTTGTTTCCTCTTGCTTTGTAGGTTGTCAGTTACCTTTATTTTCAGATCCTCAGACAGCTGCTGTTGAGCTAATGGCTGTTGAGTGTAAATGACACACTGAGAGGTTTGTGTCTTGTAATTCAGGTCATGGGTTCGAATCCTACCTTCAGCACACCACCACTGGGTTCCTGAGCAAGACCCTTAACCCTGAGTTGCTCCAGGGAGAGACTGCCCCCTGTAGGTAGGGAATGGAAGTCGCTTTGGATAAAAGCGTCTGATAAATGCCGTAAATGTAAATGTAAATGTAATTTATTACGCTCTGGAATTGTCAGTAATTTCACAATGACTTTGATTAAGGCCCATTGAGCCAAATAAACTCTGAGACCGTACAAAAACAATGGTAGCAGATTGACTGAAAGTGTGGCCAAGCATTCGTCTTTTCTTTTAAATGATAGGAATAAATAATAATTGTCTATTCAGTTTTGTAAAATTGTGTTATGTTCTAGATTGGTCTGTGCAGTTTCAGAAGAATGCCAGTAAAACATGTAATTTGACCAGGGGGTTCCAAACTTCCACCCACAACATAATAAGTACCACAAGAACTGCTTGGTGGAAGCATAATCAAGTACAGATTTTCTCCTTCTGATTACATATCTGATCATATACCCATCTGCAGTCAACGATAAACTGCATCAGAAAGGAGTAAGCAATCTGAGTTATACACCAATAGCTTTTCATTGTCACTGCAACTTCTTGTGTCAATTTCCCAATTTCCTATGTAACATTCTGAATGCAGATTCTCCATTGAAAGGAAAAGTTAGACCAGACCTAGTCTTAAACTGACCCATAGGCTCAAAGACAGTCGTACTCTAGTCCTGCACAGACACTTTGTAGGACAGAGGTTCATAGGCAGACCAAAAAACAGTATATGGACAAAAGTACTGGGACGCGTCATTCTCTCAGGGCTTGGACTAGACCCCGTGCTTTCAGTGAAGGGCTTAATCTTAATACCAAGCCATTTTGGACAACACCATGCTTCCAACTTTGTAGACACTATTTGGGGAAGAACCTTTTATATTCCGTCATGACTGTGCCCCAGTGCGTCCAACCTCATAAATACTCTACAGAATTAATGGACAAAATTCCCACAGAAACTCCAAAATCTTGTGGAAAGTCTTCAAAGACGAGTGGAAGCTGTTCTAGCTGAAAAGAGGGACCAACTCCACATTAAAGTCTGTGTATTTGAATGCCATTAAAGTCCCTGCAGGTGTTATGGTCAGGCATTCCAGTGCCTTTTTCATGTATGTATGACTTTGGTTACCCTCATACTGGGAATGAAATCACAGAGCATTATTAAGAGTGGTGTTATCCAATTCTTATGTTTGATTATTCAATATTATAACATTAAAAATGTGACACTTTCTTAAGGAGGTGATTTAAATGCATAAGTGTGGGACTTCCAATGCTTTGGTGATGCCACAACAGATCCAACATTCTAGGGCAAAATATCCATGGAACTGCACCTGAGGAGGTACTTAAAAGCGAAGAAGTTTGTAGAACTCGAGCTGATTCTCATTTTGTTCCCTGGGGTGAGGCTTAGCTAATTCCCCCCCCACACTGAAACGGACATGATACACAGTTATATATGTCAAACAATAGCACCCTTAAGGGGTGTGTATGTACCTGTCCTTACTGCCAACAAACACCTGAATAGAATCAGAGCATTAAGAACGTCTCTCATTTTAATTGCACCATTGCAATGAAAAATCAGATTACATTATAGAAGCCGATCATGTAGAAATTCAGATGAACTGAACTGCACTTCAATTACAGTGATGGTGCAGTGCGTGGAGAAGGTTTTGACTCAGCATTTGACTGGCACCAGAATAGTGAGCCTTAAATAATAAATAGGCCAACCTCAAGATTGCGACTCCAGTTATATTTAGAGTTCATCTTAAAAACAGTGTGCTGGCTGGTCTTTTTGTTCATGTTTGGGAAGCATATGCCTTGGCGAAGTAAACATGTATTATTGCGGTTGTTTTTTTTTATTTCAAGCGTTTCCATGCAAAGAGACTGCTCAATTGAGACCACCATTAGAATCCCTCATTGTTAGACACACACCGCACTCCCATCTGTGCTCAGCGTGTGTGTCTTGAATATTAAAACACTGCACTCTGAGGCTTTACAAAAGCATGTCACCAGACATCATCTATAAGGCGTGTTTTTGTTAATCAGATACAGTTTGACAGACGGATGGGTGATATGACAAGAAACCACCTCACCATAGTAATGCTAACTACGTGCAAAATAGTAGTGATAACTACGAAAACGTATAATGGACAAAAAGTAATGTGATTTCGTTTGCATAAGGTGTGAAGCAGTGGTCAGCCAGGGAGCAGTGTGTGGGGAAGGTACATCAGTGGTGCCACTAGCAGTCCTGGGATTCAAGCTACCAGGGAACAAAAAGCACATGATTGGTGGTTAAATTAATAAAAAACATATAATACACTGACATCCAACCGGCTAATGGTTACTTCCTCCACCCGCAGTGTATTTAGGTTGTTTGTTCAAGCACTTTGAAGGCATAATTTATCTTGATAACAATAACAGAGTCATGCTGCCCACTCCAGAATTGGTGTAACCTATAAGAACCCCTGTGTGAACTGGAATGAATTGGAGACATGAGCTAAGTAAGCTAATACTTTGCCTAAATGCATTAGTGTTAAATGTATTATATGATTCTGCCTTTTCCCTGTAGCTCACTCCAAAACCTTGTTTGCCTTATTCTCTGTTCAAGGTGGAGCCTGTGTCATCCACCAGAGGAATGGCAGAGATTAACAAACAATTCCGCCTGCATCGGCACCAGCAGATTGGGTGGTGTGACAAAAGGGGGTTTATTTTAGGCAAGATTAAGCAAAACGAGGACACTGCTACGGGTTAGAGCAAACGTGTGATGTCAGCAGACACTTTTGCCGAGCGCGGCTTGATAGGGAGGGTTAGTTACATGTTCAGGGTAAAGCTTATTAGTGATCAGTCACACTTTGGAAAGGCTCTGGGCAATTCTGCATTTAGAAATGTAGTAAACTTTCCTGCTGATTGGAGGCGGTTTTAGTGCCGAGCCAGGTGGGCTCGGAGCAGCACCGGATTACAGAGGAGACACGATGAAGCTCCTTTCGTTTTCACAATTTCTTCATATATATATTTGTTTGTGTAGCAGATAGAATTTCATGCATGTGACCACAACAGCTCTTCTATGATTAAAACACAGAAGGAAACAGTATGGTTTCTATTAATGTAGTCCTTATGCGGTGTCACTAAGGTTTGGCCCTAGATTTAATTAACAGAAGTTGGTCTAGAAAGGTTATTGACTAGTATGTAATGTTTATTAGCGTAGTCTAATGCAGTGTGATTGTGTACTGGTCAGGCATCCCAATACTTTTGTCCATATAGTGTAGCAGTGTATACCACAAGATGTAATGACATACTAAATTCTATATAATAAATGGCTGTTTTTAGGGCTAAAATTAGCTTTACAGAAGCATGTCACCAGACTTTGCGGGGCGTGTTTTTGTTCATCGGATACCCATACAGATGGGTGGGTGATATAACAAGAAACCACTTCACCATAACAGTATTGCAAGTTGGAACTGATCAAATTCACATGCAAAATAGTAATGATAACTAAGAAAACGTATAAAGTACAAAGAGTAATATAATTACTTTCACAATTTGCAAAAGTGGCCATTTGTCATATTGTGACCTTGCTAAAATAGACTTTTTTGCTTAAATAATCTCCTCATGAAACCTACGGTAAAATTGCCTACACCATCAGTTGATCAGGTCGATCACCTTTAGCACAATGGCCTATGTCAAGAATGTGCCTTTTTGGTTTCCTGAGAAACGTAAAAAATCGAGTTAGACAATAATATTAGAAAGGCGTTAATATGCACAAAATAGTTCTCTATTATTTAGCATCGCCTTTCATATCTTTATTAGCATCGTCTTTCGTCAGTTAAGCTAACAGATACCATCTCATAGATCTGAAACATCTCATAAGCTTTGCATGCTTCTAATTCACTCGTGTTGAACAAGCTAACAAATCACCACAGGCGGGCGCTATTAGCAGCTTTTAAATGTTAATTGTTTCCACAGTAACATCTATTATGCTGTCTTGCTATCAACACAAAGACTGATTTGAGCTAACAGTAACTTCTAGCTTGAACGCTGCTGGGTGAATCTTGCAGTACATTTATAGTTATAGTGTTTTTATCTTTCACACTATAAATGGCAGGCAAAAACATATTTGGCAGCGCTTGATAAGCACAGATGTGACGTATGCTAGCACCCAGACTGACTTGACTTGATAAATAAATGAATGTTGATGAAAGTTTCATGGCTTAAAACTAATGTGTGGGCATGAAGTTGGGTGGCTGGGATTTCAGGAGAGAAAAGACTAATCTGGTGTTTGAGTAGGAGAAGACACAATCAAACCTGTCCAGGCATGTGCTCTTCAGGGCTAGGAGGTGTTACACAAGAGAAAATCATCTCTGCAACAGTGACAAAATCACTACAAAACACAATGTGCTTAAAATGTGCGGAACCCTACCTTCACTTACCCCTGAAAATACACCAAACCACATTTAAGACATGAACAAAACCCCTTAATCTTATATGTAAGGTTGTTAATTCAGGAAGTTCTATTACTTATGGGGCAACGTTTGAGAAAGTAAGGGAAAATTCTGTAGTTTTAATGCTAAATCAGCCTTAATCTGTGCACTTTTCCCCTTAATGTTCCTTAGGGTCAAATTTAAGGTAATTTTAAGGGGTGAAATTAAGGGGTTTCATAGTGTATAGAACATATGGGGGGGAATATGGGTTGATACTTGGATCAGATTGGGACATCCCTTTGTATTATTATCGTGATGTAATTTGCATGTTATTGAATTGGCTATTGGGTGTATAGTGACAGGGTCGGGTGGGCACTATGTGGCAGGTAAAATTACACACTAAATAATGTAGTCTATAACTTAAAAAAATTCTGTCGTGTTTAACAAAGTGAACTGACCTTCAGCTTCAGTTTAACTGTCCTCCAGCCCCACTCATCAGACAGGGAGACAGAGTCACATTTAGTAGAGGTCGACGCAGGGAGAATGAAAGAGAGAGGGGGGGTGGGTGGATGGTGACGAGATTAATTGAGGCTGGTGTACGTTTTTTTTGTGCCGGGTGAGTGATGTATCATGCGTTTCCAACAGTGCTGCAGAGAGAGCTGTCTGAAGTGTGAGAGGAGCCCATAATGATCTCATCTGCACCCTCTCACAGTATTATATCAATCCATGCTTAGTCTCCTTCTGTTCACTAGGCTCACACAGTCAGAGTCATCACTGTGTTTTAGCTCCATACACAGGTCTGTTTTAAGATGTTGTAGGCAGTATATACACTATATGGACAAAAGTATAAGGACACACTTCTTAATGCTTCAGCATACCAAGATAATTTGGACAACTTACAACTTTGTGGACACAGTTTGGGGAAGAACCTTTTCTATTCCAGCATGACTGTGTCCCAGTGCGCGCTCCATAAAGACATGGCTGGATGAGTTTGGTATGGAAGAACTTGACCGGCCCACACAGAGCCCTGTCCTCAATCCCATCCAAGATTGTGAGCCAGACCTTCTCCTCCAACATCAGTATCTGACCATATATATACACTACAGAATTTCCAAAATTTTGTGGAAAGCCTTCCAATAAGAGTGGGAGCTGTTATAGCTGTGAAGGGGACCAACTCCATATTAAAGTCTATGGAATTGAATGCAGTGTCATTAAAGTCCCTGTTGGTGGAATGGTCAATACTTTTGTTCATAGTGTAGCAGTGTATACTATGTGAGAAAAACAATGACATACTAAATTCTTTGCTAAGAGATGTCTTCTGTCGCTGCAATGATAGAAATGGCTATTTTAGGGCTAAAATTAGCCAGCTGATCTGGCAGATTAACTGTTATAGGGTTAATGGTAAAAATACTAAAAAAAAATAAGGTATACTAAATTATGTAGTGATGGGTGAAGACTGCATGCTCTGTCCTGATTTTATTCAGTAAAGTATTGCATTATAATACATAAAAGTAACATCCTGAATACATTTTTAGTACATTTATCGTCCTGGATCTGGATAAGGCTGGATGCAATGACATCTGGATGAAGTATAAATAAAGCATAAGTGTCTTTCTTCTCTCTGGATGGCAGTTATTATGGCCCTCACTCTCCACCCCATCACTCATTACCATGTTAGCAAACACAGGTGCCTGTCGGGTGATGTAACAGAACTGGTGATCAGTTCTCCTCCAGGCATGTTGAGCAGTCTGATGATATTCTGTTAGCGGCAGTTGAAAGAGGTCGTGGCGACACCTCACACGTCTCAGAGAAAGCAAATGCTAGCCCCCATGCTGCTGGCTTGGTAGCATTGTGTGATCAAGGGAGACCTAACTAGCAGGTCAAATTACCCTTAGCAAAAAGTAGTATACTTGAAGTTTATTTTATTAAGTATGCTTAAGTACAAGTATAGCAAGTATTCAGACCATTTACTTGTAGCTTACTAGAAAGTATACTAATTTAATACGTCTTCAGACTAAATTGGAACATATTTAAGTTTTTATATACTTTATAAGGTCATTTTCAGTTTACAAAAGTATACCTTATCTACTTTATATATATCAGTATAAGTCAAGTATACTTCACTATAAACTTCAAGTATGCTAGGTAATCGCTAAGGGTAGCGATGAATAAATTGAACTAGAAGATGCGTTTCTGCAAGAAAATGCTATGTGTGATTACAGCTGAAGACACGGCAGCAGTCATGAACTTATCTTATATTTTCTTAGACAGCTGACCTGAGCTGAAATGTCTCAAAGTGCTGTGTGTTTTTCTCTGTTTGTTGGTTTTTTTTTTGCCTTTTTGTCCATCCCCAGCATCTGTTTTCTCTCGCTCTCTCTCCCGATATGTTTCAGAGATCTCTCGACCTTTTTTAATGGTCAGTACTCAGCCTCTGATCAACCAATCACAAGTTTTTATACTGCACTTAACTGAAGTTTTGACATTCAAGAATTCAACATGAGCTCTGGCGAGAGGTGGCGTCTATTTTGGCTATAAAAAAAATAATTAAAACAAATGAACAAAATCAAAAATGTGTACGCTATGCTCATTATTAAGCTGTTCTCTGGCCTTCGATTAAGCCTAAATTTGACCCGACTGTAATATCAGTCTGTGATTCAATTGAAAAATCCTATTCGGTTCAGGTTTAGGATTATCTTGGTCTTACAAACTGGTCCCTAGTGGCCTCATGCTTGCTGTTATTTTAGCTCTTGGTATTTAAGAGGCTTTTTTATGTTACATTTGTTGGTGGCAAAACTGGAGCTGTGAGGTGTTAAACTGTTAATTCTCGAGTAACATGATTTGTTATGACAAGGCCATTTTTGGTGGAGATCGTTGTTTAGCATAACAACAAGCCATGCGCAGCACCAATTAGGATTACGATTTCACTCGCAAAGTGAACACAAACTCCTTCCTCCCCATGGTCTCATTTGTAGATGCAGAAAGTTTTCTGAGATTGAATTCTCTTTATAGAGGAGGTGTTTGGAAATGTTGACCCACTTTCCTCCCCTGAATACGACAGACGCTCACATATACATACACACACACACACACACACACACACACTCACACACACCTCTAATTGGCTCAAACCTTGTCACAGGTTTTCCCTGTAGTGCCGACTTTCCAAAGGCACATCATCGAGGCATTAAAAAATCGAGATGCGCCGTGTCAGCCGTGACCCGCCGTAGGGAAGCTTCTAACAAGCTGTGTTTACGCTCGGCCCTTGTGTTAAAAAGGACCTTGCCTGTCCCTGTTGTCTCTCATCAGGCAGACGGAGGCCCATGTGTCCTTCTTATTCACACTAAGTGAGTCACATCACTCCGTGTATTTTTCCCTTGTGAAAACTAGAAGTACATCACTACTTTCATCACATGGGACCAGCTTTCAGAATACCAATTAAACCTACCCCTGAATTAAAAAGTGACTTTCAAAGGATTTCCCCACTGACATTATGTAATTAAATCCCAAACTAAGCATAACCTTTGTGCGCAAAACTGAACCCAAAAGCTTTGTACTCCACACGCTACTTGGTTTCATGCAGTTGTTATATACATACACTATGGACAAAAGTATTGGGACATCTGACCAGTCCACCAACAGAGACTTTAATGACATTGCATTCAAACACTTTAATATGAAGTTGGTCCCCCTTTGCAGCTAGAACAGCTTCCACTCTTCTTGGAAGGCTTTCCATAAGATTTTGGAGTTTCTGTGGGAATTTGTGCCCATTCATTCTGTAGAGCATTATGAGATCAGACACTGCTGTCCTTAAAAATGTCCCGTATACTAATATAGGAAATACTAGTCCATACAGACTTCTCATAAACACTCAAGTGCTGTTGAACAATGGAAAATGTTAGTCCATAACAAACAGTCAATACTTTTACAAGTTAGGGGATATAAGTGCGCCATGAACCCTAAAAAACACTGAAGTACAAAAATAGAAGACAGATGTCCAATAAAACCCTCCATAAACACTCATTCACTGTATCAGGCGTTACATGTCTAAAAAGACCATTTATAAACACTCCTTCACACTAGATTAGAAGAGATTAGTCCATAATAAACACTGAGATACACTGGGATTAGTCCATAAACAACAATGAACAGTTCTTTTGAATGCACTAGAATTGGAGATTCACTAGAATTGGAGATTCACTAGAATGCACTAGAATTGGAGTCCATGAACAACCGCATCAAATGCCCAGATGCACTAAAATTAGAGATATTAGTCCATAAAATCTGATACATTGGTTTTGCATCAGAGCTGTGAAGCTAATATAGCACTTAAATAAAGGTTAGCTAGCTTATTTCCAACAAAACTTTGCCACAATCCCACATATTCTTGCTCATGTGGTTATTATCTTGCTCAAACTGTATGACATTTTGTTATACATATATCTACAAAAGCAGTTGCTGCCGCCAAATACACTATATAGACAAAAGTATAGGGACACACCTCTTCATTATTGAATTCAGATGGCTTCTTACTTCCTGTGTCCCAGTGCACAAAGCAAGCTCAGTAAAGACATGGTTGGATGAGTTCAGTATGGAAGAACTTGACTGACCCACACAGGGTCTGACCTCAATCCCATCCAATGCTTCATCAGCGCTTGACCTCAATAATGTTCTACGGAATGAATGGGGCAAATGGTTTAAGAAGCATTGTATATGCCTTGTATATGCCAGTGTATGCCTATCATTTTTTATAGATGCCAGTATGTCATACAGAGTTGGAAACAATAGTTCAGCGCAGTTTGAGGCAAGTATGTAAATGTAGTGTTTTCGACAAGCTATCCCTAACTGCTTAACAGTTATCATGGAGGGTTTTATGGTCAGACATAGATGTCAGGAGATCATTATGGGTCATTAGCCTACTAGCGAGATGTTCCTGATGGTGGATCTGCCACAGCTGCAGACAGCCATCTACCTGCCCCTCATTACACACTTCACCGCGCGTGTTGGCGCGTAAGCTATGCTGTCCGCTGCTCATTGTTACAGTGTCAATTAGCTCCACTCCCTCGAGCCGCTCTGGCTGTCACTGAGAGGAAGCCGTGAGTGTGAGTAATTCAAAGACTTCCAGCCAGTTTACTGTAAAGCCCGGGGCATATTATCAAAGGGTCAGGAGGCTCTTTTATCTTCTAACACTCCGCTGGAGCGCAGCTTGAAATCTGTTTTTCCAAAGGCTTAAACCCGTCGTAGGAGAGTGTGAGGGCCCTGGCAGCTCGAGCATGCAGGCAGCTGAAAACTTTTACCTGTGGAGGGCAGTATTTCTCTGCTGACCTTAAAGGTGCCTGCCTGTATACAGAATGGATCTGTGCATTAACGTATGGAACCATTTGTGCAGGTCATGAGTTGCTTACTC
>JBBPDB010000134.1:12758152-12770819 GCA_037974465.1 Brachypetersius altus
AACATTTAAGTGTGACAAACATGCAAAAGAATAAGAAATCAGGAAGGGGGCAAATAGTTTTTCACACCACTGTATATATGTGTGTGCGAGTGTTCAGACAGATTCAGACTTGATCATGAAGATTGGCAGAGATTTAAAGTTGTGTGTCATCTCTGCAGTGGAAGCTAATTGCATGTTTTCAGATAATTGTTCCCAATGTCAGCATGTACACTGTGAATAAAAAAGATGGAGAGCTAACTGAGGCTCGGAGGTTTTCAGTGAAACTAAGAGATAAGGCGGATGTTATGGCATAGACAAGCAGGATGTGCTTACATTATGATTAAGATGGAGCACATATGTCATGAGGTGGGAGAATGTTATCCACATTTAACACCAAGGGTTAGGAATAAATCAAGAGTCCATAGTAGTGGTCCCCCTTTGCATTTGGAGGAAACAGTATCTGGAGTTTATGCAGATTTCAATGGATCCTTTTTTAAAGTGAATATTACAATCTAAGTACTTTATCACTGTATATTGCTAGATTTGCAAGGAAACAGCTAAATTATTGTTAGACCCTGATGGCCTGTAGACAGTAATTTTTTGTTTCTAGATTAGTTATGTTAATGAAAAGAGTTTCAAAGAAAATAAAAGTGAAACCTGTTTTCTGATTAAGGTTTAGGGCATTTCTGTGAATGGTTCCTGTGCCTTCCTGTCTACTGGGATTGTGTATGTAGTTATAGCCAGTGGGACAGCCTTGTTAGGAACAACAAACTGGTCGGGTTTAATCCAGGATTCTGTAAGGCATGAGGCATCAAGATTCTGATCAGTGATTATTTCATTTACAACAGCGGCTTTAGGGCAGAGTAATCTGATGCAGCAGTCCCAGCTTAAGCTTTAGATCTTAGGTGCTGAGGTTGTTTGAGAAAGGTTGGTTATTAAAAACACTTCTTGAGTTTTTCTACTTTTCTGCTTAGTTCGGGGGACAGACAAAATCCTGATAGAGTGGGACCCATGTGACGACTCAAGGCAGCTAGCAGATGGTTGGTTTAGCCAGTCTATCTGGTGCCTGGTCTCAGTGATTATCTGAGCTGTTCTGGCAGTCAGCTAACAGGCTTTGGGCTATGCTGCAAGAAATGAGAGCAGCACAATCCCGCGAAAGGTGACTACCATCCCGAGCCAAGAGATCAGGCTTGCCCACAAATGTGGACCACTTGTCAATAAAACCCACAATGTTTTCAGAGCACCAAATGGACATCCAGCAAATCTGCTGTAGGCCTAAGGGCATTGGGATAAGGCCAGAGCATGTTATGGCCATCGTCTGGGCTAATTTATACACACCTAATTTACACTATTCTTAGTGAATGTCATTAGCCCCTACATGAATCACTATCCTGCCATAGCCATGGCTAGCTAACCACTTCAGGTTCCCTGCAATGTTTTGCGCCCTGGCTCTAGGTATACACTTAACCATAGCTGATGCTGGAGCCCTCTAAAGGAGGAGCTAATTTCATGCTAGTTTTCACAGCTTCGAAAAGTCGTGCCACAGTGGCAGAAAACAGCATGGTTATGTTCATGCGTGTGTCACCAGAACACACTGGGGATAAAAGGCAAGCCAATGTAGGATGTGATGCTATGTTGGGGAACATTGGGGCCTTGCATTCATGTGGATGTTACTGTAACACGTAGCACCTACCTAAACATTGTTTTAGACCCAGTACATCCCTTCCTGGTGACAGTATTCCCTAATCACAGTGCCCTCTTCCTGCAGGATACTGCACCCTGCCACAACGCAAACAATGATCAGTAATGGTTTGAGGCAAGATTCCAGATGCTGACCTGGACACTCTGACCATGGAGACCCCATTTTGCAACTTGCAGCACTTGCTGCTGATGTCTTGGTGTCAGATAAGACGGCAGCCCTTCAGAGGTCTTGTGGAGTCCATGGCTGAAACTGTCAGAGCTATTTTGAGAGGGAGCAGATAGAATTTTTGTTCAACATAATTAAACCAATTTGGTTGCAGATAAATGTATGAAATTAATTAAGTATGCTAGTCCTGTTCAGGCTTTCAAATAATTAGTTGGAAGCTCTAAGGAAATTAAGAAACCTTTCATGTGTTTAAACCACCTTGTGGTTTATAGTCTTTTTGTTCAAAGGTTGTTTAAATGCACCTGTGACTAAGGAAAAGCAACGAACAACTCATGCCTTTTGTATTAAAGACATTTTGAAAAGCTAGGTGACTGAAGATTTTTGACAAGCAGTGGATCTACTTGTCCATTTACTTTAAACCAAACAATGCACTCCCACCCTGTCCTTCCATTTGCCCTTTTTAGAACTTTTTTCTTATTCTGCAGTAATTAGTACTGAATTACTATTGATCTAAAGGCTTATATTTAAATGCTTTAAATAACAAATATAAATAAAAAGTGAGAGCTATGCCTAAGCATTAAATAAGTTCCTAAACAAACATTTTAAAAGTGAAAAAATCTGTTGTATCTGCTGTTTTGCAAAACCAGATCTTAAGAACTGTGGACAACCATGAGAAATTTTGAACTAAATATGGGTGGAATAAGGTGTGCCGACCTAAGTGTAAAAAACAATCCAATGCCTGATGAGGTCAAAGTAAGAGTCAAAGCTGCCCTTTTGTATTATTATAAGACAGACAAGTAATTTATTGTTAGCCCTTGGGAGCAATGTAAGCTAGCATAGTTAGAAATCCCCAAAAGATTGAAAGTGATAACACTGGATGTTAAAAGGACTAGAAGGAATTTGAGGATGATTTTAGAGAGGATGATTTTTAGAGAGGATGTGCCTTTAGAGAGGCACATCCTTCTCGTATAGGTCCTACACAGTTGATTACCATGGACAATCATTTCAACACATTTCCCAGTGTACTTAGAAAAGAGCAGAAAAGGTAAAGATGATGCTTTAGTCACTAATAAGATTGAAAAGTGCAGTATTCCTGTATTCAGTGTGTGAATTAAGTCACTCCACCTGCCTCTGTTTACACAAAAACCCTATTAACTCCACGAAAACCCGTTATTTTCAATGAAGAGGATGCTTTTGTGCCATGTTTGTGGCTGGATTAGGCACTTGTCCTCTAATCCTTTCGGTGGTTACTTCTTTGGGAAGCAAAGAATGAGGAAATAGGAAGGAAAATTAGAGAACCTTTACCCTCCAGCATGGCAACTCTTAACGTGATGAAACACTCAACATCACATTTTCTGGCTGAGTGGAGATGAGAAATTGCAGCTACTGTAAAGTAGATTATACTTTCACTGCCAGGAAATATGGTTTCATAGAGGCAAAGTCAAGAACGGGGAAACGCTAATTTATTCCATTCAATTACAGAGTTTTGGCAGAATTGCTTTGTTAATTAATTATTGACCAATCAAGATTGAGCAGGGTGTGTGCGTGCTAAACGTCAAGATTAAATGGCTTCTCAGGCTGAAGTATTGATCCACAGGGGTTGGAGTTTCATCTCCTTCAGTGTAACTCGACGCCGCTTGAATTCGCTGCTTAACACTGTGTTCGACACTAATGAACAGCGTACTATGTGCATTCAGGCATGTCTCACACTGCAGTCGCTATCTTTACCCTACCTGGAATAAATGGCTCTTTAATGCATAAACACTGGGTGCTTTTCCAACAGTAGTGCCATTTAATAGAGCACTCCTGGATTTCTCAGCTTGGTCTCTCTGCTGCACCAGTATTGTGGAGTTGATTACCTGCAAAAAAATCCCTTTGAAATACTTGTAATAGAGACCCCTTGGGAAGTTACTGTGAATAAAGGTTGGAAATACGTGTCTATACAATGTACATTTGAAATTAGAACAGTTCCAGTCTGACAGTACAGCTGTTAGGATGAGATACATTGAAAGAAGCTCCCAAGAAAAGCTATTCTTTTGAAGTTTTATGAACTTTCTAATACTGGAGCAAGACAGTAACAAAACAGTTCCAGTCACTTTCGCTTTCCTTAGGGTTTTGTAGGTTCCAATCAAGGAAAAATGGTCACAATACTGCTGCACTGTTCTTGACTACTTGTGCCTCTAAAAAACAGTACAAGAGATTTCAAATCAAGTCAAGTGGGTTTAATTGTCATTTTAACCACGTACACACAGCAGACAGTGAAACGAAACAACGTGCCTCCAGGACCATGATGCAACACAAGAATTGAACGGAACAAAACAGACCACAAGTGCAGACAGAACAATAAGAGTGTGCAACAGTAACACTGGACAAAAGACAAGGGACCCCAGGATACCGCCACTCTAGGATTAAACGGTTACAGAAAATGATTTAATAAATTGTGGCAAAATGCAAAACAAATGGCTCTATGTATCACCAAAGAAGGCTTTCCCATTAATACCAGAAAATGTAAAGGTACTATATAGATACACAAGAGTTTAGTCAGTGTTGCCAGATGCCTACAGTTCTCACTTAAGGGTTTCTGACCTTTACTGAAGATTAAAAGCATACTTTAAGATCTGTTTAAGTGGATAATTTCTCATTTTCTAATTCACTTACACATAAACGAAATGTAATAAATGATTATAATTAGCCCTGACACAGATTTTCCTAATCTCTCTGAGGGACTGGTAACACATTAATTAAAATTTGAAATAAATGCATGGGTATGGGGGGGATTTGTGTATGGGTGGAATGTGTTTACCACTGTCCTTTTATTATTTTTTTTAGCTTCATCAATCAGCCTATACAGGTTTTGAGCTTGTGTTTTGTACTAAAGCTACACGGCAAATGTAGGTCATAAATAACAGAAGATGATATCCAAGCTATTAGCATTGCACAAACTGCAGGCATAAATTACCCACACATGATTAGCCAAGCTTACATGGTTTCTACTTTTTAAGCAAAAAGTAATTTGTACCACTAAAACTTAAGCAGATATTATAAGCCTGAATTTAAGTTTTTGTGGAAATCTTGTCTGTTGGTATAGATAATTGTATTATACAGTATCAGAACCCCCTTAGGCAAGTTTGTTTGAAATTTTAATAGTTGATTTTTAGTTTCAAAACAACACGTGGATGGTGCCTCTCATACACAATGCCAATTGGTGAACTATTTCATGACTATTTAGCTACATTAGCCATGTAGCTCCAGTACAAATCTAATGAAGTAAACTTCACAGGGGTGAGAGAAGCATTGTGTAGACTTAATTATTCACCAAACTATTGCTTTAAAAAATTACAGTAACTTTGCTGTTTGCTATTTTTGCCATAATTTGCACATACCATTTGCCCTTTACACTGTGACCAGAACTTGTTCATGAATCAACAGAAATGGTCCAAAATGTCTTAGAATAAATGATTTTTCTAATTTCTCAGGGAAAGTTATTATTTGAGACATTTTTGTGATTTCACATGAAAAGTTACTATATAGGAGGTAAGAAGTTCGCTACTATGTCTTCTTGTCCTGTCATGCACAGCTGCAGAAACTAGTACATACATGGTGGGTTTATCAGTAAAGTAGTGCCTACATGGAACCCTGGGGTTTTCTGCATCAAGAAAACCCTTTTCCTTCAAATAATAAAACTACTAAAGCTGTCAGGTAAAATGATCACTGAGTGTGTGCAGTTGGAAAGGGTTGGAGCGTCAATTCAGGTGGTATCATATGAGATTTTCACAAAGCTCAAGATGAGTAGCCCCCATGATCCATAGTACGTCCACACACACACACACAAAACATTCACACAGGCCTTCACATTGCCATTCACCTCAATTTTACAAAGTTCAGTGATGGTTAGAGGCGTGTCGGTGCTCGTGCTGTCCGGCCAGCTCTGGAAGAAAACTGAGATTGAAGCTTAAACGGTTTGTTGCAGTTTGCTTCTACAAAAAAAATATCTCACCATGAATAAAAGCATTGCGGTTTATGGAGCTTTGGATGCATTTTGCATGACATCCCCTCTCTCTATGGTAATTGCTTTTTAGTAAGCTTTAGATAACAGACTTTACCTTCAGCAGTTTTTTGGCCGGATGAGATGTTTTGCATTTGTTTGCAATGTTGTGCTTTCCCGTGGCAAAGATTTTAATGTTAATAATTTATGAGGCATGTCTTTTCCCAGCTTCTTTTGTGCACTTGCCTCAGAAATGTCTGCCACTTTTGGATTTATTTTCCCTTTTTTGTCTCCATCTACATCAGAACCTTTTTTTTTTTTTAATATATTTTTCCTTTAATCTCTTCTCTCTCACCATTCATTTTACATTGATAGGTGCTGTAGGTGAATTACATTAAAGTCAAATCAGAATGGATTTGCCAGAATGGACAAACTAAAATCAGAATGGATTCATAGTGCGCAAAACTGATTTATACTAAGCATCGTGTTTTAAAACGATTATAGAGCCTGTGTGGCTGTTGGTCTCTCCAAAACAGTGAATTCAACAGACACTAAAAGCTGCTGTCATGATTATCTTCTATTATCTGGCATCCGTGTGATGAATTTACAGTGAGCTGGCCGAGAAAGAATCATTGTGGGCTTTCTGTAGAGACTTTTAGATAATTTTTTCTGCTGTTTTCTGTCATTTCTGAGTTTGGCAGAAACATAAATTTGGTGCAAGTGACATCAGACCTAAAGTAAAGTAAAGCGGCCCCTTATAGTCACACTTGAACACACCACAGCACACAGTGTGAAATTCTTCTCTGCGTTTAACCCATTCACCAATTAAAGTATTGGGCTGCCACCAACAGGGGGCGCCCATGGAGCTCAAGGGTACATCAGTGGTGCCACTAACAGTCCTGGGATTGAAACCCACAACCTTCTCATCGCTCCCTAAACACCAGCTAATTTTAGTAATTGGGACATTCTGTCCATTTTGAGCTCCCCCTTATAACCAGACCACAAATGAATGTGTTTCTGTGTGACTACGTCTCCTATAAGCGTGACTGCAGTTGCAAACCTCTTATTCTCTAGAATCTTACTCAGATTTCCTGCTCTACCACCAGAAATATACATGGACATACAAAGTTAGCAAGCTAGCTGCTTGGTTTAGCTAATTTCCGTATTATATGACTGTAAAACTGCTCAAACTGAACAAGATTTCCGTTCTGCTCTTAAACAGCAAAGCCATCAATAATATATTTGTTTGGATGTACTTTTAATCCTCTATAGTGCAATATGTAAGTAATAAGATTTCAGTTTCTACACCCATATAGTGCACAGGGTGTCCATAATAGAATTCTGCACACATCACTGAATCGCTGGTGGCTCTTTGTTAGACATATTATACATTGATTCTGTGCAGAGGCCCGTATTTTAATTCCTACATAGTTGCTCTATGAAGAGAGTTGGGAGAAATTTGAGACACAGCCTCCCTGCTTGTCTGTGTATTCCTGTTAATAGCTTTAGTTTAGCATTTATATGATCATCCAGGCGTTTTTAGATATTCGATCCAATGATTTCGGCGCGTATCATACCAGTGCCAGTACTGCGTATCCGATCAGCACAACCCTAGTACTGAAGACATTTCACGCATGATTGCACTGAATTTTGACCAACAAGATATAATTAGTGTGACTGCAGACACGAGTCTTATTAAGGTTTATTATTATTCTTGTTATAGCAGATTTTGGTGCTGCTTCTCCTCAGTTTCTCTGCTTTTTTCTCACATTTTGATCATGGCTTTCCATCTAGTAAATCATGTACACAGATAAACACATCCCTGGACACAGATCCAAGAGATTAATGTCCTGAACTGTATCATGATACATCTCTGTGAGTTATATCTGTGAATTTGTGCAGCATTTAGCCGCTATTAAATTACGCTAATAGACATATTTTGTGAATATAACATCCCCCTATGTTGATTCCGCATCATATTTTTAGTAAGAGAACAATATATTTTTTTTAAAGAAACATAACAATGCCTTTTTTAAAGACCTTTCACCTTCTATAGTCTGAAGCAAGAGAAAGATGGAGGAACAAATTCACAGGAAAAAAAATATAATGCAAAATCTCATATCTCAAAATGAAAGGCTTCCAAACTACTAGTTGAAAATGAGCCATAATGAACAGCTTTTGTAATATTAATATTGATTTAATTCTCATCCTTTGTCTTTGCAACAATATTTACCGTTATGAGTGGATTTTATTAGATGAAAACTTTTGGCATTAAATGATGAACCCACAGTGTTTGCTGGTGCAGACTGGCGGTAGCAGAGTTCCCCCCTCCTCTTGATTCCCGCCAGGCTCAATCTGTTCTAGGAAACCATCCAGGCGTCCCAAATCTGCCGCAGGACGCTTTCTGTGATGCTGTGGGGCGATGAGGACCACCAGCTGATAAAGCTGCTGTGAGGGGAGGTGTTCCTCAGCCTTCACCACACACACACTCATACACACACAAGCTAAGGTAGGCAGGTGGTCCCGGGTGGTTGTTACACGCAGACATCTGGTTTTATTTTAATTTTTTTGGGACCAGTAGGGAATTTTGAAACTTTAGTGCAACAGCTGATAAGCATTATATTAACATCTACAAATGATGGGACATCACAACAGTTCAAGTTTATGATCTCTACAATTCAGAATTATTTTTAAAAATACAATGAATATACATAGGACTAAAGGAAGTGTTTACACTGTATTCAAATCTAAGCATTTGAGTGAATTTTTGTTATTAATTGTAAGGCGTTTTTATAATTTTGACCACTGAAGTTTGTTCACAAATGCAACTGCAAATAACATTTCTGAAAACTCACTAAACTCATTAAAAGTACTGGCTGCTGCCTTGTGAGGCATCTCTGGCAGATGCAGTCCCGCATTCCCAGAAAAGTTTCCCGCTTGGAACGATCCAGGGCTGGACTGGGACAAAAAATTGAACCGAGCATTTTGATCCTGGACCGGCCCACATGTTGCTTATATGTTCCTGTAGTATGCATTTAACATGCAGTTTGACTTCCCTGTAAACTACACATGAGGTTCTAATACAGCGTATTTAAACATTGTAAATATTATATACATAATTTCCATATGGATAATGTATTAAGCTGAGTTTGGGAGCATATTTGGGGCCAAATTCACTTTTTTTCACAGTTTTAGGTGTGTAAAGGATAAAATTAGACTGATGAATAAAAGAGGTGACAGGCTGAGCCAAGCCAAGTAACTAACTGGACTGCCACGTCGCATGCTGAGGTGTTTAAAGTCAAGTAATGCTAATGCGCCTCCTGCAGTATCGGAAGAGAGATCAGCTGCCAGCAGTGAGAGTGAACCATGGGGCAGGCATTTTTAAATTGATCCCTCAGACTATGGTTGGTATTGACTCTGACACAAAGGGATTTAGAGATCCCTTTGCTGGACAGGAAAAGGACACTCACAGACTTCTAGGTTGAAATAACGGGTGAATTGTGACTAGTCCCACAAGCCAGATTTCTATCTAACATCAGAGAGGGCTTTTTTGCAGACGTGTTCTGTCTGATTTAAAAAGACAGGGTTGTTTGACTGACATGCAAAATTGTGCCACAGGCATTTCCCAGGTCAGCAGTTCAGCAAAAAGCCACTAGGGGCACTGCAAGTGCTATTCATCAGCAAACACCAGAGCAAATCCTTATCTGATACGTTTGTCTACTTGCTGTCCATCTTAGCAAACATACCAATCACAGAACACCATTTTCCTGTGTCTTTAAATAAGATGAGATCAATAAGCCACATTAACATTTCAAAAAAACATTTGAAGTCTCTGATAAAATCTGAGGAAAATCAACTGACAGCTGAGTGTTATAAACTTTCCAATTCAAAGCGTGAACTGTCTCTTTCTGCCTTATAATGTCTCTGATCTAGCTCACCAGCTTCTCAGTGCTTCAAGGACAACTTTTAAAGACGTGATGCCCGGAACATCTGAAACTTTTTACATTCCGTTGACTAGCTATCCTTTGTTATCAGTCATGGTGAGTGTTTGCATTTTTCTATCAGTCAGATTAAAATGAATGCATGGAAGTCAAGTATTTTGAGTCATATTGCTATGTATATACATTCATTTTATATTCATACCGCTTCGAATCAGGTTTCATACAAAGACACGATTGCACTAAGGGACAATTTTGTGTCTCCAATTTGCTTGACATGCATGTCTCTGTACTGTGAGAGAAAACCAAAGCACCTGGTGGATACAGACATGAGGAGAACATGCAAACCCCACACAGAAAAGACCCTCACAGGTCAGGAATCAAAGCCAGGAACTTCTTACTATGAGCAGCAGTGCTACCTACCACTCAACCAAGCGTAACACTCTCAAATTCCAAGCTTCTTCTTGAGGCTCTGCTAATGTTTGGGCTTTGTGTCAATCAGACCCTGTTGTTTTGCGTTGTAGTGTCCCTGTACACCAGCAGACTAGTCTGTAGCCTCTTCTTGAAAGGATCATGTGTGAAATACACTCCCATGGCATTTTCACTCACAAAGACTGGAAAGCGCAGCTGAAACATTTCATGTTGATGGCTATAATATAGACGTCACTGCATTTCCTTTTAGTGTTTTCTTCTGTTCACAATGATCTGATCATTACCTGGGAATTATAAGTGAAGATTCTGTCGTACGTGAACGGCACAAAACACCACCTCTGCATTTAACCCATTCACCAAGTGAAGCAGGGGGCAGCTACGAACACAGCACCCGGGGAGCAGTGTGTGGGACGGTACCTTGCTCAGGGTGGCTCAGCTGTGCCTACCAGTCTTGGGAATCGAACCCGAACTTTCTGATTGCAGTAGGCTACCAGCTGGCCCAATACTGTCTTCTCCAGGTCATTTTCTAGGATGACTTTACTGGGATTTCATGTCCAGGTCCATGTTCAGCCTTAAATCCTTTCCTGGTTAATTAGTGTTGAATTTCAAGGAAAAGTCACATGTTAAAGGGGATCTGTGATGCCATAAAGACAAGGGCAGAGTGGGAAAGGGTTTTTTTTTCCTGCAGAATGTTCATCAGAGAAGACATCACAGTTCTAAAGAGCCGTTGACCTTTTCTTGTTCCTGGCAATCAGCCTGGCAACAGCAATAACTTTCCAAGAAGCAGTTTGTTGTAAAACCTGTGTAACTCGCACTGGTAGCACCAAGGCTTTTCCCCAATTTGTTATCAGCTTGACAAGGCCTGGAGAGATATCCATAGAAGTTCAGGACAGGGATTCAATTTTTAATTTTAAATTATAAAACAGCATTAAGGGCCAAATGTGATAATCTTTTAAGGATGTGCATTTTTGTATGTAAACACATGCAAATCCTAGTGCGTTAATGGTGGGTATCCTGTGAATGATTGTCTGTATACGCCTCTGGTGTTCTGTTTTGGTCCAAACCCATCATCCCAATCCCTCGTTTCTTGTTTCAGTAAACACAGGGACGTTAATCCTCACCAAACTCCAGTTTGCAGGCATACGTCATGTTGATTTTCCAGTGAAGCTGATTTGATCTATTTACACTATGTAAAGCCCCAGGGAACATACATCTATGTTTGATTTCTAAGTAGGTTAATCTTACTATTGTTGACATGCAGCACACAAAATGCATGTCCTATGCATTCTTTTCAGATGTCTACTTACTGGTCAGTGTATTTAGTTAAAATGATCCTCTTTCGATGTAAACTGATCAGTCCAGATTTTGGCGTTTGTGTGTGTCCTCATATAAAAAAAACACAGTTTAGTAGCCGCTCTGTGGGAGCTGATCAGACAGGCTAGCCTTCTCTTTCCTTGCACATCAGTGACCCTTGGGTGCCCATGACCCTGGTGTCCTTCCTTGGACCACTTTTGGTAGGTCCTAACCACCACTGCGGACCAGGAACACTTCACAAGAGCCGCTGTTTTGAAGATGCTCTGACCCAGTCGTAGAGCCATCCCAATTTGGAGCGTTTTGGAGTTTAGACTTGCACTATTTTCCTGCTTCCAACACATCAGCTTCAAGAACGCACTGTTAACTTGCTGCAGAATATATCCCACCCTTTCCACATATATGTGTAACTGGCTCTGGAAGGATTTCCAGAAGATTTTGGAGTTTCTTTGGGAATTAGTGCCCATTTATTCTGTATTCAGACACTGATGTTGGATGAGAAGGTCTGACTCAGTCTCTGTTCCAGTTCATCTCAAAGGTGCTGGATGGGGTTGAGGTCAGGGCTCTGTGTGGCCAGTCAAGTTCTTCCACACCCAACTTATCCAGTCATGTCTTTATTGAGCTTGTTTTGTGCACTGGACTACAGTCATGCTTCTCCAAACTGGATCCATAAAGTTGGTTTGCTGAAGCATTAAGACTGGCCTTCACTGCAAGTCAGGGGCCTTGCCCAAACCCTGAAATACTTTTGTCCATACATACAGTACATACAGCTCTGGAAAAAAACAAAAGACCACTGCTGACAGTATTTCTCTTCATTTTCAAATAAAAATAGTGCTATTTAGTGCATAATTTTAAAGGAAATGACAAAACATCAAAATAAGAGAAATGATGCAGCGTTTACAACTTGAATAATCTCTTGTTCACTCCTAAACAAAATGGCAATAAGTACCTTGACGCACTTCTAGTAGTGTTTTACCAGAAGAGTGCTGATTACAGCAGTGTTTTAGGTGGTCACCTAATCAGTGCCTCATGCAGAATGAGGTACTTGTGTAGGTATTTAACAGACACTGGCATTGAATGGTTGTTGCACAGAGATTTAACAAGAAATTGCAGAGGTATCTTGTTTTATTCCATATATATGTGTGTATATATATA
>JBBPDB010000134.1:12770919-12775919 GCA_037974465.1 Brachypetersius altus
TGTGGACACAGTTAGTCGAAGAAACCTTTTCTATTCCGGCATGACTGTGCTCTTAAGGAAGGGGGGGGGGGGGACTGTGCTCTTAAAGTCGCTGTTGGTGGAAGTTATGATGTAGCCAAGACATTCCCTGACACCATGTGATTATAATCACATGCAGTCTGGGTAATTGTGGGGGTGGAGCTTCAGAGGCTGAGACTAGATTCTTGGTGGTTTAGGGACAGCTGATATAGAACATCTGATTGGCTTTTAAATGGTAACGGGATGGAAAAGAAAGCATCTAACTTCTGACCCTATGCAGATTGATTAGCTGCAGTGTAACTTCCTGTGTGGACAGAGCTGTTATGGAGGGTAGCTGTGTCTACTGCAGAGAGCAATGCTCTCTCTCTCTGCTCTCTATCTCTCCGTTCTCTCTCTCTCTCTCTCTCTCTCTCTCTCTCTCTCTCTCTCTCCCTCCCTCCCTGTTCTCTCTCCCCTCCCCGTTTTCTCTCTCTCTTTCTCTCTCTCTCTCTCTGCTCTCGCTCTCGCTCTCTCTCTCCCTCTCCCTGTTCTCTCTCTCTCTCCCGTTCTCTCTCTGTCTCTCTCTCCGTTCTCTGTCTCTCTCTTTCTCTCTCTCCCTGTTCTCTCCCACTCTCCCTGTTCCGTCTCTCTCTGTCTCTGACCCACCCCCATGCCTAACCTCTGGAGTAGAGGGTGGGGAAGATTTTCCAGGGACAAAAGAATGAATATGCAATGAAGAATGAGGGAAATGGGTGGGAGTCAGGGGTGTATGTGTGTGTTTATAGAAGGATCTCTCTCTCTCTCTCTCTCTCTCTCTCTCTCTCTCTCTCTCTCTCTGTCATTTATAAACTGCTCTAGTAGGCAGAGAGGATAGTTCTTTTAGGAACTCTCTAAACTCCTCCTTCTGTCCCTCGCTCTCTCTCTCTCTTGCTCTCTTTTACTTACTTGTATTTGATTGTGTAAACTGTAAAAAAGAAACAAATAACATTAATTTAATAAAATATTACACACACATGCATATATATATACATCTGGGAAATTATATCTCTCATTCGATCTCCTCTTTCTCTTTTTCTACTGTTTCTTATCCTTCTTTCTCTTTATCTCTTTTCCTCCCTCCCTCCCTCTCTCTCCCTCTCCCTCTCCCTCTCCCTCTTTCTCTCTCTCCCTCTCTCTCACACACACACACTCCCCCCCCCCCTTCTCCCCATATCCTGGAGCAGATGGTATGCTCCGTGTTAAACTGTGTGTGTGTTTGTGTATGTGTGTGTGTGTGTGTGTTGTCTCTCTGTTCTCTGGGTCCTCTCCTGGAGCAGCTGCTGGAGAGCGAACCAGCAAGAGGGAACAACTCTCACACACTCTTTCATCGCTGCTGTCGCATTCTTTTAGAGACACACACTTTCTCACACACACACACACACACACACACACACACACACACACACTAACACACTTTATCTCTGCTATACACATCTCCACACTTCCCCATGTCCACTAACACGACACACACATAGACCCTCAGACTCAGACAGCTGGATTTTCTCTGTGTTCTCAGGGATCGGAGGAGAGCGAAAGGAAGGGAGCGTTCTGTGGGATCCTTCGCTCTCGCTTTCTCTCTCTCTCCCTCTTTCTCTGCGCAGTGAGCAGTGCCTATGCACTGTAACAGGGGAAGAGTAGCGGGGGAGTTTTCGCAGTGGCTGCCTTTCCCCCCTCAGTGTGTGTGACACCATGCTGCTGTGTGTGCGCTGGCCCCGCAGGGTAAAATCCTGAAGATGATGGAGGACAATAAGCAGCTGGCCCAGCGGATTGATGGAGCCATCCAGTCGGCCAGCCAGGAAGTGACCAACCTGCGGTCCGAGCTCTCGGCCACCAGCCGCAGACTGGCCGAGCTGGGGGCCAGCAGCGTGGAGAACAACCAGGACCACCACCACCACCACACACTCGCACACGGTAAGAAATCCCTGCACACTCACTGCTGAGGGGCTTCCATACACTCTCAGAAATGATGACTTCATGATTCAACCATTCACTTGTTGTCCTGACACTATTTTCAGAACCTTATTCATCACTTTTCATTCAGTAACTACTGCTGCTCTTCGTGAACTACTAGAACTGACTCACTGACTCACAAACTGTTAATTTGTACTTCTAAATACTAGAACTTCTACTATACTGGTACTAAAGCTATGCTTGATTTAGTAAATATTAATAATTTGCTTTATTTAGTAAATACAAATACTATATTTTATAAGTGCTAATGCAAATAAAATACTTTATTTAGTAAATACTAATACTTCTACTGTATTTAGTAAACACTAGTACTTCTACTGTATTACTAATACTAATACTAATAAAAGATTTAGTAAATTTTAGTGCATATTCTATATTTGGTAAATACTGGTACTAAAACTATTTTATTTAATAAATGCTATACTATATTTTGTAAATACTTATATTAATAAAACTCTTTATTCAGTAATTGCTAGTACTTCTACTACATTTAGTAAATACTAGTGCATATTTAGTGAATACTGGTACTAAAACTAGGATTTAAATAGAAATACTATGCTTTATTTAGTAGACGCTAATGCTTTATTTCCTAAATACTTATGCTAATAATTTGTGAATAAACACTAGTATTTTTATTATATTTAGTAAATCCCGGTACTATGCTTAATATCAGTACTGTGCTTTATTTAGTAAATGCTAATACTGTATTTTGTGAAAACTAATACTAGTAAAATGCTTTATTCAGTAAATACATATCGCATGACCTCACTGTACAAGGTACAATGGTTCTTCAGCGGTAGAGTTACAGTCCTTATGGTCTTATTGTGTCTTTTAAGAGTTACACCTCATTCACTCTCCCTGTGGAAAGATACATTTTTGTAACTGTTTTACATGTAAATAAAAGCTCTTCAGTTAAAAAAAATCCCTTAAATTCTTTTAATTGAAATAGCTAGAACAGAAAATGGTACAATTATGTTCCCTAACTCAAAGACATCCCCTTGAGGGCACCAGTCAGAGTGTCACATATTTAGTCAGTATTCAATAAGTACTATATATTATGACTTTGAAACAAATCTTTAAGTGAGGATGACACGTTTACCTTACAAAGTGTAGGAATATTAAAATATAATAAAATGTGAACATTTTAGAGGGATATAATGGGGTGAATTAACCAAATACTTATAGTGTCATGACAGTTTTCACTATTTAACCAAAATCTGAAATAAGCAACACGATCTAAAGTAACACAATCTTCTGTCATTTCGAGAGTGTATTTGAATCAGCCATTTCTTCTACATGTGGTTGTAAGTGTCTCTGTGGTTGTTGGTGAGGCAGAAAGATTTTGTTTCTTTATTTCTTTGGTGATTGTTTTGGTGTGTGCTGGGCCTGAAAGAGTTTTGGGCTGGTCCTGTTTCTGCGGTAACACTGTTGGTGAAGTGTGGGGTAATGAATGGCAGAGAGAGAGAGAGAGAGAGAGAGCTTTTGTTTAGAGTGAAAGGGAACTGAAGGGAGGGAGCCGGTGCTGTTTCTCTTTGCCTTGTCCCGTTTCCTGGGTAGCCGGTGGGATGGCTATTGTATGCGGCAGAGAGAGAGAGAGAGAGAGAGAGAGAAAAAAAAGAGAAAGGGAGAGAGAGAAATTGTAAAAGAGATATTCTGATTACTGTGTAGTCATTTAGGATTCCCATAACTTTGCAAACTCAGCCTTGGTGAGAGAGAGAGAGAGAGAGAGAGAGAGAGAGAGAGAGAGAGAGAGATTCCAGCATGCTAGCTGTCGGTTCTTGTTGAACTGGGAGCTTTAGCAGCAGTTTTCTATCTGCATCATTGTAACATGACTTTACTGAGTCTTCAGAATGTCTTAGATATAGTTATTCTGCACCTTGAACCATCTACATAAGCAGTTCTTAAACTATTAGACCACAAGGCCCCCTTTGATAGCAAATGCCACTGCAGAACATTGCACCCCTCACAGAACCAATTTTGTAAGCTTTCCACGCAGCTTTCACTGTCCTTCCTGTATAAGAATTATGTTGCAGTTGTGTGACAACCCGTTACAGGGGTGCTGTAATATGTTGGCATACATGTTACATTTGGGGGAAAAAAAAGTTTTACACCAATTTTTAAATATAGTTTTAGGTGTGGTCAAAGTAGCTTTAACTAGTAAAACTTACTTCTGATATTTTTCTACGCTCCTCTTAGACTCCCATTACGGCCCCCCAGTTAGAGAAGGGCTGGTATATCTTAGAACTCTGCACGAACATGAAATTGAAGCCCAAACCTGACCCATACTCATGGTTTCCAGACCTGACCTGACCTGACCCGACTGCTCCTGCTAAATTTGAAAACTGAGCCTTACTCGAACTCGATCTGCCTCGCACACACAAACAGAGATGGCTTATAACAGATGCGGTTTTACGGCTTTCCTTAGTTAGTATTAGTTATTGACGGCCTGAGCTGAGTGACTGAACATGTCCTTAAGCGTTTGTAATACACTTACAGGGTATACTGTCTTTTTTTTTCTCATGTCAAAGAGCAGTATCCACTCAGACTCAAACTGCCTCCCTGTGCTAAAGTTCCTCCTGGTTCTGCTGCTGCTCCCAGCGCAGTTCCCGAGCAAACCAGAGCCCAACACCCGAGACATGTGACAAATGTGACAAATCTGGCCAAAGGCTATAAATTTTGTTGGGCCCCTCCTTACCCGGGTCAGGCAGCAGACCTCTAGAATATGTTGTCGCTAATCAAGTAGGTGCTTTTGGGTGGGAGTGTCAGTATTTGTGCTTGTAGTACAGCCGCATTTCAAGCATGCTGTCAGAATTAAAAAGTAAAGTAAAGTGGCTCCTTGTAGTCAAACAGCACACAGAGTGAAATTCTCTTTCTGCATTTAACCCATTCACCAAGTAAAGCAGTGGGCAGACACCAGAGCAGTGTGTGGGGATGGTACATCACTCAAGAGTACCTCAGCGGTGTTACTAGCAGTCCTGGGATACAACCCCATG
>JBBPDB010000134.1:12778419-12781057 GCA_037974465.1 Brachypetersius altus
TTAAGTACAAACAAAACAGTAAAAAAAAAACTACTTTAGGTCCAAAAACTCCTTGAGAACTGAGCTGTTAAAAGACTACAGAGGAACATATCAGCGTAGGAGTCTGCTGAGCTCTGTTCCTCCCATTTTTGGGATTCTTGTGGTCTTAAATAAAACACTAAATCTTAGAACGGAGGGTCGAAGCACCAGCAAATCAGTCCAGGACCTGCAATAGCAATCCAGGTTTTGATCATGGCTGATTTTTTTTTACAGTTAAAGCTACTCAAGTAAAACATAAGTATCATTGTAAAGTCAGTCTAAGATCCTCAAACATGTGGAGGCAAAACTAAGCACTGGAAGCAAATTGAAATGTATTTCCACTCTTGTTTGAGCCATGCTATAAGGGACAAAAGTATTGGGACAGACCTGTTTTTCAGGGTTTGGGCTTGACCCATTACTTCCAGTGAAGGGCAATCTTAATGCTTCAGAATGGTGGCCTAGTGGGTAGGATACTTGCCTCTGAACCAAGAGGTCATAGGTTTGAATCCTACCTTCAATGTGCAACCACTGGGTTCCTGAAGACCCTTAACCCCAAGTTGCTCCAGGGAGACTGTCCCCTGTAGTTAGACAATGGAAGTCACTTTGGATAAAAGCATCTGCTAAATGCTGTAAATGTAAACACTGAGGCATTTTGGACAGCGCCATGCTTCCATGTTCCATGGATACATGGATGAGTTTGGTGTGTAAAAACTTGACTGGCCCACACAGACTCAACCCCATCCTGCACCTTTGGGATGAACTGGAATGGAGATTGTGAGTCAGGCCTTCTCATCTAAAATCAGTGTCTGACCTCTACAGAATGAATGGGCACAAATTCCCACAGAAACTCTAAAATCTCATTTAAAAATGTCTTTCAAGAAGAGTGTAAGCTGTTATAAAGAGGGACCGACTCCATATTAAAGTCTATGTGTTTGAATGCAATTATTAAAGTCCCCATTGGTGTAATGGTCAGGCATCCCAGTACTTTTGGCCAATATAGTGTATGTGGATTTGCTCTTCTATGTGTCACCCTGTCATGGCAGAGGTGAAGGTATCTCTGAGCTATTGGCAGCCGACCAGTCCATCAATTGGATTATCATCATAGACATTGTGACTGTTGTCATTGACTACATTAATGTCGACTCTGAGCTGTCTGTTGTGAGAGGGAAGACATCTGGCCATTACATATTCACTTATCACCTAAAATGGAAAGATTTATCTCCTCTAAGATCAATATCCTGAAAGCTTAATGCATTATTCACGGCCCGGCCTGCTCACTGGCTTCTCAGGGCTTTGGCCTCGCACATTTTGGCCTCTGATAATAAATGTGCAGGTGAACTGACTATCCATCCATACATTCATCTTCTACCCCTTTGTCCTGCACTAGTAGCTCTAATATAAATAATAACATTTAGATCCCAATGGAACCTTCATTTCATGTAAAATAATAGACTGTCAAGAAATTAGAAAGGTCCTGTGTCTTCTGAAATCTGTTGTTTGTTGTTTGTTCTTCACATGGTAAGTCATCTTTGTTTCGATTGGCTGTTTCATGAAACAAAGTTGAACGGAATCAAGTGAACTATGGTTGGCTTCACGTTGCAACACAAAAGAAATTTTATTAAAGCTGCTGTGTGAAGTTGCATGAAAACAAAACCAGATGCAAGGCCTCAAACAGTAAAAAAATTTTAAAAAACATTGTGATTTTGTACTCTGTCAAGTAGAAAAAAACTAAAAGATTCCTATTCACCTGCTTACATTCAAATACACGTTTTTTGTACCATATAATGGTCCGTGCAATGGACAGCATTTCGTTTCAGTTAGCCTTGATCATCCGGTAACAGACGTGATGGACAGGATTGGAGTGCAGTTGTGCTCAGACAGACTCTGCTCTGCAGGACTATCAGTCAGAGTGAAGGTGTACAGCTCAGAAGAATGAGTGCAGTGTGAACACAGACACGTGTGTCATGTTCAGCCACGCAGGTGATGCTGCAGAGGAAAATCAACCGAGAATGATCACAAACTAGGTGGCCACGCTGCTTCAGACGGAAGAGAGGGAAAGTCTATTTATATGTGTGAGTGAGAAAGGAAGAGTATTGTAAAACAATGTTTAATGCATCAGGTAGTCTGACCGTAATTATTTCACATAAAAACTTTCTGTGAGAGAGCTTTCAGACACAACAACCTCTTCAGACACCTGGTTCCTATCGATAACTATTCTGACTTTTTACATACAGACAATTTCTGTATTTCACACGAAACCACACTGTGTGACTGACGGCGCTTTATGTCTTATTAATTATGCATAAATGTGAAGAAATCAGCTTAACTGATTTTTTAAAATATGCCATAGAAAGACCTGATTGAAAATTAATACATCTTTTTTGCTACATTTCAAGTCTTTTGAAAGAAGAGAGAGAGAGACAGACAGAGAGAAGATAGACAGCAAAAGAAAGAGAAGACAGAGAGAGCAAGTATGAAAGAGAGTGAGAGAGAGAGAGAAGAAGAGAAAAGAAAGAGGGAGAGAGTGTGTGTGTGTGAGAGAGAAAGAAAAGACAGAGAGAGCAAGTATGAGAGAGAGAGAGAGAGAGAGAGAGAGAAGAAAGACAGAGAGAGAGAAGAG
>JBBPDB010000134.1:12803587-12816528 GCA_037974465.1 Brachypetersius altus
TGTGTGTATTTATATACACTAGTGGCAAGTTTGCACTTGGAGAAAGTTTTGCAGACACTGGAATGGAATGGTTGTCATACTCATAGAGATCCTGATGTGAAACCAAATTGTAGTGGTCTATTTTTTTTCAGAGCTGTATTTGTTTTGAAAAACAATTTCAAATATGCATATGTTTCAAGACCATCAGACGACAACAATGGCAAGCTCTGTAACCACCTCAAACACTTTCTCTTTCTGCTGTTTGAATGACACTTTTGATCAACAAGATCATATTAATATATAACATTAATGCGTGATCCGAATGACAAGTGAATAGATTCATGGCTATTAAAAATGTGTCTTAAGATTCAAGATTCAAGCGAGACGTATTGATTATACACAGTACACAGGGTATTGAATTTCCGTTTCACACAAGCCCCCCATGGTGCATTCTGTCTAAGAAATAAATATAAGAATATAAAAACTAGGAGCAAAAATTACCCATAAATACTAATCTAGACTAACGTTTCTGGTTTAATTTCTATTTTAACTATTGTTTTAACTATAGGTGGTTCAAGGAGAATGTGAGTTATTGCCAGGAATATTATACACGACAAGACAGAATTGTGCAAATTGTGTTAGTGCAAATTTAGCATGAGGTAGACAATATGAAGTGTGTTGTGCAATAGTCCCATCTGTGTGTCTTATGTGTTAGTTAGGCATTTGTTCTTATTCATGTTAAAAAAAAAAAACAAACAGCAAGGGTAGGGTTTGGTGCTTGTCTAAGGGGTTGCGCCCAGTCCAGCCTAATCTAACCCCTGTTTGTAGGCTGCTGAGAGTTCCTGAATGCTCAAATGGATTTTGAAAAGTCAAATATGAACTTGTTGTAGTTACATGTTAATTTCTTATGGTGCCAATAATTGTGACATATGTTTGTTCGATATGTTGTTTTCTTAGACTAAAATTATGTATAAAACCACCAAGAACTTCAAGGAAATAAACTATACACAAAAATGTACTATTTCATTCCATTCATATTTTGCCTGACACAAGAATAGAGTTTTGGTACATTTGAATGGTTTGTAGTTTGACAGGAGCCTTAAAGGGCTCTGGTAGCATAACAAGTTAAAATCGTTTTACTGGGCAATAGGTTTACTGTAATCATATATAGCACATGGCCTTTCGAACAGTGAGGGCTTAACAGGCATAATCAATCCTCACATGCTGTGAACAACATGGAAATTTAATTTAAACTAGCCTTACATGTGAAATGGGCTGATGGCTCAATGTATCTCTGAATGTAAGTTTTTAGGCATTATGGTCAATATATTATCTGCTAATTATAACTTGTACATTTTTAATCCTTTAGAGATTTTTCGATTGGTTCATTCTGACTGACTCACTGCTATTAGAAAAATCTGGGTTTCTGGTTGGCCCTATGCCTAAGTGTCCTCGACTGACTTGGCTGCTTTTGACTTCCCCTGTGCTCCTCGCCCAGTCAAGGGCAACTGCTGCTTAAAACTCTGACAGAGATTGTTGTTTCTATTGTCGTGGACTAGAGACTCTCAAGCAACTCTTCCAACAAAAATAACATCTACTGACTCTTAACTGTACCAGCTCTGTTATCTGTAGATGGCCAATCCATCCAACAGCAATTACACTCATGGTTCCTCCCAAGGTTTCTTCCTACAGCTTAGGGAGTTTTTCCTCACCTCTGTTGCCCTTGGCTTGCTCATCAGGGACCTGGATTCTGTAAAGCTGCTTTGTGACATTGGTTTTTAAAAAGCTCTATATAAATAAAATTTAATTTAACTGAATTTAATTGAAACTGCAGAATATGAAGAACTCTGCCATATTCTACAATTAGCTATGTATGCAGTTGCTTGCTCATATCAATATACATACAATGAAAATAGTATAGAGTAGAAGAATTAGGTCAAGGTTTAAAAATGACAATAATCACAACTACAACTATATGTTTAAATGGCAAAATAGACAGAAAAGAGCTACGCCTTACTGTATTTCCATTATATTCAACTTCTGAGTTGAATGCAGATACTTGGCTTCTATAAAATATGGGGCAGCTGGCGGCTTGGTGGTTAGGGAGCTGCGGCTGTGATCAGAAGGTTAGGGGTTTGAATCCCAGGACTGCTAGTGACACCACTGAGTTACCTTTGAGCAAGGTACTGTCCCAGCGTACTGCTCCTTGGGTGCCCCCACTGCTTCCGTTGGTGAATTGGTTAAATGCAGCAAAAGAATTTTGTGCTATTCACATGTGAGCTGAGTTCAGGCGTGACTAGGGGCCACTTTACATTTTTACCAAATACTCATATTCAAATGCACAACAGACTAAAAATGAGTACATAGAGAATGGGCTTACATAAATCAGTGTAATTTGAGCCCCAGTGTATTTCCGAGTGAAGAGTGCTGTTCCAGACTCTCCCCCTAGTGGAGCTGCAGTGACCCGGGCGGGGGGAGGAGCAGCTCCGGGAACAGCCTGACCAGAAGAACAGCCAGCCCGGGGGGGCCGGGTTAGGGCAGCACAGGGAGTCACTACATTCCGGGCAGGAATTCAAGAGAAGCAGACACAAACAAACAGAGAGAGAGAGACGGAAGGGGGAGAGAGAGAGAGAGAAAGAGAGGGAGGGAGACAGACAGACAGAGACAGAGAGAGTGGGAGAGAGAGAGAGGGAGGGAGACGAGGAGAGAGAGAGACAGACAGACAGAGAGAGGGAGGGAGACGAAGAGAGAGAGAGAGAGAGAGAGAGAGAGAGAGAGAGAGAGAGAGATTTTCTCTGGGTGGAGGCAGAGCAGACAGTCTCTTTCAGCGAGTCTGCTGTAATTCTGTCTGAGTCTCAGAGTGGAGTTTGTTTGGTTTTTGTTTCTTTTTTAGGGTTGTTGTTTTTCCGGACCGGATACAAAGTTACCGTTTTCCTCACGGATATTAACAGTGTAGCGACAGGTTTTTTTTTAACTGAATGTGTGTTTAAAGTGGTGGACCATGAGAGTTAGTTAGCAAGGGGGGCTAACACGGTTAGCAACGGGCGTTAGCAACGGTTAGCTGCTAGCACGGAGGGATGGAGCGCACTGACTAAGTTTCGAGGCGCGTTTGTTTGTTTGTTTACTCGTTTGTGTGTTTATTTCCGAAGCGAATGGATTCTGCTCCGAGTTTCCAGCCCCCAGCTGGTCTCCAGCAGACACTGCGGCAGTTCCACCTGAGCTCGATGCGCTCCTTGGGCGGACCGGCTGCATTCTCGGCTCGCTGGCAGCGGGAGGCTCCGTTTGGGAAGACCGGGACCGGGGGCGGCGAGGCACTGGCTCTACCCCCGGGACCCCCCGCGCGCTCCACGCCACCACCCGTGCTGCCGGGGCCGCTCCTCGTGCCCCCGGACCGCTCCACGGCTCGCTGCGAGACGGTCCTGGAGCGAGAGACAATCTCGTGCTTCGTTGTCGGCGGGGAGAAGCGGCTGTGCCTGCCGCAGATCCTGAACACGGTGCTGCGCGACTTCTCGCTCCAGCAGATCAACGCCGTGTGCGACGAGCTGCACGTGTACTGCTCCCGCTGCACGGCCGAGCAGCTCGAGATCCTGAAGGTGGTGGGCGTGCTGCCGTTCTCCGCGCCCTCCTGCGGGCTCATCACGCAGACGGACGCCGAGAGGCTCTGCAACGCGCTGGTGCACGGAGGCGCGCTCCCCGGGGACCCCGAGCTCGCGAGCTCCGAGAAGAGCCTCCCCGTCTACCACGAGTGCTTCGGCCGCTGCGACGGAGTACTCGTGCCTGAGCTGTACTCGAGCCCCGGCGCCGCCTGCGTGCAGTGCGCGGACTGCCTGCTCCTCTTCCCCGCGCGTCGCTTCGTAGTGCACAGCCATCGGCGCCGCGAGAACCGCACGTGCCACTGGGGCTTCGACTCGGACAACTGGCGCGCCTACCTGCTGCTGGACCGGGACCGCGCGCAGCCCGCCCGGCACGCTGAGCTCCAGAGGAGGCTGGACCAGCTGAAAGAGAAGTTCCAGCGGGCCGGGAGACACTCCACAGAAATCACGGTGAGCGACAGCGTGTCTGTCTGTGTGTATGAAAGAATTTTGCGCATGTTAAAGGTACATGTACTTCTCATCACCTGCGTGCAAGAGAGTGTGTGAATGAAACTTTTTTGGGAAAGGGTACACGCAGCCATGGCCATCTGCCTTAGAAAGAGAGTGTCTTATATTGCAGGCTTATATTGCATCTTAATCTGTGAGTGGTTGGAATCACCCAGGTGTGGTTGAATGAAACCTGTTTTTTGTTTGTGTGTGTGAAAAGTTTTATGGCAATAGTGAGAGAGAGAGAGAAAATACTCTGAAGTTTATATTGCCTACATGTTCGTCTGCGTGGGGATGTATCGTGTTTGTCTAGTAGTGCTTGAACTTGTGCAAACTTCTGATTACCTGTGCGTAGGATTGTGTAATCGAAGGTTTTTTTTGTGTGTGATATTACTGTTCATCTTAACACGGTGACCACCATCAGTTCATATATTTCAGTAGAAATATTTGTGTGCTTTAAACTTCACTTGGTCTCTTAAAGATGCAGATTCATACACAGCTGCTTTACATGTGATTATAGGTGTTACAGGAACATTAACTACTGAACACTGACCATACATGCAGATGTGGTTTGTTTTTAAAAAAAAAAAATTTAATAAGTGGATGCTCCTATACTACGTGTTCAGTCTAACCAGGGTAACCTCTATGGCTAACTGAAATCAGACACTTTGCTATGGTCAGATGAGCCACTTTTTTATTTGGATGAGATGTAGATTTGAAAATAGACACTTGGAAACTTTTTCCTTTAAAAATTAGTCATGTCACTGAAAGAGACACCTCATCTCTACAAGGGAGTTTTAATAAGCTATTTTTTTGTGCCTCAAAAAGTGAAAACTAGACACTAGAATGGAATAATGGAGTCTTTTGTGTCCTGGTAGGGCCATCAGGACTCAGTTTGCGTGCTCAAGGACATCTGCATATGACAAATGGAGCTGTGGCGATACGTTATGATGAGAAAAGTGGTGTGGTTCGGTGGGGGATGAGATTGGGGGGTGTATTGTGTTTTGTGGGGGTGCGGTGTGGTGCGTGTGTATGGTGTGTAGAGGTCATCCCCAAAAAGCCATTTTGTTTGGGGTCACCGCTGACCCTGTGTGTGAGCGGTCATGGATACGGCGCAGCAGCTGCTGAGCGCAGCGTTTCCGAGTGCGTTACCGTGCTGTCGCTCCAGCAGGCCTGGTGTGGCTGATCAGGGTGAATGCACTTTGATTATTGCGAGAAATGTGAGAGATGTGACACATTTCAGAAATGCAGCCTCATTTATTTTTAATCATTGTGTACTACACAGGACAGTAGAATACAGAAATGGGCTATTTCTGTTTTTCTGCCCTTATATTTTCAAGTGGACTGTCCTAAAACAGAGTATTTGGGAATAAAATGAATTGTAGCTAGTGCATCACTGACTAATGCGTCTGTTTTTTGTTTAATGGAGTTTAATCAAATGTGAGTGTATTAATCAGTGATGGCTGCAATTCTTATGGTTTTTGGATAAATTATGTGACCCATTTCAGAAATGCAGCCTCATTTATTTTTTAATCATTGTCACAATTCAGTACACAATTGTCTACTACAGTAGAATACAGAAATGGGCCTTTTCAGTTTTTCTGCCTCTTCAGTTGTCAAACTGCATGTTAGTAAGTTCTGTTTATTACACAGACCGTCCTATAACTGTGTAAGAAACAGAAGAATTGTAGCTACCCTCACTGTTTAATGCAACTGGTTTTTGTTTGACACGAGTGTGAAATGTTAGTGTTCTATTGTCTATATTTTATCTGAAGGTGCAGTGATTGAGTATTGAAATGAAAAGAAATTGCACCTCTGTTAGAATGCACTCCCACCAGTATCTTTTTAAAAAATTGTGCCAAAAGTATCTAATCAGCTCATAATGAAATCGTGGTGAAGTTTGACGTTACAGGATGCATTAAATTGTCCCTTTAAGGAAGTCTGGAACAAACCGAGGCACGTTTGTTGGTTCAGAGTATTTTTTGACAACGAGTCACAGTCAAATTTTAGGATTTTAAGCTCATTTAATAAAAATCTTCATGCCCTGATATTTTCTAGGAGTGTAACGATACACTCAGTTCATGATTCATTATGTTCACAATATTTGGAAATATAATTTAATGAAGCAAAATGATATCTGTATTGAGTTGTTGCACAGTTTACCAATGAAGTTAGAGCTGGAAGGGGGGGTGGGGGTGTTACACATTAAACATTGCACTTACATCAAATACCAGAATTAACAGTCCGTGTGTTCTCTGTGATGCACATTGTCACATTTCTGTTTTGTGATATTGTGATTTTTTTAAAATGTATTGTTAAACCCCTGCTATGGTCAGAATGGTCTGTGTTTTCTGGAGAAGTGTTTGCACTGGTTCATTGTCAGAAGTGTCCCAGTTAGCATAGCGGTCAGGTCCTCTGGGATGAGTGTGTGTGTGTGTGTGTGTGTGTGTCACCCTGATGGAGCTGAACAAGTGGACAGCAGGCTGCCCCAGCGCACTTAGACACCAAACAACAACGCCGTTATCACACCGTCTCAGCCACCCTCAAAGTCTTACTCATCAGACCGCACTTCCACTGCCTCTGGTTCCCTTCACACATGCTTTACTCCATCTCCATCTACTTTCTTATTCGGCGGCACAGTACACCTTTTGTTAATCTTTACTATGATACTGGATTTTACTATACTATTACTATACTATCTCTTAAAAATACTCAAAGTCTTTTCATTTGTCTAAAACAGGAACCAAAGTGAAGCTTCTTTAAACTGTCAAGAGCCATGTATTAAAGTGGTACTTTAGAGCAGTGGTTCTCAGATCAGTTCTTAGAGAGCCCCAGATGGTTCATATTTTGGTCCATCACTCTGGGTTAAGAACAAGGGTCGAGCAAAAATATATATCGTCAGGGGTTCTATGAGGACTGGTTTGAGAATCAAAAAGTTCTTCTTTAACCAAGAAGCTTTGGCTTTATTTTATTGAAGTGTAGGAAAGCCTTGTGTTTCTGAGATGCCGACTTTACATAAGAAGGAAAAACATCTTAACATCAGTTAACGTGTCTTGAAAATTGCTTGCATGATTTCTTGAAACCTTCAGTTAAGTGTAGCTGGCATTTCAAATGGTGTTAACATTTAAAAAGGACTTAAAAGAGGTCTGTCTGGTTAAAGAATGTACACGTTTCTCTACACGGGATATTGTTTTGATGCCTTTGTACTGCAGTTACTGAATATGTGGTCTAGATAATCACATGACTTTGAGAGGACGAGCCGCACAGTCTGCGCTGTGGATAAAAAGAAGTGACCTGAATCCTTTGAGCCTAGTGTCCAGACAGCGGCCGGCTGCAGTGGAGAGCAGACTGTTGGGGTGTTGGACATTCATTAAGGAATTGCCGGCTCTGCCCGCTGGGGCCTTGACATGTATAGTCCAGGGGCCATGACACGTGACCCCTATGCAAAGCCGGTGACCCTCCCTGCCCCCGACCCCTCCTCCTTTCATTTCAGCAGGCCAATCACATGGACCTTTGAGTCTCCAAATGGACAGATGGCTGTCTGATAAAAGGCCCTGAAAATTGTCAAGTAAATCGCCGACAAACACATTTACCACAAACCACATCACAATTAGGCAATTCTCAGCTCTTACCCAATCATTGCAAAAGCATCTTTGACAGTGACCTAGGCAGTTTGCCAAGTGTTATGTTCCTCAGAAGCTCCCTGGTGAAATTTGCATGAATTTGTGATGTTGGTTTTACAGAATATATAATTTGGACAGCCATTTATTTTTTGAAAAATTAGCTCCTTTTTTATGGCTTTCTAATGTAAATCTAACCAATTAACTAAGGCATAGTACTGTAAAGGGGGCGTTTGCCCACTTGTATGGGCAGGCTTCCTTTATCCTGCCACCCCAAATAGAAATCCTAATGTGTCCTCTCAAAACCAAACATACTACTGTCTCCAAATTCCCCCTCACAACTACTAACCATATAATTAAATATCTTTGAAATGTTCCTGCAACTTAATAAGTTGCATAGGTCATTTTTTTAGACTGGTTTAAAGTGGATGAAGTGAAGGGTGCTTTTAATAAATTGCAAGCAGCTTTATGTAGCTGTACAATAGAAACATGGTGTTTGGTCCATATATTGCATCCCTGACCATTATCTTAAGTTTTTAATGTATACAGCAGCCCAGTTTGGACTAAAGAAAGTGAAATGAACGAGCACCTCAGGATGTCCGACCATAGTGTCAGAAGCTGTTTGTGCAGTAAATGGTTTGGGGTGCATTTGAATGGAAAGGATGTGAAACGTGTCTGTTCTGTTTTCACTCTTACACTGTCGGCCTGCTTGAGACAGCAAAACTAAGGGTCCAACTCGGGCGAGGGCCGTAAAATAGGTGCGGGTGGAGAATGCGAAATGTTCACAGTAGTCTGAGTAGTTTAGCTTAATCGATTCATGGAGATGAATCTGATCATTTGTGTGTTATCATGATCTCCAGATATGTACCTTTTCAAAATCAGAGTGTATGTGGGTGGAGCTTAAGGAATACATGTATAAACTAGAGCGCAATCTGCAGTTCACTGAAATCTAAGGCGTCGTGGAGATTTTGAAGCGAACTGATAAAGAAATTCGTCTTTGCTTTCCTCAGCCCTCACATTACCATTCATCCTGAGACCAGAACCACCCGGCCAGGTTGGCCAGGGCCATAATGGTTTGTGAGGAGGTGGCCCTTTGCGTGCGAGCTTGCATGCATAATGCCTGGATCAGCTGTGCCGATGGGGGAAGAGATTAATATGAGCTCGCTGCCTCCTCATTTCCATCCCCATCTGTCTACTTAGTTTGCAGCGTGGACTGTGAGGCTTCATGCCATCCGGGTTCCCTCCCACAGCGCCACCTACTAAGGCTGAGCGATAAATCATTTGCTAGACATTATCACTGGTTTTCAGATTCAACCTCTTCATTGTCCACATACACTTGCATGTCTGAAGAGGGAACAAAAAAGAAAAAGAAATGCAACTGTGGGGTTTGATATTGCATTAAAGGAATAATTCCATAGATTTGTTTATTACTGTAAAATATCTAATATAAAATATACAAGGGTATAATATGGGACAACAACAAATAGCTGAATTAATAATTCAAATGTTTTACAGGCCCTTAGGCCTTGTTGATAAGCTTTATTATTTTATAGCGCTGTAGCACTCATTTCATCTTAAGACCTGATTATCTGCTATGTATTATTTTTTGGCAGTAAAATTATTTGGTCGCTTCAGGGCAACTGATGTGAAAGTCATGCAGGTATGAGACTCCTAACCGAACTATTAATGATGCCGTTTGGTACCCTTGTACATTCAGTACTGTATATTTGAAAGTAATAAACAAATCTGCATAAATCTCTTTACTGTAATAATATACCTTTTTTTTTTTTTTTTTTTTTTACAGTTTTCCCCTCATACATACAAGCGCACTTGGACAATTAGGTGGTGCTAAAATTAGGCTCCACACATGGACCCTATAGAGAGTTTAAGGCATGTAATGTTACAAGCTATTGCAGCCACTAATGCATAGCTGTAGGATTTGTAATGTAGAATTTTGTCTCGATCATATCATAGTTTGTGTCCATATTTTTTCAGCCGCAGTGCTTTCTTCTCCCTCCTTCTGCTGCTGTTCCGCATCCAGCACATCCAGACTACCCGAGCATGGCAGTCTGAAAACAATGCTCAGAGTTGAATGGAAAAAATAGAAAAAAAACCAAAGTGGCTGGCTTGCAGCAGGTTGAGTAGAAAATCCACTTTTGGCCAGCTCCAAGCTGAGCGGTTGAATTTTAATGATGCCGGGTGATGGGTTGAATCGTTCCCTGGAGACGCCTCTGAGCCGAGCCTGGTGGGGCAGACAAGTGAGGGTCTTTCACTCCCTATCTCTCCCTCTCTGTCTCGCGCAGAGGTTGTGCCCTCTATTCTGAGCCCTGACCTCGTGGTTAAAGGCCGTCAGCTGTGGCCCCGTGCTGCCTGATGCGGGGGTGAGGACCTGCCTCCTGCTTTTGTCTCCGTGTTTACTGAAATATCGGCTCAGTGTGTGTTCGCGCCGCTCCGAACAGAAACTGCTCGACAAAGGTCAGATAAGCTGTGAGGTTCTGCCCAGTGCTGGTGCAGCAGCTCAGCCGTTCCCAAACTTTTTCGATCATGCACTCCTTCCACATGCTGACCAAGTTACTGCACCTCTCACACCCCCCCAAACAAAAAAAGACCATTTACTGGTTCGTGAAGGTGTCCAGTTTAATGTTTAATCCCACACAAAAGAATGGTTACAATAGGAAGAGCCATGGCGGTTTGGAGGAGAACGTAACTGAATAAATGGAAACGCGTTTCCAGACTGCATCAGCCGGAGCATGCAGGAGTAACATTAAAATATTCATTATAAATAAAAAAAAGAATGGCAACATTAACACGATCACATGCCCATAACATTAGAACACTTCCTAGCGGTAGAGAAGGCAACAAAACACACAACACACATTGTAAAAATAAGCAAATAAATAACACCACAAGCCACTTGGAGGGTGAGGAGAGAGTTAGGCCCTACACAGTAACAGATGTGCAGACATAAAATAAGGGCATCACATTAAAAAATAAGTTTGAATGATTTTTCTATTTCAGCATAGTAGCTAGTAGCCACAATAATATTGGCAGTGTTAACCCATATTAATGTGAAGGCTGTCAACACAGAGCTCTGCGATACTGAGCATAGACGCCGACCATTTAAGCCTCAGGACTTTCTCAACAGGCTTTTACATTATTTAGTCCTACGTTATGTCAGAAAAGACCCTTATACAGTATAGTAATTGTTAACCAGACACAGGCTACATTTGGCAATGTGTGACTTGTTTATTTTATTTACTATTTATTTCATTTAATGTGTTTGAAACAGAAATCCTCAACAGCATATGTGACGAGTCTGGCGTTATGGTTTGTCATTGTTAGCATGAAGCAAGAGTACATTGCGCATACCAGCACACTGACCAATATTTCTGGTGGCCAGAATGTTTGTCACAAAAAAAAATGAATTATCTACAAATCGGTGCTGTTGTGGGTCACCAATATTGAGGCCAGCGTAGACAATAGGTCATCCAGTAGGAAGTGAATGTGATGCTATGGAGGGCAGGGGTGAAAGCTCCGAGTGGCACAGTGTGGCACTGCCAACAGTGCGAGCAAACAGATGGCTCTGTGATGGCTGTGTTTTATGATCGATTTCTCAGATTGACCCTGTACTTGATAGTGCTCATGTTTAACTTCAGTGATTAATAGTGCAGCACATCTGCTGCTCAGAGCTTACTCGGCTGCACAACATGAGCAGAGCTTCTTCTCATACAGTTAATCCGGACCGCTCTTGCCATCGACTGAGTTTCAATCCGGCGGAGGTGAAACTTTTGCACGAGGTCACGTTCGTTTAGCATGAGCACGTCCTATCCTGACCTCATTAGATCCATCTCTGTGGCCTCTTATTCCCTCTTTAATCTGTCCTGATGAGGCGGAGAATGGGATTTTCTTTCTTTCTTTTAAACATTGTCCCACCAGTTTCAGTCAATTAGGAATTGAGGGTGTCTGATGTGACCTAAAATGTAACATCAATATTTAATGCACCATGATACACTATATGGACAAAAGTATTGGGACAACACCATTATACAAGTAGGGTCATTATTAATGCCATTGCATTCAAATACATAGACTTTAATATGGAGTTTTAAAACAGCTTCTGCTCTTCTTTGAAGGCTTTCCACAAGATTTTGTAGATTTTGTGGGAATTTGTGGGAATTCATTCTGTAGAGCGTTTATGAGGTCAGACACTGATGATGGAAGAAGTCTTGGCTCTCCGTTCCAGTTCATCCCAAAGGGGTTGGATGAAGTTGAGAAGTGCTCTGTGTGGGCCAGTCAAGTTCTTCCACACCGAACCCATCCAACCATGTCTTTGTGGAGCTTGCTTTGTGCACTGGGGTCACAGTCATGGTGGAAAAGAAAAGGGTCTTTATCTTGGTATGTGGAAGAATTAAGATTACCCTTCACTGGAAGTAAGGGGTTAGTTAAATTCAGTAATCAAAATGTGTCCCAATACTTTTGTCCATGCAGGGCATGTGTTGTTCCAGTTGCAGCTTTATGTACCGTCGGTGCTTTTCTTAACAGAGTTTAGTGCTAGCCTTTGTTGTTGCTGGCTTTCCAGGCTGTAATTACTCCTGTCGGTTGTATTATAGAGGAAAACCGTTCAGGCTGTTTCTTTGCGGTTTGTTAGTCAGTGGGATGGTGATTCAGCCGAGCTCTGCGAGCGTGTCTGCGTGACGAACCGGCAGTTGCTCTCACCTACGATCCACCTACTGACCACCCCAGCACTAACGTGAAGATCAGACCACGCATTCCAGACAAAGCTGACTGTTAAATGTTCATAGGTTTCACTGCTTCACTGCTAAAAATGAGCAAATCTCCTTAAAAGCTGGAGATTTTCACTGTAGTTTATAAAGGATGACAGCCTTTGCAAACAGAAAATGGACGTTTGTTTATTTATTTATTCATTTGTTTAATCCCTTAAACTCTGAGCCCGCATGTGGACTTATACTTTCATAATAATCCCTCATGCTAATAATTACATAAGCAAACTTTTTTTTACACGTGGTGGTACTGTCTAGCAGAGGTGGATATTTCTTTTAAGTGGGAACAGTTTCTGTTCGAGTATATTTGTGAGAAAGGAATTTATTTTCAAATCTTTACCTCGTAGTTGCTCAGTTTTTTGTGTTTAACTCCATATGTTGGATAGATGATCCGTGCCCACTATTAATTTCTCTCTCTCTCTCTCTCTCTCTCTCTCTCTCTCTCTCTCTCTCTCTCTCTCTCTCTCTCTCTCTCTCTCTCT
>JBBPDB010000134.1:12820308-12835308 GCA_037974465.1 Brachypetersius altus
GAAGAATCTATAACAGCAGCACAGAAGATGAAGAAACTGCCCCAGTGATGTTTTTGCCCTCTTCTCTGTGGCACTGGATGAAGAGTTTTGGAAAAACACCATTTATTACAGTTCAGTCAGTCTTTCCTGATATGTATATTTTTTGTGATATGTATATTGCGCATGTTGATATCGCGTAAATTTGCGATATATTTTGCAGCCCTAGTGTGGACCTTTTTTCAGATAGTGGTGCGAACATGTAACCAAGGCAACACTTGTGTGCAGAAACCTTTTAAAGAATTTATTTATTTATTTATTTTAAGGCAAATTTGATCATCAAATTGTCCTGATGTCATTGAAGGCAAGGTGACTGGAAATTATGTAAAAGTAGTGTTTAGACAAACTTTTACAGCATTTAGCAGGTGCTCTCATCCAGAAAGACATACATCTGTGCTCAAGTAGTCCATATACGTTCTTCAAACCTGAAAAGCTATACTCAAATCTAGGGATCCACCGATCGATCGGCCAGCAATATTCGTATTGCCGATTTCAAAACGATCTTATGCATGCGCTTTACTTACAGCACAGACACGTGCACATTCAGGCTGCGTTCATGTGTACACCCAACGGAGGCGTTTCTCCGTGAGCGCCCACCATTCAAATCTGCTCAACAGCGAATGGTTGCCGCTGCTGCGCTCCTGGCGTGGAAGACACGCCTACTGCCAAGCGTCAACAAGACGTGTCTCGTAAATGCAGCCTCAGACGTTCTGTAATGTCCGCCATTTGGAATTTCTTTACTTTGAACAAAGTGGATGAAAAAGTTGTACGTCTCGTAGATGCCAAGCAGCAGAAGTGAAAACACATTGTTTTACTGGAAAATCAACAAAGATTGTTTCCCTTCACTTGCTACACCTGTCCGAGCCTCTACCTCTCTGCCCCATGCACAAGCGTTGAGAGTGAGCACTTGTTTTGCTTGGCTGGAAATATGGTAAATGAAAAAAGAAACAATTTCTGGACAGACAGAAATGCTTTTGTTTACCAAAATAAACTTGTCATTTTGTTCAATTTGTGGCATTTTGTCAATATATGTTGCTAAGACAAAAAGGTGCCTTGTTATTTTTTGTTCACTCACTGCACCTTTGAAAGCATATGTTAAACTTTAGTTGTATTTGCATTATATTGAGCTTTATTTGGGGTGTATTTATTACATTTTATTTATTTAAATTAGTAAAATAATTATGAAAATAAAGCTTTATATTAAAAAAAATTAGATTTTTGTTTGTATTTGCTGTAGAGCTGCCACTATCATGTCACTATTATAGAAGTAACTAGTAAACAGGGAAAGTAACTACCCCGTTACATAAAAAAAGTTGAAACTCACTTTTTTGTGTCGATGTCGCTGCAGCTCTAATTCCCTGTTATCTGGGGGGGGAAATCGGTATCGGTCGTTCACACTTACAAAAAAATCGGTAATCGGAATCGGCCAAGAAAATTGCAATTGGTGCATCCCTACTCAAATCAACACAATTCCCTGCGATCAAAAGGTTGTGATTTCGAATCCCAGTTGAAATGCAGACAAAGAAATTCACGCTGTGTGCTGTGCTGTGTGTTATTTTGCTTGATATGCCATAAATAAGTACAGAAGTTCTTTCCGACTGCAGTGTTTGGACTCATCACTAACAGAAAAAATACTTTGCACTGTTGCTAGAGCCCACACACCCACACAGACACAGGGACAGTTGCATAGCAGGCGAACCACAAGAACCATCAACCAGTGGGTCAGACACATACTCTGACCTCGCTGGAATTAGCAGCTTTAAGGAGGCTGTAAAAGCTCTGGGTCAAAATATCAAGCGCAATTGTTTCATTTATGCAAGGACTCATCCTCTAATGATGAGCTCATACTTGGTGTAGGAGTTTACTTTGGTTTGTCTAAGTAATGTTTTTGCAGCTTCACACACAGATTGATTTTAAGTTATTTCTTTATCTTTCTTTATTCTTTAGGCTAAAGCTGCACTTTAAGCATGTCCAAAGAAAATGCAGTGCTTGTAAATGATGGTTAAAAGAAAGCAGTTATAACTTTTGTGCTTTTTGCTGAATCACACACATTGTGTACAAATAAGCCACTGTTAATCCACACAATACCGTAATATACCCCCAGAAATTTCAATTTCACAGTGATATTCATGTTAAAATACACTTTTATGGAAGTACACGTCGATCTGGAAAAAAAATAAGACCACTGCACTATTTTTACAAACATCATCTTGTAAAGAACAATATTTTTGTATTGAATATTAAACAAAATATTGTCACAAACTGTAACTTAATCTATGCACTATTTAAAGCTCTGGAACTGCTTTACCTTAGTTTTTAACCTTTTTTTTTTTTTTAAATACCCTGATGATGCATTCACATATGTTGCCTATATGTTTCACCACATGATGTTAGACAGTATCTGATAAAGTAAAACCTACTTAAATATGTTATACAAAGTTTCGAACATTTGATTTGCTCTCCCTTTACATGCAATTTCCAGTTTTGGTTTCAGTTTGAGTGAAAAACATTTTACACCATTAAGCTTTTTAATCCATGTCTAATTTAACTACTAAAAGTTAGCACTTGCCTGAAGCTTGAGTGTGTCCTTATATTGTAAGTCGCTTTGGATAAAAGCGTCTCCCACATGATTGTAATGTAATGGAATCTTCTGCCTTGAGAGCAAGTGTAATGTTAACTAGTGCTGGCACATGACCTGCAATGTTGCTCGCAGAGTACGTGCCGGAGCACCAGAGGGCAGATATTTCAATCGACATTTCACTGAGGCACCGAAATCGAAAATCCAGTAGTGAAGTGAAAGTGACCATTTGTGAACACACCACTGCACACAGTGTGAACAGCACGAAATTCAACCTCTGCATTTAACCCATTCACCAAGTGAAGCAGGGGGCAGTAGGAACACGGCGCCCGGGGAGCAGTGTGTGGGACGGTACCTTGCCCAGCGTACCTCAGTGGTGCCTAGCGGTCTTGGGGATCGAACCCAGACTTTCTGGTCGCAGGGCAGAAGCCTTAACCACTAGGCCACCCAACTGCCAACTAGCTATCATACAGGAAGCAGCCTTTTTAGGAGTTTGATGACACTATATACCATTTTTCATTGGTTCCATTTTAATGGTTTAATTGGGAAGAAATGTTGAAATGTCGATGTTTGTGTCTGTAATTTGAACTGTTGAGCTGCCTCTGCTTCACAGAAATGTCCATGAAACAATAACAAAATTCTAAGAACCATTAAGTGCTGCTGCAGTCTTATCCTCTTAAAATATTTTCTTTTTTTTTTTAATTTGCAACTCAATGGGACGTCTGTCCTGCTGTGATGCCCAGCACAGCTGGATAAATGTAATAAAACACGTCTAAGCGACCAGCAGTGGATTTGTGATGGACATCTGCTGAACATCGCATGTGCCAAACATGAGGGGTTTTAAATAAATGCATTAACTTCCTTTGTTTATTCTGAATGTTGATTTAAGGTTTACTACTTTTTTCAACGGAAACCTGAACCAACAAACAAGAATGGTGAGATGAGAATAGGACAGATCATTCAGACTGAACCACTCTAAAAGACTTAATGATCAACTTAAAGAAATATTGAAAAATCAGTGGAGTTTCTCTTAATCAGTTTTTTAGAATCACCAATACATTACTTCTTGCATCCTTCATATCTCTCTCTCTCTCTCTCCCTCTCCCTCTCTCCCTCCACCAACCCCACCCTGACTTCTTTCTCTCTCTCTCTCTTCAGGGTTTTTCGGACCAGATGATGGTCATAATGAGGCTGTGACAGATTCTCTCTGAGTACGGTCTTGACAGACAACATGGCAACTGCCAAAAAAGGTAAGTGTCTCTCTCTCTCTCTCGCTCACTCTCTCTCGTTTTTGCTTTCTTGCTTGCGTTCTCTCTCTCTCTCTCACACTCTCTCTCATTTTCTTTATCTCATTCTCTCTTTCTCTTTCTCTATATCTTATTTTCTCTCTTTTTTTCTCTATCTTATTCTACCCCCCCCCCCCCCCCATGATCGGTAATGCCCATGTGTACTGTGTTCATACTAACTCTTTAGTAGCACTCCAGGAATATGAGTTTTTTCCTATGTGCTTCATAGACCTGAACTAAGACCTAATTGCATTCCAAGCAGTACCTTATTGTTGCAAGTGCTAGAAACAAAGAACAAGCCTTCAATATATAATCCAACTGTATCAAGCAGAAGGCTATTGAAAATGCCATTCAGCTTATCCAGCTCTCCGGGCAGCCTGCTGTTTTTTTGTTGAAGAATAGGAGACATAAAAAGATACTAATAATGCTTAGTGCAGAGCAGTAATTGAATGTTGTTTTAATCTTTTTTGCTTAGAGACGTATTCAGTCCTTCAGTGTGAGTGCAACTGAGATCGTACCTGTATAAATAATATGAAGCTGATGGCCTAGAAGCTCTGAACAAAAGTGCAACCCACAGCTTAGTTTACTGTCTGGATGATCTCTGGAGATGTGCATGGACAGCAGAGACTGAGCCTATCTGATTGGTGATTACCATGGCAACCAGGACGAGAGGGAGGCATGGCTGATCTTTTTTTCCCTCTCAATAAAGAAGAGAGTCTTTGCTGTACTTCTGAGTTCTGGCTGACTTGCTTGATTCTCAGTAGTTAGTCTGTCTCTCTCTCTCTCTCTCTCTCTCTCTGGGTACTGACCAACTTGCTTAATGCTCAGTAGCTAGTCTGTCTGTCTCTCTCTTTTTTCATTTTGGTTCTCGCTGTCTTTCTGGTTCACTCTGACTTGTTTAATGCAATAGTTAGTCTCTCTCTCTCTCACTCGCATCCTCCTTATAGACATGAGCACGAGCAGTGGTAAGGAAAACAGCAGACAGGGTAATCTGAGGAATATCTATAATAGTGTAACAGGAGATGGGCTAACTAGGTCAAGGCTGAAAACAAGTACAACTGGTAAACCCAGACATGGGGGGTGTAGGAAGCACATAAATACGGCTAAATGGCACCAGTGAACACACACAGCCCTGTGTGCTGACAATGTACACAGAAATGGTGACACCGCCAACTAGGAACAGGTGCTCAGTTACTTTCATTTAAAAGCCCCATATTCTCCATCTCTCGTGTATTTTATTTGCACTCTTGTATAAGACTTGTAATTTAAATTTTTTTAAAAAGTCATTTTACTTGAAGATTTTGCTTTCAGAGTAGCATGTTTCGGCCTCAAAACGGTATGAATGGTATGTTTTCTCTTATATCAGCCATTTACGTTGAAATGCTTTTATTTATAAGGAATGTTGAGTTTTTCATAAGATATGGGCCCTGTGGGGGGAAAAAAGAAGTGAAAGCTGCTCTTAGAGACGATAAGAATGTAACAGCTTGGTTAGAATCCAGTAGCATTCAAAGCAAAGCATTTTTGTGAATTGCAGCACTTTTCTCTGTCCTTAAAAGAGAGAGTAATTGGTCATGTAGGAGAGATCTATGACTGAAAGCAGACATACACCAAAAATGGAGGAGTTTGCAGGAGGCAGATGAAACGTTTACAGAAGTGAGAAGCTATATTTCTAATAATGTTAATGCACAGAAAGGTCGGGCATCATACACATGGAGCACAAAGCCCGTCCCTTCCCTTCATGCCGAAGGGCATAAATGGATTATGCACAGCTGTGGACACAGTGATAGTGGAGCTCAGAGTCAAGCCTGGGCTACCAGAAGTTATACAAGAAGGGATTATGCTGTTCAGAAAGACTCAGAGTGCTCTGCATTCTACAAATAAAGAAAACAAAACTTTTTGGTCAAAATTTTGGGATGCCTGACCATTACACCAACAAGAGCTTTAATGATGTTGCATTCAGATACATAACAGCTTCCACTCTTCTTGAAAGGCTTTCCATAAGATGTTGGAGTTTCTGTGTGAATTTCTCTCCATTCATTCTGTAGAGCATTTGAGTTCAGCCAGTGATGTTGGCGAGAAGGTCTGGATCACAATCTCCGTTCCAGTTCCTCCTAAAGGTGCTGGATGGGGTTGAGGTCAATCAAGTTCTTCCAGACTGAATTCATCCAGCCTTGTCTTGGTGGAGCTTGCTTTGTGCACTGGGACACAGTTATACTAGCAGTTTCCAAACTGAAGTTGGAAGCATGGCATTGAGCATTAAGCATTAAGATTTGCCCTTCGCTGGAAGTAGAGGGCCACCTGTATTTAATAATTAACTTTTGTCCAAATAGTTCATCTAAAATGCCAAAAAACTGCAGTTCCACTTGCACTCAGGATTATTAGTGATACCATCTTTGCCAGATGGCCCACCTTAATTTGTATAGAAGTCCTGCTGAGGGTTGGACCCAGTAAAACATTTTCTTGAGCGCCGATAGTTTTGACAGGTCTGAACACTGTGCTTGTACTCATGTGCATGTTAAATAAACCATGCTCTGTCTGGTCTGCGCAGCTTGTGGTAGTGCATTTTTACAAGAGTCTAAGCCAATTCCATGTCAGAGCATATTTGCCTCTTTTTCTGGCTACACATTATGTCAGCTCCTCTGTATCCATAAATCTACCTCTTTGAGCATTCGTCTCTTAACAGAGGCTCCTATTCTTGCAACATGAACTGCTGCTAATAATGGAAATATTAGTGAAGTAATATTGATTTAGTCACATCGATCACATAAAATATTTCAGCCAATCAGCGACCTGATTGGTTAAATTCAAAGTGACAAACCATTCAACCATGAAGAAACAGTGACCATGTTTATTGTCCTAGCTTTGATTGTGATGTATGGTAAGCATCTCTATTTAAAAATAAAGTTGGAGTAGGATAATACATTTCTGTCAAGAATTTGTGAGAGTGATAAATCTTTTGATTTGTAAACAGTGATGGGCTAGAGATGGTTTGAGTAACAAAATGTCTGTGTCCTTAATACACGTCTGACCAATCTTTATAAATCTAGGTGTACATTTTGATGTACTTTTGCCATTGCAACTGGAAACAAACAAAACTATGCGAAAAAGATACAATCTCTTGTCTTATAATAACAGAAATGGTCCCTCTCTGGTTTGGGAGCAAGTTTTCCAAGTTTCTTTCACCCGAGAACAGAGATCTGAAGTATCTGGTTGGACACATTTTATGGATCTGTAGATGATCACTCCACACTTAGTGAAGCCTATATGGTTAGAATAGTAATTATTATAAGGAATGTCCCAAACATCTGATCATAAAGTTAATTGTTCTGTTGACTAAGGCAGCTGATTAGCACTATTAGACAAAAGTATTGGGACGCCCGATCATTAGACCAACAGGGACTTGAATGACATTGCATTCAACTACATAGAATGTAAAATGGAGTTGGTCCCGCTTTTCATCTATAACAGCTTCCACTCTTCTTGGAAGGCTTTCCACAAGATTTTTGAGTTTCTGTGGGTATTTCTTTCTGTATTAATGAGGTCTGGCACTGATGTTTGGTGAGAAGGTCTGGCTCACAATCTCCATTCCAGTTCATCCCAAAGGTGCTGGATGGGGTTGAGGTCAGGGCTCTGTAGGGCCAATCACGTTCTTGCACACTGAACTCATCCAGCCATGGACCTCGCTTTGTGCTCTGGGACACAGTCCTGCTGGAATAGAAATGGTTCTTCCCCAAACTGTGTCCACAGAGGCATTAAGATTGTCCTTCACTGGATGTAAGGGGCACAAGCCCTGAAAAACAAGTCTGTCCCAGTACTTCTGTTCGTATAGCATACACTCTATATGAACATTCTTTTTGATTTTTTTTCTGTGCCATTCGACTTTTCTATAAAGGATATTAAGTAAGCCTTCCAGAGTAATCGCCAGATATAATTAACTGCAGGGAAGAACTTTGTTCCAGCTATTTTCAGTGTGGTTCCCAAAAAAGGACATCGCTTTCTCATGTTTAGTTTGGCTGTCTGACTCCAGTGATGCTTTGTGGTCCATTCTGTTGATGTGCTCACAGAACTCATTATCTTTATCTGAAGACAAAGCCAATCCTCATGGGCTGGGTGTAGAAATAGCTCTCATGTTGGGAAGGTCAATAACATAAGGCAGATGTAAATATTGAACTGTAATTAATCTAAAGTAAACTGGTAGTACTGTCATGCAATGTGAGTAGAAACAAACATGGACTGGGAATTGGACATGGTTTAAAATGTATGGACTCTTGCCATAAAATATTCAAATATCTTATTGTTGTTCTCTCTACCATAGAATAGCTCAAACACATTCAGCTGTACTGGGTGTGTGAGTCTCTGTGTGTATAAATGCACAGTCGTAGGCAGTATATGTGTTTTCCAGTGAAAGGACTGGTTTAATATATAATCAATATCTCTGTTGGAATAATACCAATAGGGAGCTCTAGCTGTTAGATGACCCTCAGCAACACCTTATTTAATTTATTCAAAGAATTGATTCATTGAAGTATTGGGTGTCTGGCTTTTCAAACACGTCTTCAAATTGCTACACTGATAAACACGAGATCACAATGTGTTGTTTTTGGTATTTAGTCTATTAGCATATTTATAACCCCAAAACTGATATTTTAGGTCGCAAATGTAACCCTTTTTAGGTTGAGCTTTTAATTATTTTTTTCATGTTTAATTAAAGATAGCAAGTGGCCCTTGGCACTGGCCTGTGAGAGTTTTATATTCATTTAAATTACATTTTTCTTCTTCATTTTTCATTGATATTTTTCCACCCCGAGTGTGCATTATGTAGAGAACATAATGATGCTCTTTTCATGTCATTCTGTGTGTGTTAATGATTTTCTCTGTGTTAACGACTCTGCAGCTTCCTCTAAAGCAGGAGGTGTCCGCTTTGCTGAGGAGAATGCCGCCGCCGCCGCCGCCGCTCACTCTCATGTGCACTTCGACGAGAAACTGCATGACTCTGTTGTCATGGTGATCCCCGAGTCAGATGGGAACTTTCTGGTTAAGGTAAGTTTGGGTCACGTTTATGACCTGGTTTGTTGGGAAAGCTCCACTAGATCTTGTCTCTGATATTTACACATCCTCTACAGGAAACATGCATTAATATTTTACTTCCAATTTGTTGACCGAGTATAATATATTGGAAAAAATAAAACTAGTATGTTTATTTAGTATGTTAGACCAGTATATTAAATTCAAGTAAAACAAGTAATTGAGCTAAATGTTTCTTATTACCGAAATTTTATTTTCAGTAAACAAACAGTAACTATATAATATGTAGAAATGTTCTCTGTAGAGGATATGTACCTATTGTCACTAGGATTTCTATTGTCACTCTTGTATTTCTCATACATAAAAAAACCCCATACATTTCTGGATTTAAGGTGTTGTTATATTCGCTAGTTCCCAGTTTAAGTCTTGGCACGCTTTGCTCCTAATTTGTGTTATTTATTCTTTTTTTTTTTTACTTGTTTTAATTGTTTTTTCATTGTCTTTCGGCCGTATCTCACATCCATAACAACCTTTGTCCTAGAGATCTTTCGTGCCAGGTTCTATTTCAGCTTAAAGCTCCAAGCCCCCCAAAACTGCTTGTAAAGTGAGGCCCTATGGTTACAAAATAGAAAAGCTGGAGAAGGTGCGACCAATAACTATAAAAATGTATAGGATGAAGACTTTCAGGAGATGGATTACTCAACACTTAGTGTTTGAAAGTCACTTTGCTATGTCCCCTACATGGAAGAAGTGAACAGCTGGTCCTAGAATGATTTGTTATGTGAGCAGGACAGAAGTGTAAACTGTGTGCCAGTGCACTAAAAGCCAATGCCTAAGGACTGAACACCTAAAAACAGGCCCTGATTTCAGTCCATCTGAAGAAAAGTAACATCCACTCACTGAGGCAGTGTTTTTTAATCTCCATTGATGTTACAATGAATGCTGCAATGAAGGGTACTGTGTTGATTTGATAAGACTTCATAATTCACTGTGGTTGGAATTTCCATGACAGCCACTGCAATACAGCAGTACTACATGACATGGCTATAGGACTTGTGCTCTCAGCAAGCAATCCCAAGTGGGTTCCATTATTTTCCTGGTAAACAATGAATGAATGCCTCCAGTTAGCATAATTTAAGAGACATAAAAGAAATTGATCAGTTAATTTATACTGAAATGTTATGATTGTGACCCGTGTTATCAGAAGTGATGTCTGAAGTTTCAAGTGGCAAATGGCAAGAAATAATAAGCTATAAAAAGCAACCAAACCCTCACGTATCCATGTGCAGGATGGCATAAGCTTCAAACCAGAGAAGTGAATATTCTGGTCTTCTCTTTCAAAATGAAAAGCCTAGACCTGTTATTTATAGAAAACAACTGCAATTGAAATCGCAAAAATACTTCCCCAAATATTTTTGTCCGTCTTCCACTAACTTTCTCTCTCTCTCACACACACACACACACACACACACACACACACACACACACACACACACACTCTATATCCCTAATTGTGTAACAGGAGATGGCCTAATTAGGTCAAAACTGAAAACAAGTGGAACTAGGAGACACAAAAAAGAAGCATGGAAGTTTGATTTAAAGTAGTTTAACACATGCAACGCTTCATTAACTTACTCTGACCAAACATATGCGATGCAGAAGTATTCGCATCACCAACTACACACAGGTGCTTTCTCTCTCATTTACATTTACAGCATTTATCAGACACTTTTTATCCAAAGGGACATCCATTCCTTACCTCCAGGGACAGTCTCCCTGGAGCAACTTGGGGTTAAGGGTTTTGCTCAGGAACCCAGTGGTGTGCTGAAGGTAGGATTCAAACCCATGACCTCTTGGTCTAGAGGCAAGTATCCTACCCACTATGCCACCATCATCCATTTAAACTGTTTAAATGTGTGGACAAGTGTCAATATTGTGCTAATTCGTTTAAAATCATATCGCATGTTTATTCCACCGCTGTAACTTTGTACTGTACTGCTGAGTAAGTCTTTGTAATCAGTGAGGGTGCCTAAACTACCGGAGCACTTTTTCTTCTTGATAGTTGGGGGTTGTAAGAGTGAAACATGATGTGAGAGAGAGGGTGGGAAATTTTTGCAGATTGTCTTATCATTGTAGTCATTCAGTTACACCCACTAGCTGGTATGTGTCACATAAAGCCAACCACCATCTTCTCAAACTGCAGTTGGACAGCGTACCGCACTGGGAGGAGAGTGCTGACTGCCAGTTCTGGGGCAGATGGTGGCCTAGTGATTAGGGAGTTGCCTCTGCAGTCAGAAGGCAGTGGGTTTGAATCCCAGAACTGCCAGTGGTACCACTGAGGTACCTTTGTGTAAGGTACCGCACCCACACTGCTGCTGTGTTTTTGGCTGCCTGCTGCTTCACTTGGTGAATGGGTTTGATGCCGAGGACGAGTTATGTGCTGTTCATTCTGTGCTGTGTGTTCAAGTATGACAAATGGACACTTTACACTTTGCACACCTTTACGTCAGCTAGATGCCGCTTGTGACTGCTAGGCATCCAACCAACCCAGTGAAAAAGAGGCCAACTGTGCGATCTTGTATGTTACTTTATATATTTTTTCCAAACTAAGACTTTATGTTCAGCTTCTAGTTAGAAAGACGTTTTATTGCAAATTATTCATTTACAGTCTTTCGATTTCATTCAGCGTTGAGTATAGTTTGTACAGGGTGAATGCTGTCTGCCACTGCACACATGAAAGCCTTTAACAGTGTTGTAATCACTGTCGTCCCTGAACGCTTTCCAATTCATGATTCTTGCTGGAGCTCAAGTACTGAAGCCAGCAGATTACAACAGAAATGCTTTGCTGTCTTACACATGGACAGCACTTCTGCGGCTGCATTCAGCTTTAGAGTGCCATGCAGATGCCTATAGGCAGGATCCCAACATCAAACAAGTTCAGCACAGCTGCCTTTCAGTTAAACAGGCTAGCCTAGCTGTGTGAAAGTGGGTATTCACTCCTCCAGCTGCATACTGCATAATGCATGGCTAAATCATCACATCATCTGCAGCAAGTTAAAGAAAATAGTTCAGTCAAAACAGCAGATGGCCCAGTAACTTTCTTTCATTCACTGTTAATCGTGTTTGATCAGTCTGTGCCGGTGTCTCTTACGCACCGGGCCTTTACAAATGGACAGAAATACTTTGAACAGATATAAATAGTGGCAGAGACCGCCTTGAGACCGGGTAAATTTTGTCCAGTGTATTGGTTTAGGCATGCGGTTTACGGAGTACTGCACTGTTATATAATTAGTTACCTGCTAAGCCTCCTGGCACCTGTGCAGAACTAAAGAGGTAAGCTTTGGATACTAATTATGCCTAGCCACTGGGGCAAGAAGGAGCTGTAAAATCGACTGAAGTTTAAAGCCAGACAGTATTGCTGCACACAGACAGTATAGCGCAGTGCTAATGCCTAAAGACAGAATCCCAATGTCAAACGCATTCAGCACAGCTGCCTCTCTGATATACAGCCCAGCGTGGATGTGTGGGCCTGTGCATTCACTCCTCCGCTGCTCTGTCCCTTGTTCTTTTGTTCCACCCGCCCCCTCGCAGGCTCCTTAGCAAACATCTGCTGAACCTCTTTCCATTTTTCTGAGGATGAATCTTTATTCAACAACCTGATCTGCCTTTACACTTATGTCATCCCCAATTACTCAGTTACACAGGGACACATGCTCACTCTCTCTCTTTCTCTCCCCCTTCTTTCTCTAATCCCTGCATTCTCACTGGGCCTTTTGCAGTTTCTATGATGGCCTTTGCTTCTGCTAGTTTTGCAGTGAAAGACACACCACCTGTCAAACGTGTATATCCTTATCTTTTTAAAAACTTTTTTTTTAATGCAAATAAGCATGTTTTCTTTGTCAGTTTGCTTAAAGTAATAGTCTGACAAACAAATTTACAAAATGTAACCTTATCCCTAATGATCATAATACTGTACATCGTTATACTACCCTCCTTATTAGCTAATTAGCCTCATGCCCAACACAAAACTAAAGGATCAGCCTTCAGACACTAACAGTAAAAGTGTTTGTTCAGACCCTCAGCTAAGGTCATATTTCTCTCTCTCTCTTTCTCTCTCTCTCTCTCTCTCTCTCTCTCTCTCTCTCTCTCTCTCACACACACACTCTCACAAATTATCCTCTATTTTTCTGTCCCTGTCTAGCTGCTGGGGCAATGTGATATTAGCATCTGAGTTTATTTTTTGGTGCTCCAATAACCACATCCCCATCAGCACGTAGTGCCTGAAATATCGTGCCGGCCACAGCCTCCCCCTTATCCGTTAATGAGCCCACTCTTAGCTGCCTGGTTTCTTAAGACTGGCCATTACAGTCCTTGTAAGAGGAGGAAACTAACTGGTAGCTAAAGCTTTAACGGCTCCAAGCTGATTTTCAGCTTACCATTACAAACTGGCTAAGCACCACCTTTTTGATTCGAACACCTTTTACCAACTTCATAGCAAGTCAGACTAGAGTGACACTCTAGCCAGGCGCTCGACTCAAAATTGAGTTTTCTTGTAATTGTGATACACAGTGACTTTTCGCCTTTTTTTTCCCTTATGCAGAATGTGGTCAATCAGTCAAGACACTTAAGTTATATTTGTTTTGGTTTAGCGCTGGAGTTACAGGGACTGTTGTAGCATCACATGACCATTAGTATTGCATGGCAACAACAAATCCTCACCCACTTGCCTTTAATTGCGTCAGAATCTCAAATAGACTTGCTTAAGAGTCTTCTGACACTGACATGCTGTTATTGGAAAACATAAATAGAGCTTCATTCTGACTGTTTTCCTTCTTTCTTAAATTTCATAAGATCGCAGTGTGAGCGATATGGAAATGAGGTCATCTGTGCGAGTGTGTGTCCGCCTTCCATTCACTCCGTAAAAGAAGCGCTACATCTGCAATCAGTTTTTGGGGTATTTTTACAGTGCGCTCCGTGGCCTAATGCAGACAGAGTGTAAGCCTAAAAACTGGTGTGCTTCACGAATCTGGGTTAAAAACAACTCTGGCAACAGACTCTTATGTAATTGCACATTGTCGGAACATTCAGATAAAAACAACCCCAGACGGATATGATCGGAATGTCTGGGTCAAGCTGCGAAAGCATGAGTTACGACCGCAGCAGAGAGAGCGCAGGCTGGAGGGTCATCCTGACCGAGGCGGCGTTTCTGCAGCCTGTGGTTCAGCTGGCCTCGACTGTATAACAGGGCCAGCGATAGAATTAGTCTTTCCAAAAGAATTAGTCACCCTATCATCAAGCCTGCTCCCTAAATTTATCTCCCTTTGTTGTGGCACAGTGTGCCGTAAATGCGATGCAGGGCCTTGGTTGGACGCGGTGGGAGGAAACAGGCCTTTGTGCGGCTGGCAAATGTGTTCAAGTGTGGAATGACACTGGCGTGTACTTGCTGGGGGTTTGTCAGTTAGACCAGGGCTAGGGAGGCCTTTGTGGCAAATCTGTGGGTTTAGTTTAGGACAGGACTTGGTACAAGGATACAGTTGGAGAAGGGCCGGGTATAGGCTTCATCTATCCCTTGTCATCCCTAGTGCTACTCGAAATTCACAAATTGAAATTCACATTAGAGACCAAAAAGGAAAATACATTTGTAATATGTAATTGTAATATGAATCTCACAATGATTCTAGCATCCATGGTGCAGCAGAGTCATTAGTTGACTCTTTTAGATTTGCCTGTATTGCTGTGTACATTTCAGTGATAAATATATGTGAACAGCAGAAGGAAAAATCATGTGTTTTCATTATGAAAACCTGAAATGGGCATGATCTGTGTTGGTGGAAAATAATATTATTGCTCAAGATGGATTGTCTATAATGTTGGTATCTCTCTGTCTCTCTCTCTCTCTATGACTATCTCCGTCTCGTATCTCTCTGTCTCTCTCTCTCTCTCTCTCTCTCTCTCTCTGACTCTCTTCGTCTCGTATCTCTCTCTGTTTCTCTCTTTCTCTCTCTCTCTCTCTCTCTCTCTCTCTCTCTCTCTCTGTCTGTCTGCCTTCTTGGTGCAGGCGTGGTACTGCTGAGA
>JBBPDB010000134.1:12844311-12860095 GCA_037974465.1 Brachypetersius altus
GGAAACAGGTGGGGAACCAAAAACATGTGACACAAAGCAAACAAGGCAAAATAAAAGTCAAAGTAAAACACGGTGGCAATCAATGGCCCTCAGCCGTGACACTGTTCACACTGTGGTGTGTTCACATATGACAAATGGACGCTTTACAAGCCCTTTAAATGTAGCAATTGTAGAACATCAGTGTTGAAAAAAATAAGAAATGTGCCTAATTATGATGAGCTTTGGAAGCTGTGAAGCTGTTGCACTGATAATGAAAACATCCCCATTCGTTAAAAATATTTGATAAGATGAATATCTGGATGTGTTTTAGTGTAATAATTATCTCACCCCTCTCACCACCTCCCCGATCATTCCATTCCAGCTTCCACCCTCATCCATTCTGCCATAGGCACCATCTTTGACCAGATGAACTTTGTATTTGAAGCCCAGTTTCTTCGCTAGCTCAGACAGCAGGTCCATGCAGTAGCCCTCCAACTGGGAGCCCTTCGCCATGGTGTACGGATCTTGCTAAATGTTGAAACATCATTACTGGTGAGAAAAATATGATACCCATGATACCCATTATTTTTATCAAGATGTTTTCACATAATACTGCTCACCTTTATGGTGGTTACAATCAGCTCCGACTTTGCTGGGTAAAAAGAAAGAGTAAGAGTTTAAGAGTACATTCACAGTAACAGTGGTGGAATTCAATCAGTGTGGTATGAGGGTCCTCTGTATGATGGATTTAAAATTTGTCTAGTCTATTTGTTTATAATAATTTCTTTATTGTCAATTATTTTTATTTGTAACTGTACATTGTTTAAAGAAGTGCATATTTAAAAGATAAAATAATGATCAAAACTAACCATTTTTACCTTTGTGAGGTAGTTTGTCTTCATTTTTTTCTTTTTTTAATATTTTATTTTTGCTGCTTTTACGAATTGTTACACATATATATATATATTTGCAAAGCACAGTTTATGTCTAAAAATGATTTTATACACACAATCATATGCACATCACACAGGATATTAAAATAAAAATATGGCAAAAAGTACAAAAATAGTCATTTAAAAGGTCATTAATAAAAATATAAATAAACAAAACCAAAAAATGAACAATAAATACAATTAAAAGTAACAGTTGTTTATGTTTGGGCACAGCAGGCGTTGAGGCAATCAGACACCTGAACAGAATGAGCCTCCACTGCTCAGGGCCGCCCTAAACATAAACACGCACAAGGACGAGATGTTCGGCGCATGAGGGCCAGATGTCACAGTCAGAGGTGCGAGGTTTGAAAGCAACCAATCCGAGAATGTTATTTATTTCTCCTTGGTGCTGATTGGCTGCTGACCAGGATTTCCCCGGTGGAGGGTCTCAAGTGTTCTCGAATGGTTGCTGAGGTTCAGCAGTTACATTCTTATGCCTCCAACTTTAACTTCTTAACTTTCTGTGACAACTTTTAGAGGCGGACATCTGGTTCCATTCATCAGTGTTTCCATGACGGAGCATCTCACACCAAACACACTCTGAACCTCTCTGTTTACAACCTAAACATTTCATTATGATATGATGTAAACACTATGTATGCGCTTAGCTACAATGGAGACTAACATTTCTGTCAGGCAAACCGGCCTCTCACTCAATCTAAAGCCCTTAGTTATTTTTCCCTGACACTAATTCTCTGTGTGTTTTGCTCTGCATTTTTTTGTTTGTGTTTTTTGTTTGTTTACCCCCACACCCGTGATATCACAGTCTCTCACTCGGACACACATTTTAAAGGTGTGTCTCTCTCCACATATGTCTCTCTCCACATATTTTACAGTAGGGACTGAGCCACAAAAATTGGTTATTTTAAAACGATCAGTACTGTGTCCCTGATTATCTGATCGATAAGCTGTGTACAGATGCAACACCCTGGATATTAACAAACATTTTGCTCATCAATCTCTGTTTAACTCATACCAAGGTATGAAAGCAAAATGTGACACTTAACAGCTGAACCTGGCAGTTCCTGAGCTTCCCTCCTCCATGCTTCAAGGAATCTTACAGAACTGTTTTAGTGTTTTTCTGAAGAAGCACTGCTCTCAGTGCTTCGTTCTGGGATTGTTTCTGTTTCACATGTTAGTTTGATTTGCTATTAACCGGCTCTCCATTGTTTGAATTCATTTTCTTAATCCTCACTAAGGCCGTGTGTACCCAGGGTCTACGGGCGCAAGGCAGGGACTCACCCTGGGCAGGAGGCAACCATGGAGGTGTGAGGCAACAATGCTACCCACTGGGCCACCTTTATTTGCATTTCATGAAATTAAATCTCATGAGGACCTCCTAGGACCTAGGATTGTTTTCCTAGACTAGCCTAATGTTATGTTACTTCACTGTGGTATGCTAAGACTCTTGAAATGAAATATCACAAGTACCTTCTGTGAGTGCATTGTTTTCCTGCGCTAGCCTGAATATGACATAAATCAGGGCTCTCAAGTCTCATGCAATGTGCATGAGACACACGCATCTGACTGTCTTCACACGCTCACGCGCCACACCTCCGATTTCTCACGCAGAATCTAGGCTGCCTATTGAACACCACCATCAACGTTGGGTGCTTCTATGTTATCCTGTTGCCTCGCAACACCTCCCCCCCACCCCCCCACACCCCTGCTCAGCGTTCGGCAAACCAATCCACAAACAACTACCCCCCAAAGTCACCCCCTACCCGCGCTCGGCCGCACATCCCGAAAATCTCAAGCACAGGTTTTGGGGCAACTTGACAGCACTGCATAAATATAATTTCCCTGTTAACAGTACATTATTTTTTAGCTACAGTTTTGAGAGCGTGTTTTTGAGAGGCACAATAGTCACTAGGGTAGTACTTTAGGGAACATGGCAAAACCCTTGGCCCCCATTTAGAGACTGTCTAGTGGGTTACACAAGGTACAAGACATGTCTGTCATGCTAACTGTAATAGAAATAGGGAGATGGGTGTTATCAAATGGAGCCAAATGAGCCAAATGGAGTCCATTTGTGTACATCTGTGAGTTGCTGCCCTGTTTTTTGAGAGATACTTTCCACTCTGTTTAGCATCTTTCATCACAAATCACAAAAAGCGGATTTTGCATCCATTTTGGTAGCCTGTGCCTGTGTGACTGTATACAAAATCTACACACCAGCTAATCTGAGACCTGAATAAATCTAAATGAATATGTGTCTCTGTGATTGACTCTTACTGTGATGATAATAGGCGACAGTGTTCGCGGATAGAGTGTGATTGAGAGACTGTGAGTGTGAGATTCACATTCACAGGTGTGAGACTGAAGAAACATGAGGGTAAGGTTTGTTAGATTAAGACTGGAGCTCAGGAAGCAGGATTGCACATATCAGTTCTAAATACAGCAGTCATATTTAACCCTTATTGTTATTAAGTAGCTTTGGAGACTTATCTAAGCTTGCTAGGGGTTGTTAGCTCTGGGTTTAGCAAGTCAGCTAGCATTTTTACATTTGCTGATTTTGCTAAGTACGGTAATGTTATGTTGGAATGGACCATTTCCGGTTTCCCAAAGGAACACATCGTAGGAAATTTACCTTGAAAGGAATCCGGTCATTTTGGTGGGTAGTGTACAAGAGATAAGCAGAAACAATGTGCCCTGGTTTAATGTTCTGTATGAAGCCAGTGAGCGGGGATTCACAATTAAAAATCAGTTAGTATTCACTAATTTAGTAGACTGTGTGAGCTACAGTAGAAAAGTACGTGCACACTACAGTTGAATACTGAGGTTATGCAGGCATGGAAAAAATAAGAGATCATTTTTTTCTAGTTATTGCTTTTGTAATTTGTGGAAGTGTGTCTGTGTAAAATGTAGCATGTCCCTGTGGTTTTATTGACCAAACTTGTTTCAAAATTCCAAACAAAAACATTTTTGGAGAAAATGTAAAAAATAATACATACAAATAGTTTATCATACCTTGAAAAAAACACTGCAATTGTAAAATAATTGTACATTATTTTACAATTGCAAAAAGGAGAAAGTAGTCTCTTATTTTTTTTCCATGGCTGTATATGTTAGGCCTGCTGAACCAGTCACCCTGCGTGTTCGATGTCTGTGCTTGTCTGGCCAGCAAGTAAACACATTTTCAAAAACTCTAATACAAATACAAATCAGCAGATTTGACTGTAATGAAATCAGAATCAGTCACAAAAATTCTCAACCAGTGCACCCCTAAAGAAGAGGGATTTTGTTCTGATGTGACCTCAAAGTGAAAGCCAGGTGCTCTCAGCCAAAATCTCAGGGATTCCTATATTGATCTGCCAGTTTAATTCAGCTGCTATTTTTGGCTCCATCCCATTACTTCCTCCTCTACAATCACAAATAACTCCCCGGCCTGAAAAAGACCCAGCCGGCACAGGGCTTTTTGTGCCTCAGTCATGTTAGGCTTCTTTCTAAATTTAGTGAGGGAAGAAATAAGAGGGATGCGCTTGATGCCCTTTTAGACTGTGTGGGTTTCCAGAGTCAGTGGCTCTTTGTGGCTTCCTGTGGCTTCTGGGACGTGATAGATTGCTCAGAAACAGGGATCTTATTTACCCGGACTGGACTGTGACTAATTCTTGTTGATGCTGTAATTGAGCAGATCACAAAAACAGGGTGGCGAGGGAGGCAGGGCTGTCAAAGAGCATCAAAAGCCCAGAATGTGGCTCCTCTGAGTGATCCTGACATGCATCAGCTCCTCCTATTGAGAAAATATGATAGACAGCAGTGCAGTCACTGCTTGGCCAGCCTTAAAACACTGGACCCCTTATTCAAGGCCTTTTGAATTGATTTATAACCATTTGTTTTTTTTAAGTGAAAGTGGCAGCTGGCTGGCTTCCTCTCTTTCAGAAGTGTGCCAAGCAGGATGCAAACTCCAGCTTTGAAGCTCTGCCCAGCTGACAGTTTCAGCCATTTATTATATGACAAGTCCATGAAACTTCAGCATCTCCAGCAGGGATGACAAGATGGACTGGCAAAGAAGCATTCGTGACCACGGTTACTGAAATTAAGCAGATACTCCTGCAGAACGACTAGAGATAACTTAATTAGGACAGCTATACTACTACTACTTATAGCTGTCCTAACTAGCAGTAGTAGTAGTAATAACTACTACTGCTACAACAACAACAACAACAACAACAACAACTACAACAACTACTACAACAACTACTCCTACAACTACTCCTACAACTACTACTACTAATAATAATACTACTACTACTACTACTACTAATAATAATACTACTACTACTACTACTACTAATAATAATAATGATACATTTTTTAAAATAAATCCTTCTTTAAGGCTGCAGTTCTGTCAAGGATCTGTTTGTGAGCCTTATAATAATAATAATAAGTATAATTATTTCATGGCTGAAAAATCAAACTAGAAATTCTTTTCTTTGTCACTGCTGACATAAAGAATCACATTTTTAAATAAAGAAGAATCCTGCACTAGTGCAGAAAAATGACCTAAAGCTGTATTACCTTGTAATGCCTATATATCGCTTGAATTCAGCAGATATTAGAGTATTGGTGTTACCTGCCATGGAGGAGTGAGACAGCAGCAAGACTGCACTGAGGGCTGGCAATACCCACATGTTGGTAAAAATCACCTGTGGCAGAAAAAAATGTTCATTTCAATTCAGTATGCATTCACAAATATGTACTGGATCTATGACCATGTTACTATAGGTTAGAATATGAAAAAACACAGAAGACAAATGCAAGCCAAAGTAAGCCAGAAGTGAACACAACGTGTAACAATAGAAAACCGCATATTATCCCAGATCCTCACAAACTTACCAAAGCAATGATAGGGTTACTCCACACTAGGTCAGTCTCAAACTGGTCAGACTGAGAGGGAGCTGGACCATAACCACAATGAATAAGAGAAGAATGAGGCTTTGAGAAAGCCAATGAGTATAGAGGGGTGGAGTATACGCAATAATGAGGCAGAGGAACATTCTGGATCTCAGATATGCACATAGAATTATGAAATCTTGCAAAAGGACACAATTAAAAAATGTTCCATTATAGGCATGTTTCCATATCCCTACAAATGGATCTGTTATGTAATTCCTCTGGAATGAATAAAGTTTTCTAATTCTGATTCTGATAATCAAAACTTGTTTTGGACAAAAATAGCTCCGTAGGGATGAATCACAGCATATCTAATCAATAAACTAGCCCTAAATCAAGATATTTTACACCTTGTAATGAATTTAAAGGCAGATAGTGTACTACACCAGTACAAAAATACACTTTTGTTGTGTTGTATATTGGTGCATGAACATTTCACGGCAGTGTGATGGACATTGTATAAAACTTAATCTGCGGTAATGTAATCTGCACTGTATTTTAGTGTCCGTTTGTCATACATGAACACACCACAGCACACAGATTGAACAGCACAAAACTGTTCTCTGTATTTACCAGCTGCTGCTTTTTTAAATTATTTTTTTATTTTATATGATATGAATGTATACTTTATGATATGCTGCAGGATTTATCTTTGTTTCACAATGAATCTGATATTCTTTTACAATTTTTCATATATGTTTTTCATATATATTATTTCACGTGCGCGGATGGTGTGCTGTAAACGCGCGCGAACACAACAGGGAAGTGGCGCGCGCAGTGTTTTTCTGCTCGCTCTCGCTTCCTATTGGCTGAGGGTGGAGTGCCGTAGGGGATTGGGCCAATCAGAGTGCGGCGCGAGCGGGGCGCGCGGTGAGCCCGGGGCTCGAGCGGTACGGGGGGGGGAGAGAGAAAAGGTTTTTTTTCCCCTCTCTCATGTTTTATCTCTCTCTGTGTACCCTCCTGTTTTATCTCACACAGGTACGGGATTTAAGGGAGGGCTGCCAATATTAATTTACACCCCCCGAGCGGCGCGTGCGGCCGGTGATGCGGGTGCACGAGAAGCCGACACGGCGGGATCCAGGCGCGCGGACGGGGGAAGGAGATACGGCCCAGCCTGGAGACTGGAGGATGACTGCAGGACTCCTGCTGTACAACTCACTGTAAGTGTTCCTGCTGTGGTGCAGCTCATATTGCATTTGCATTTGTAATGCAACTTGCATTTCCATTTGCATTGCATTCACTGCATTTTACACACAAACACACACACAGGGTGTAGAGGAGCAGCCCACCCTCTTCTCTCCTCTTTTTCTAAACGCACTGCTACACAATAACACAACTGGCTCTTACATGGCTGCTTTACTTGCAGCCTTCATGTCTGCTCCTGCAGCCTGCTCTCACTGCTGATGTTCAGATAGCCACTGGCTCTCCGAGCCCTTAAAATGGCTGACTTCCACCCTCCTGCTCCTGGACTGGCATTTATCGCTCTGCAACCAAACTACGGCAAACGACAGCAGGGAAGCTACCCAGCCCTGCACCCTGACAGGCCCAGGCCGACCACGTGCTCTGCACGCCTCTCCGGATTGGTTGGAGGATACATAATTATTATGTTACCAGGATCCACTGAATGAGATAGAGCTGACCGGCTATATATAGAGATATTTGTTTTCTCCAGCTCAGTAAATAACACTGTTACACATATTATACACTGCAGTATGACATGCTTGCACTTATTGTAAGGAAATGCATTGTAAACATTAGAGAGACTGCTGTTGTTGACTGTTCCTTTGCTCATAGTACACTGCATTTGTACAAATCATTATAATTTGTAATATATGATATATCATATATTACTATATATATCATTAAGCACTAACAATAGCCTGTATATCCCTAATAGATAATAAGGGTGTTCATTTTTCGATTTGATACAATCTAGTTGTTTATTGAGTTTCACCCCGGATTGGTTGGAGAACCATAATGATTCAGAATCAGAAAACTTTATTGATGCTGCAGGAATCTGCTTAACCGTAACCGTTGTGCGACAGTAACTTTAGAGAGACTGCTGTTGTTGATGGTTCATTTGCACGTAATATTATCCCTAATTTACACCAATATATCACATGTGTATCATATATTTATGTGAGTATATATTTATATACACAGTGAGTTCTGATAACAAAACAGTTAAGCAATTTCCTGCGGCATCAATAAAGTTTTCTGGTTCTGAATCATTATGGTTCTCCAACCAATCCGTGGTGATTGGTTGGAGAACACACTCATTAAGCAGTAGCCAGTATGTCCCTAATACACACGTTTAGTTTCACTGTGTTCTGTGTTTTTATTGATGAAATGACAATAAAATCGATGGGTTGATTTGGGTGGAGGGTGCGTAATTATGTTACCAGGATCCACTGAGTGAGACAGAGTTGACTGACTATATATGGAGATATTTGGTTTTTTTTTTACAACTCCGTAAATAACGGGGTTGCATATTTTATACACTGCAACAGGACATGCTTTACATGTGGTGTTCTGTTCTTGTCCTGGAATAACTTGTTTCATTTCACTGTTTGCTGTGTGTATATAGTTGAAATGAATTGTTCAGTTTGATACTACTACTATAGTTTCTGTTTTCATGTTCCTGAAATACAGTAAACCCTCAGTGTAACGAGGATTTTTCTGAGAACCTATCTGTATTACCACCACCAGTCCAAAGGTGGCGGTAATACACTGAAAAGAAGAAAAAAGAAGCTACATGCTGCAGCATGTAGCATGACCGCTCCCTGTCTTCAGTTCAGCAGTTATCTCTGTTTATTTAGTATTAGTAAGCTGTTCCCTGTCTAAACATGCGGTTAGAGAGAGTTTCTTTTGTGTACCTTGCATGCCGTTAATGCTAACCAGTAATGCTAATGTTTTTTTTTTATTCTGATTATTTATTTACATTTTTATTAAGGTTAATGCATTAAACTGAGTTTAAAATTAAATTAAAGTGTTCTGGGAGCAGATTTGGGGTAACATTTAGGTTTACACTATAAACATAGGCATTTTTAGGCATTTTTAGGCATTTTTTTTAACCAAAACACAACAATGCAGTTTTTTACTATACGCGGGGATTACTGTATTCAACATTATATTGAACAGCAGTGGTCCCCAACCTTTATTTGGTCACGGACCGGTTTAATATCCGAAACTATTTTCACGGCCCAGCCTTTAAGGAGCAGCAGATAAATATACGTATACGTATTTATACCAATAAATGATGCGCATAAAAATTTTATATATAATAATAAACGTAAATCCAATGTGTACTCGCAGCTTTATTAACAGCATTTTCATAACATCGAGCCGACAACATAACACTGGTAACATCTACAGTTTTTTTTCTGTGCAGCCCGAGGACCGGTACCACATGACCCACGACCCGGTACCGGTCCGCCCGGTACATTGTGATGCAGTTCAATGTTTTGTCCCTAATTCATATATGTACTTTACTGATATCAAATAGAAAGTTATGAGGCAATATTTTATTATTTTCTGTATGCATCTACAAAAAGGCATAATGTATATTTTTACTTCTTAAAAAAACATTTTGGTTTGTCAGGTTTGTTGTGACAGTATTCATTACTGCTTCACACATTTTACACAGCGCTCAAACGTTACCCTGAAGTGTTGTCACAGGTTAGTTACAGTTGCAAGGAATCATAAGTGGAACTCACACTTCCGATCTCGTTGCCTTAATTAAACACCTTTTTCCAGTGTGCTCATGGAGAAGTCATTAATAAAGAGGTTTTCTCACCTTTTTTTCCTCAATGTGCTTATTAAAATACACGTTATTAGATTAGTTAGACTTTGTTTGTCTATAATTTTGACTTAGCTAAAGATCAGACCACATTTTATTTGATTAAACAGTTCAGGAATTTTTCTTGCAGCTGTAGTAATGCTGCACAATATGGACAGGATATTCCCATTGCGATTAGACTACTATCCTATTGCAATGTCTTTAAAATATTACAGGGCCCATATCATCAATCATCATTGAGTCTACAGCAGTTTAGCTGTGCTAATTCATGCTGAGAACTTCAGTGTTTCAGCCTTTATGCTGTCTCTTGAATAAGCTGCGATACAGGTCAGCCAATCAGAGAAGAGATCAGTTACATATATTAGTCGCTGGGTAGCGCTGTTGCCTCACACCTCCAGGGTTGGGGGTTTGAATCTGGGTCCTGGTTTTGTGTGTGTGTGGGGAGTTTGCATGTTCTCCTCGTGGTGATGTGGGTTTCCTCCGGGGTCTCCAGTTTCTCCCACAGTTCGAAGTCATGCCAGGTGAATTGGGGATTCTAAATTGACCGTAGTTGTGAGTGTGTGAGTGAATGGTGTGTGTGAGCCTTTTGGTGGGCTAGTGCCCTTCCCAGGGTGAGTTGACCCCAGGACTCAGAGTACCCGCGACCTAGTGTAGTGGTTACAGAGAATAAATGAATGCAATATCTCTGTGTAATTTGATCCGTTCCGTCAATCACATCACAGTGACGATAAAGTATACTGGATACTGTGTGTGTATAAAACAAATATTGCTCAGATACCTGGGAGGTTTGTTTGTATACTAAAAAGCCTTCATTTGTTTTTTGTTTTTTTTATAGGTAGGAAACAAGAAGACATTACAAATGAGGAAGCTAAAGAAACGTGGTGGTCTGTCGGGTGGCAGCAGGGGCAGAGGACGGGGCCGGGCCGGGGCTAATGACTCCAGGCAATCAGAACTCGACTTTCTACTCCGTCCGCCATCCCCCTGCAGGTTCAACTTCTCTGCCACCCGAGAGAACCTGACCTATGCCCAGTCTCAAAAGATGGTAGAGGTGGAACTGGAGGGGAGAATCCACCGGATCAACATTTTTGATCCTCTTGCAGTCATCACAGAGGATGAAATGCTGGCGCAAGAAGTGCAAGAATGCAACAGCAACAAGGAAAACAGCGAGCAGGACCTGAGACAGGGCCGTCAAGGCCACAATGCCTCTGCTAACAAAGGTAGGAGGAAAGACGGCAAAAACGCAAGCGAAAGGGCGAGACGTTTTGGTTCTCAGCAGTTTTCGCATGAGATCCATCAAGCTCAGTTTGAAGGACCGTTGCCTAAGCCTAACTTTCGCAAAATGGACTCTTTCACTCTTTCCGATGCTCCACCGCTTCCTGTAGCCTATTACCGCTACGTGGAAAGATCTAACGAAGAGCTGGAGACGGAGGCAGAGTACGATATGGACGAGGAGGACATGGCCTGGCTGGAGATGGTCAATCAGAAACGAGTTTCGGACGGCCACGCCTCCGTCCCGCCGGACACCTTTGAGCTGTTGATCGACCGTCTGGAGCAGGAGTCCATCTTAGAGTCTAGGAGCCAGGCCCTGTCTCAAAACACCATTGATGAAGATGCGTACTGCTGCGTCTGCATGGACGATGAATGCCTCAATAGCAATGTCATCTTATTCTGCGACATCTGCAACTTGGCCGTGCATCAGGTTACAATTTACTAAATCACAGAATTCACCTAACATTATCAGTCGCAGTCTGCATTGTTTATGTTTCTCCATTTTAACTACTATTGCTATTGTTATATTAATCTTATTATTTGCCAGTTACATCAACATACATTTGGTTAGAAATGTTTTCACTAGTTGTATTATTGCTTCAAGGTTCAGTAAATTTCCTCATTTTTTAAAGGTATATAAAAATTTCATCTTGTCGGGATTAACTTCTAATGAATAACTACATTTTGTGTGATGAATTTACTGCACACTGGCAGTCCAGGATACTGAGATTTTTTTAAATTAATTTTTCTGCTGTTTCCTGGGCCCTGTGTTGGTGCAGTGTTGCCTCACACCTCCAGGGTTGGGGGTTTGAATCTGGGTCATGGCCTTGTGTGTGTGTGTGAGTGTGGAGGTTGCATGTTCTCCTCATGGTGGTGTGGGTTTCCCCTGGGGTCTCCGGCTTCTCCCACAGTCCAAAGACGTGTGTCAGGTGAATTGGGGGCTCTAATTTGACAGTTGGTGTGTGAGTGTCCCCTGAGGTCCCTACCTTGTACCCATTGGCTCTGGGATAGGCTCCGGGTACCTCTGGGGATTAAACGGTTAGATAAAACCACGTAAACTTATCTCTGATGATTTTGACCTGTTGACCTTTTGCTTTGGTTTTAGTGAGGTGGGTTGCCATGGAGAAATGTTACCAGCAGGAGCATATTTAATGAAACCTGTAATTACAGATGATAACTGGTAACTGATCATGTATTGCCCTTTATATAGTCACCAGGGCTGGAAATGATCTAATGCTACAGTCACCTTCATATGATCTCTCAGTGGGCTTGACGTTTCTGTCTTTTCCTTGAGCTCCCTCGTTTATCTAATCTGCCCTTCGTTAAATTAAATCAAGTGTGCTGCTGGAGGAATTCAACCGATCTATACAGTGCCTGGAGCTGCACTGAGGAGAGGAGGAAACCAAAATCTTATTTTAACTGAGATTTCAGTGTTGGCACAGAAGACATTTACTGCATATATGTTTAATTGTATTTATGTCAAACACTGCTAAGAAGCTTCTTGAGGCTTTTTCAAGACAAGATAAAATGAATGAATAAAGTATGTTGTTTTGAGATGGAAAAATAATGTACCATTACCACTTACTGCACTGGAATCAAAGGCAACATTTGTATATGCTTATTGTTATCAAGCCAAATTCCAAGTGGGTGCGTTTGTTGTATGTATCTAATAACATGATTTTGGTTTTGACCAGGAATGTTACGGAGTACCATATATTCCAGAGGGTCAGTGGTTGTGCCGTTGTTGCCTGCAGTCCCCATCCAGACCTGTGGATTGTGTGCTGTGTCCAAACCGCGGAGGCGCCTTCAAACAGACCAGCGACGGGCGCTGGGCACACGTGGTGTGTGCCATCTGGATCCCTGAAGTGTGTTTTGCTAACACTGTGTTTCTGGAGCCAATAGAGGGCGTCAGTAACATTCCCCCTGCGAGGTGGAAGCTAACCTGCTACTTGTGCAAGCAGAGGGGGAGAGGGGCATCCATCCAGTGCCACAAAGCTAACTGCTATCGGGCATTTCACGTGACCTGTGCCCAGAGAGCCGGACTGTTCATGAAAATCGACCCGGTGCGAGAGACTGGCACCAATGGGACGACGTTTACGGTGAAAAAAACAGCCTTCTGTGGCAGCCACTCTCCGGTTGCCGTGGAAGGTGAGGAAGATGGAGGTTTTGCAGGTGGTAGGAACAACAGAGGTCAAAGGTCTTACACTCTAGGCCCTGCGGTGCAGCAGAACCAGCGTGGGAACAAAAAAGCCTCGCCAACGCCGCAGCAGAAGAAGACAAGAAAGAGCGCAGATGGAGTTTCACGTAAAACAGGAGTGCCGCTTCTCCTCGTGCCCCAAATTCCATCCTACAGGCAAGAATTACACTGATAGTTTGACCAGGAATCTTTGTTTACTCATTTTTATCCTTTTTCTCTTGCCAAGACATGTTTCATGTCTGAAGTTTCCTTGTTTAGTCTTGCACTGGAGTCGCAAAACTTATGTAACTTAGAAGTAATGATTATCATCTTTGCACAGTTTATGGCACACATTGTAACAGTGTAGACGGTGCAGTTACATTTCTTAAATATCAATTTTCATAGAAAGCAAGGGAAAAAATGTACATGATTTTCTGACAGGCTGAACAAGATTTGCACCGGCGTGTCTGTTCAGAGGAAGAACCAGTTCATGCAGAGACTCCATAATTACTGGCTGCTTAAGCGGCATTCCCGTAACGGAGTTCCACTCGTTCGCCGGCTCCACTCACACCTGCAGGCGCAGAAAACCGAACAGGTCAGTCAAAATCTCGTAACACCTTACAACACAACCTGTTATATGGAGTAAAGTGAGATTCTTTTTTAAATTATATTAATGGTCTTTTCTTGTCACGTTATATGTTTGAATATTTAATCACATCTTTTGTAATGCTTATAATTTTGATCGGGCAAAAACTTTTGTTTTTGGTTCCTGAGGTTCATATTTTTGCTAGAATTAGGGTTGACTTCATTCAAATTTGATTCTACAGCTTTTTCGAATCATCTACAGCTCTGTCCGTCACTCTGGACACATCTAAAATTTCTTGATTCATTTACTTCCTACCATTTAATTTGAAACCAATTTACTTGTGGGGTGTTGGCATACTGAAATACTTTAAAAAACTATTGCAAGACAATTGTTTTATATTGTCATTCTATAAAACAGTACTTCCAAACCTTTGAATGACTTTTTGGGAGTAAGTTTGAGTACTTTTCTTTGATGGGCAGCTGGTGACCTAGTGGTTAGGGAATTGCCCCTTGCGATCAGAAGGTTGTGGGTTCAAATCCAAGTACTGCTAGTGGCACCACTGAGGTTCCCCATGAGCAAGTTACCACACGCTGCTCCGTAGATGCTGTGTTCCTGGCTACTTCGCTTGGTGAATGGGTTACGTGCAAAAAAAGAACAGTTCACACTGTGTGCTGTGGTGTGTTCACGAATGACAAATACACTTTACACATGATTATGAATAAATAGGAAGACATTCATTTTCTATTATTAATACACCCTATTATACCCAATATGCTCTAATAATATTTCCTTAATTCCCGAAAGTTACATTTTTTTCATGTGCCTGTGTGGTGGTGTGTATCAGAGGGAGCCAGATGCACGGCTGCAGGCTGTTAGAGAGGAGCTGAAGTACTGGCAGAAACTGCGGCAGGACCTGGAGAAAGCCCGTCTGCTGATCGAGTTAATTCGCAAGAGAGAGAGGCTCAAACGTGAGCAGGTGTGCAAAACGTTTCATTTTAATCTCTCAGCCAGAAAACTGTAATATCTGTATTACTGAACATAGTTTGGCGATAATATCCTGTTTTGCCTTTTCTTCAGTGTAGCTGGTGTCTGGTGCGTTAACTTTAGTTTTTTTAGTTTGGTACTGTAGCTAGGAGGCCACTGTAGCTTATAATGCTTCCTCATACTGCACTGAATTAGTCATCTCTAACAGAATCATGTGGTTTCTAACGCTCTTGCAGCTAGTAGCCTGGTGGTTAGGGAATTGCCCCTGCAATCAGAAGGTTGTGGGTTTGAATCCCAGGACTGCTAGTGGCACCACTGAGGTACCCTTGAGCAAGATACCGTTCTTGGCTGCCCATTGTTTCACTTTTTGAATGGGTTAAATACAGAAAAAGAACCTCATACTGTTCACACTGGGTGCTGTTTTGTGTTCACATGTGACAAATGGTCACTTTACACTGTATGACAAATGGACAAAAATAGGAAGTCACAGTAGCCATTCCTGTCAACACCTTTGTCCAGTTAAAACAGACATACAGTGTCAGAAACCACATAAACACGTTTATTTGCACAATGCCAGTTGATGGGGTATAAGGTTGCAATATTTGTTAGCCTCGGGGCTTCAGTGTCAAACAAAGTTAGGACACCAAAATGCTCTGCCTGATAAGGGGCCAAACAAACCACTTTTTTAGGATTCCACACCAGGGTTGAGCCCCCGCTCTCCAAGCGCGATTTCTCTGCGGTGCGAGCACTCAGACACGTCAAACTCCACAGTTCGAGTGATCTCCAGGAGACCTTTCCAACAAGCCCTTCTTTGTATGTTTAGCTTCAGTAGATCAGGGGTTACTCTCCAAAAAACGTTCACCTCAATGCGGTGTCCCAATACTTATTGCATATCTCAGCAGGGAATTTAAATTACCTTTATGTTTTCTTTTAGGGCAATGCATTATACTGAGTTTAAAATAAAATTAAAGTGTTCTGGGTGCATATTTTGCATTGTTTTCACTATACACACGTAACCCCCGTGAAAAGCAAGGGATTACTGTAATGGGAAGTTATTAGTAATATACCCAGAACTTAATTCAACTTTTTGTATGTTGTTGTAT
>JBBPDB010000134.1:12860195-12884832 GCA_037974465.1 Brachypetersius altus
GGGGGTGCGGGGGGGTGCGGCGTCTTCAGACCTTCGGCCGAATTCAAATGAGCCATTTTACAATGAGATTAATCTAGATTTAGGCCCATCATAGTTCATATTTTATTGTGAAATTCCCCAGATGAACACATTGCAAAGATCACAAATTCATCCGTAGTTTTACTGCTCCTCAGGCCAACGCTGGTGGATTTATACCCTCTAGACAAGAAATACACTACACGGACAAAAGTTTTGGGACACCTAACCATTACACCAACATGGACTTTAATGACATTACATTCAAATACATGGACTTTAATATGATGTTAGACTCTCCATCTCTGTTCTAGTTCACTCCAAAGGTGTTGAATGGGGTTGAGGTCAGGGCTGTCAAGTTCTTCCACACCGAACTCATTTAACCATGTCTTTATGCTGGAATAGAAAAGGGTCTTCCCCAAACTGTGCCCACCAAGTTTGAAGCATGGTGGTGCCCAAAATGTCTTAGTAATCTTACTGCTTTAGCATACCCTTCACTGGAAGTAAGGGGCCTAATTCAAACCCTGGAAAACAGGTGTGTCCCAATACTTTTGTTTATATATGAAACGCCTGTGTTGGGGGTTTAGTTATATTCTATTGCTAATGCTAGAGCACTGCTCTGCTAACTTCCTTTGCACAATGAGAGTTAAAAGCAATAGATTCCCACACGCAAGTGCCACACCTGAAACCAACTCTAGACCTATAATGTACTTATTTGTAAGTGAAATTAGGGAAGCTGACCAGTGAAGAAACAAGACAAAAGTTAACATCTAGCCGAGCCCAGAACCTTTTCTTACTACTTGTTCCATGCTTCTTACTAGGTTCTATTTTTAAAAAATAATCAAATAACCTTATCACTTATGTTCTGTTCAGGCACCATTCAAAACCCACCGAGACTATTCTGGAAAATATGTGAAGAAGTAAAAGTGAAGAACGTAGGGTTCCATTAAATCATTCTTTAATTTTTTGGACAGCATGACAGAACAGTACAACCTGCGAAAATGCTGATAAACACTACAAAGACAAAAACTGCTCTTGTAATAATGACTGCCTTCCCAAAATGAAGAGAAAGTAGGGTTTCAATGTTTAACATTTCAATGCTTTCAGTGTTTAACGTTTATTCTATTAGTTGTTGTCCTTATCATTTTATTTGCTCTTTTTCATTTTTAATTTCTGTTTTATGTTTACTTTTCTGATCATAATTTTTAATTTGCCTTTTAAATGGTTTTAGATTTTTCAAATCTTTTACATATTTTCTGGATTTGGTCTTCAGGTATTTGTTTTATTGATTGTAAAGCACTTCAGGCTACATAAGGTGCTATACAAATACGGATTTATTATTATTATTATTTATAGTTTTTATCAGCATTTTGTAGATCATCTAATTTGAAGACTACCTTAATTTAAAAATATATACGCTATTTTTTTGTATCTACCCAACACTGAACGTGTACAGGCTACTTTAATTGTAATGTACCTCAAATTCAACACACAATCCAACTGCATACTATGGTTTTGTGCATACCATGCAGCCAAAAACATCAAACGAGGTCATTAACACCAGTCATCTCGAAGAGTTCAGCACCAGTCTTCTCAACAGAACTGTTAAGAAGAGACTCAGAGGTTCCAAAGAAGAAAACTGAACATCATTTCCATGGTTTGTTATCTTTGATGTTTTTCATCTCCAACCAATCGTACAAAATATTCTTTTAGCCATGTATCATCATGGCTTGAAGTAATTGTCATGAACATGTTTTGCCTGTTTATACATGCCAGGAGTGCAATATAATTGTGGCAAATGACAATAAATGACCAAAATACACCAGCAAACCATGCCAAACATAGCACTAGTTCAAAATGCAGACCCATATGAGAACCTGAGATCAAGTGACAAGGTCATTTGAGCCAGAAATTTGATTTAAATACACATCATAACTCAAATACCCATTTTAACCAACCATCACAAATCATCAACCTATTACATCTATACAGTGCGAGTGGGGTAAAACACAAAAAGAACATATATGGTACTTTATTACACCTACGTACTTTCGAAGTACTAACAAACATACGAAGGTTTTCTCTACGCAGGGCAGTTTGATCCAGCTACATTCACAAAGCAGAATTGTCTGTTTATGCTACAAGATTCATCTTTGGTTTGGAAATAGGGCCACAAATTTGAAGAACTTTATTTAATAAGTGCATATGACTAATATTTCTCTAAGCAGCCAAATGAATTCAAATGTACAGTACACAACCGTAGGCCTTTCTAACTTTGCAGGACTGACGATAGGAATTCACTTTTGCACACAGACTGTATAATCTCTAGAGAAAAGCAGTTAATAAAATGGAATGCTCTGTAGCAGTCACACCTAAATCATCATGCCCAATGCCAGGCATGATGGACTAGAGGGCTTATAAGGCCTTCAGTACTGAGCTAAGGAGCAGCAGCACTGAATTCTCTGGAGTGACTGAGCCGTGATCCAATTCCTCGGTGATTAATTGGAGTCAAGTGTGTGATCCAGAACTAATCAACCGGCATCGCTAGCTCATCCCTAGCTCCTGCTCTTGTGGCTCAATACAATAAAATCCTGCATATAAAAGAAATGTTACAATGTCTACAGTTAAACCTTGCCAGAAGAGTGGAGGCAGGACCGATGTACATATAGAAAGAGTATTCCCGATGCATCCTGGCTTGTTCTACTTGAGATGAAGTAATGACCAAACGGTGACCATTGAACACAAATTGTCACATGATTTTTTTTAAGCCACTGGCATGAGACTCCTGTTGGCCTTACGCTTCCCTCGCTCTCTCCCAGACAGAAAATACTCCTCTACACACATTCACACACACTCTCGCCCATCCAGACTACTCTGTGCAAATGTGTGTAACATATATAGTGAAGATATATGCTTTCATATCTGGAGGAAACAGGATCACCTCCCACTCTTCGCATGCAACCATGTTTTAACGCATTCATGAATAATCATTCATTAATGTGTGACTGTGCATTAAAAGCCTAAACCTAACAAATAAAAGGCATAGAAAGACAACGCACCTTTTGTGAGGGCCTTTGCTATAGCACATTATAGCACACCATGATCACCTCAGCATTACTTATAATAGCCAAACTGTTTAAGTGGTGAAATGGACATTTTTGTACAGTTGAACAAAACCATGCTGATAATAGTCCAGGAACAGCTCTTCCAAAAAACAGTCCAAAAGATCTTCTTAACCTGAAGAATTTACATTAATTGATCACTGAAAATACACTTTTGATTTATGTCTAATTTTAATATCCTATACATTAGATCACATTACTTCTATTGGATCTATTTATACAGCGTCCCAGACAACGATTAAGCCTAGTCCTGGCTACACGTTTCCGAATAGAGCTTTTTTCACTGAAAGGAGAATACAGTCCATGAATAGACTTCCTTTAGACTTTTAAGATGTTTTTAACTGACTGGCAGACAAATTTCTATCTGCTGCATTTGTAGCATATTGTTAATTACCACAGGCAATAATTTAGGAAAGGGGAAAAATAAAACCAGCTACGAAAGGTTAGTAAATGTTCATGATAACATTATTTTCTTATGAACCTTTTAGTTGAAATCGTTTAAAAAGTGTCTAATAAGTAGATCCTTTCAGAGATGGAACTACTTTTCCAGAAGAAAGAATCTGCAGTACTTCATTGCCAAAACACTGGTATGAGCTCAGTTTCCAAAGATGCCACTTGATCATCCTAGATACAGGAAAGCTTTAGGAAAAGAATGAACTCAGTGTTTGATGTATGTTTTAGATGTCAGTTTCACATGTGCTTAGTCTACAAATGAGTTTCAGCTAAATGAGTTTTCTAGTTTTGAAGTATGGAAACAACTGAAACTATAGTCCACGGTAATTGATCATGCACTACAGATGCCACAGGCGCCACAGAGGTCAGGACGAAAAATGTTGTAGTGAGAACTGGAGATTTCCAGGCCGCTGGACTGAAGGATGCAAGTCTTCCACAGTGCTGCTGAGGATCTGAGCATAGATCAGTTGTCAGATCTGTGATGGTCATGCCAGTCCATGTGTATCTGAAACACAGACAGTGTTGGAGGTGACTAAGAGCGGTTGAGATCACTGATGTCAGGCAGCCCTGTGCTGCTTTTTAGAGGCCAGACAAGAAGCCGTTATTTGTTCTTACCTCCTCTGGAGTTTTTTGGGTTTGGGGTGGTGGAGTATTTTGGTGGGTAACGAATAAACAGCCGGTCCTCCTCCTTCTTCACCCACCGCAGCAGCTTTGTGATGGCATTAATTGCGCAGGCCTTTGTTACAAGTGGGCTAAAGCATGTGTACAACTCAAACTTGCTAGTAACCTGTAATGAAGAGATTTAACAAGTGACTTAAGCAATTACTTAAATGATAATTAAAAACATTTAATGTGCTACCAAACTCTACTGCAATGTATTTCATTATATAGGGGGCCCAAGGGTTTACAAGTAGTACGCTGTTGATTTAATCCCCTTTTGTGGCGAGTTCACTTGCTTTTTTAAAAACCATTTTAGCTGCGTTAATGCATAGGGAATTACGTTTCCTAAGAGGTCCAGATCTTTTCATTTTTAACTTCAGCTCATGAAATATATCAATAATATACTCCATACATCCAGGATCGGAGATGCACGGCACCAGGACTGAAATTACATGATTTTCAGTACCTCATTAAGTAACAAATGACACTCTTGACTAAAAATTGCGTGAACATTAAAGGGCCAGCTCAGCCTAAAACAACAGTTATTGGCAGTGCTGCACAGTATTCTAGAATACAGCATTGTATCTCTGAGCCTTATCAGGTTGACAGAATTCAGTCCTTTCACTTCAATACTCAGCGTACATCACAGACGGAACTTGGTTGCAAGAGAGGAAGAGGAAAGAAGAAGACACAATAGTTGGTTGCATGCTTAAATGGTTTAGTAATCAAACGGCAGTGAACAGATTCAAGCGTGAAGTGACCACACCACAGTATGAAATTCTTCCTCTACATTAAACTCATTCACCCAAGTGAAGCAGCGGGCAGCCAGGAACGCAGCATCTGGGAAGCAGTGTGGCAGTCCTGTGATTCAAACCCACAACCTTCTGATCACAGGGGCAACTCCCTAACCACTAAGTACCAACCACTAAGCCATGGCATAAATAAGTGTTAGGTACGGTCCTGTATGACAGCAGTTAGTAACCCCTCACCCAGGCGAGTAGAGTCTCTCTCTCAGCGACATGGTAGATGAGCTTAAGTGGCCGTGAGCTGCTGTGTATTCGGCTGTGTAAATCTCTGTACAGGTCCAGCAGCCTCAGCTTCTCCTCATCAGTATTATATGGGGCCTCCATCTCTGGGCTGAAACCGACAAAGAATAACACACACCATGTCCTGTTAAGTATGGAGTCATTTGTCTTCATTTTATATTTATTTTCTTGTGTAGTGATTTTTCACACTAAAAGCTAAAATGCTAAAATGCACATTGGAAGTTTGTTTAGTTATAAAGTCAAACATCGCTAACAAGTCACAGAAGCTTAAATTGTATGGCATACTTTTACCAATAAAAACTAAATGTAATTAAAGGTTCAAGAGGGCTGTCGCCAAGTAAGAATTTAATGATACGGATATAAAGTGCTATGCCATAAAGCTGCTGTACGTATGAAATGAAATAAATTACACTTGCTGTTCCTTCTTTCTATTTGAATTACTACATTTTTTTTACTAAACTGTATAAACATATAGCACAATAATAGTACTGCCATTCTACAGATGCTTGATGTATATTTATGCATCAATAGCTGTATTAATAACAGATTATCAGTTTGTCAGTTTTGTTCAATGTGAAACTATGACAATCCAGATATGCCTATTATTTTGCCCCAAAAAAACTCCATTCGTTTTGTTTTGATGTAAATATGACAATCAAGCAATTATGTACTCTTGCCCTTAAAGTGACATCTGGATCTGCTCCCAGCTACATTAATCCCATCATTCAGCCTTATGTTCCTACTCGCTCCCTTCGCTCCTCCAAGGGACATTATCTGGCTCTAATTAAAAGGTATTGTGGTTTTACATCTCAATTTTTTATTAGCAATGCATTGTTTTTTCCCAGCCACCATAATATTGCAATAATCCCGACATTTGTAAGGCTGTTAAAAAACAGCCTTTTTAATACATATTTTCTTACATAATTCTTACACAAAAGTTCCTCATGAAACAGGCTTGCTGTTTGAAGCATTTCACTACTGGACCTAACCCCTGGGAATGAGAGGGATCATACAGTTTGAGGTACTTTAACAGGTTAGCGGTTAGGGATTAAGTCATTTTTGAGCTGTGCATGTGTTGCTGTTGGCTTTATAGCAGAGCAGTTGAGCCACGAGTTAATTCAAAAATTCAACTATTTATAATTCAACAAATGACGTGATGACTTAGGCATGCAGCCTGCGCAATGCTAACTGGTTCGGTTACAAACATCAGGCACTATCTTGCCCAATCAAATACATTTGGGGTAAAGTGAAGTTTTTTTCTTCCCCCTAGAAAGGTTATAGATGAAAATCTCAAGATGTCCTTAATAAAAATTATGTTGAGCTCCACTTTGATGACATCAATGGCCCAAAATATGAAATCATGTGCCTTTCTGTAAAATTCATGTGACCTTGTGGTGACTGGCTGGTGACTGGACAACAAGAAAAGGTCAGCTGCTGCTGTCGGGTAACAACTATTCCAGTTTATACCAGTATATGTGTATCTAATGAATCACATTATGTATTGTGTTGTAATGAATTTTAATGTTTTTGAACACGCCTACAAAAAAAAAACAAAAAAAAAACTTGTGGTCCAACGGACTGAAACTTGTTTTAGCAAAGTCAGCGACACATTGCCAGAACCTGCTGGGCTCCACAGTACATTAACCCTTAAGAGTTTCAGATACCACTGGCACTAACTAAAGCTAGCTGTACCTCTATATGCATTATGTCCCACTTGTATCTCACAACCAAATGAAGACTCTTCATTTCTAACATGTACAGCATTATAAAGAGACTGAATATTTATTTCTATAGGACAGCAAATGTATAAATGTATAAAGATTTTAGGCCAGCAGCCCAGCCTTAACCAAAATCTAAACACAATTATAATTTCAGTTTGATGAAAAATGCTTCACTGTTTTTTTATACACAGGAAAGCACATTAAAATTTATGGAATGTCAAAATAATTAAGTAATTCTTTTGAGATATTAAGTCGAAATTTCGAGATATTAAAGAAAAACTGGAACAGTTGACAGCTATGAGGACATTCCACTGAAATGTAGTGTCAAAAGTTACTTTTTTTTTTTTTAAATGTACAGGCCTCATATAGGCTGATTAATCACCTATTTGTCAATTAAGTCACTTAAACAACAGTCCAAATAATTTTTGCAGCCCTAATTATCATATTGTTATATAATCTATTATTATTATTAATTAGGAGAAGGAATTTCTTCTGATTAAAACATTGTCCGCTAAAAAAAACACAACCAATAAAAGGAGCCCCTTGTGTTTACCTGGTGAACTGTGTTAGCTGGCGGTGGTTGTCCGGGACGTCAAAGGGTTTATACATAAAATGCCTTAGATCAGACACCCCAACCTGGCTGACACTGTAGGACTGGGCTTTGGCTATAGAGCTCAAGGCATTCTGGGCCAGCATAGCCTCGTCTATCTTCCTCTTACACTCAGCCATGGCGTAAAACGCCTCTTTGTCTGTGGACAGCAGCAGCAGGCAGACGGTGCAGTCGGGCGGGTCCAGATATGAAATATAGGCATAAAAGTAACAGTCAGGGTTGAAGCTGGGAAGACAGATCGGGGTCCAGATTTCTCCAGCCTGGAAAGCTGAAGAGGCGCCGATGAGGTTGAGTAGGAGATGAAGGTCAGCAGGGTCAAGCCGGGCATCTTCGATGACCATTTTTTCCTGGACAATAGTCAGCAGCTGGTTTTTAGCAATAAGGATGGAGAAGACCAGGTTTGGTGTGATGGCCTTCTGTAGAATCTGGCTAAGAGAGTCCCTGAAAGAAGAGGAAACGGGCAGGCAGTGCACAGCTGAGAGCAAAAAGCTTGGGTCCGAGTCCACCAGGTTCAGAAGGCCATCCAGAATCTTTTCTGAGCCAGCCAGCAGGCGACGCAGGTCATAATTCTTCTTGTGTTCAAAGATGCGTGCAATGCTAGCCTGAGTTAACATGCTAACAATCTGATTATAGACGTAAAGCAGCTCGTCCCGCAGCTGTTGCTCAGACTGACGACTGCTGGACACAGACACCAGTACCAAGGGTCCCTGCTGCATAAACACTACAGTGTGCTCATCTACAGTCAAAGAGAGTAAAACCAGGCATTACAATCATTTTTTAAAAATGAAAGCTCTGATTAACATAAACACGTTTTACGGTTTCTTTAGTGTGATCAATGTAGTCATTGTGGCAGATTGCAGTAAACCACAAAAAGCGATGTAGCTAATTTTTTTCTTCTATGTAATAAAAGAACTTGAATTCTGGTGATAGCAAAGGATAAGAAACCAAACAACACACAAAAGTCTGATTAAGATCAAGAAAGCAGCTTAGTATGAAAATAACTATTTGCTATCCTGTTTTTATAGATTCAGATTTTTAAACAATATAATTAAAAACCAAGAAGTGCACCAGGCCCTTACCTGAGTAAACAGAACGAATCACATTGTCTCCACTCTGGACAAAGGACACCAGGGCCATCATGACACCCATTGTGGAGGACAGGGCCTCCTCGCTGCCGTAACGAGAATAGATCGGTTTCCCAGCTTCGCTAAGCACAAACACATGCTTACGATGCTGCCTCCAGCTCTCTGTGGTTACATCCTCATCACGGTGATATGAAGCCCCCAGAGCAGTACCCGTTTCAGACAGTGGGGAAGACGTGCCCTTTAAGCCCACCCCCTGCTCTTCCAGCTTTCCGCGAGCCAACATGGCCACTACGAACTCACCTGAGTCATCATGGCCATTGTCAATCAGAGCAGAGTCCTCAGACACTTTACCAGAATCTGTTTCTGACGTGCCATGAATATGCAAATCTGCAGCCTCTGCTTGCAGTTCTGCGATGTCCTCTGAGGTAGTGCTGGCCAGATGCTCCTCTGCATCCAGACTCAGGACTGTCCTGTCCTCGCCCTCATTGGGAAAAATATCCTCCACAATATGGTCCGCATGATTTTCTGATGCGATGACATCATTTAAAATCTGCAAATCTGGAAGACATTTTTTTTTTTTTTTACTTTTGTCAAGCCATTTAATAGATTAATAACAACAATAATTAAAAAAAACAGTAATAAGAGTAAGCACAATAAAAAAGTACATTTTATGTACATTTAAATAAATGTTTCTTTTGAAAGCACTTTCATCTTTAATAACACAATTGTGTGCTTCACATAGAAAGCACTTGAAAAAGTAAAAAATTAAGAGTGGAAATGAAGTTACAGCACAAAAAAAATGTTCTAAATTACATTTTAAGATCAGTGAATATCAGTACAGCACTGAAAATTATTGTGTTGTAAAGCTTTTTTGTATTGGTTATGCTGCTTCTTCTTTCTTCTCTTGTTGGGTCCTTTTTGCTGGTACAACAATGCAAATAGCCCACTTATGGAACTGATAAAGGGCTATCACATATATTCTTCTTATTAAAGCAAAGCATGATAAATGGATTTCAAATTGATTCCATTACCAGTCTGAGTAGGCTGTGTGGAGATGAGTGAATCTAATTTCTCTTCCATCTCTCCTCTCTCCTGATCCCCTCTGTCCATGTCAACATAACAAATTTACTGGGTCAAGAGGAGAAAAACAAAAGGACAGCGTAAGGGAAAACGACAGCCAAAACTATAAAGTTATAGAAAACAGGATGTTAGGTATAAGTTACCTTCACAGTGGAATCCAGATATTTAATGTAGATGAGTCTGCATAAACGTGGACAGATTTGGACCGGAGTCACACACAAACCAGGATAATGGTAAATTAAAGCTCCTCATTAAGGCCAACTCTGCTTTCCTTCAGTCTAAAACGTCTGTTTGGGTTCCCAGGATCAGAGGGGTTTCCTGTAGCTCCCCCAAAAGTGTGTATTTATTCTTTAAAGCCCCTGCGTTTATAAAATCCTGATTCCTTCTGTTACCTGCTCCAGCGCCTTAGCAACACCAGGGCAGCCTTCCGCATACCAGACCAAAAACCGGCTTATTTACACACGAAGACTATTTTTCCTCTAACAGTGACTCGTACGGTTTCTAAAACAGTCGACTGACCAAGTGCAGTCTCATCAACTGAAACTAGAAAACTGAAAACTGAAATCAACCCGGCTCGGCAAAAAAAAAAACAAGCAGGACTGCTTAACATCCGGGAACTCCAACACAATTAAAAGTCCTCTCCTTCTGTAAATACAGTCACGCTACACTGGAGTGATAAAAGCCCCAATTGCCTCCTCTATGGTTTGTTAAAGTATTTTATTGTAATAATATTAAAACTTAGCAGTTCCAGTAGAAGAACATTATACAATAGGCTTATGAAATGCGGAATTGGAAAAATGTCAGTTGAAATTTGCAACAGAAATGATACTGTGCATTAAGTCTTCATCTTGTATGCATACACCACACCACACAGTGCGAAGTGTAAAATTCTTTCTTTGTATTAAACCCAAGCACTGGGCAACCAGGAACTCACGACCCAGGGAGTAGAGCGTGGGGACAATACCTCAGTGGTGCCACTGGCGCCACTGGCAGTGCCAAAATTCAACCCCACAACCCCAGGGGGAACCTTCTTACCAACAGGCCAGAAACAGTGAAAATTACTGTTCGTATTTATATTCTAATTTAATATACTGATTTTTTTATTTAACTGCCATTTATCGATTACTGAGAATCACTCATACTTCTGTACCCTGTGGCTATCAAAAACTGTTTTGATTCTGTATTAACTTAAATAAGAAAAACATGAGTATAGATATATTTGTTGATGTGTTAAACATCTATATGCAGCTTTTGTATATGCAAAATGTTCATGATCACCCATTAGGTCTCACTGTATTTACACTTTCAATGTTTTCATTCATTTTCTGTAACCACTTAGTCTACACTACGGTCGCGGGCAGTCTTTGGGCGCGAGGCAGGGACTCACCCTAGGTGGGATGCCAGCCCACTGTAGGGCACACATACACATTCACTCACACACTCCCATCTACAGTCAACTTAGATTCCCCAATTCACCGGACACTTTGGACTGTGCGAGAATTCAGAGACCTCGGAGGAAACGCCGCAACGAGAACACGCAAACTCCACACACACACACAAGGCCAGGACACAAACCCCCGACCCTGGAGCTCTGAGGCAGCAGTGCTATCCCCAGATTCAATCTGCTTTATTAAAAGAGAACATTCTTATTTGTTTTAACTCAAACAAAATTCCACATTTTTAATAAGATTTATAAACAGTATCTTTATGATGTTTATTTCAACATGCACCTGTTTAATGATATGAGGAAAGGCAGGAAAGGAACCAAGAAATAGTCGGTAAGAATAAAAGGAGTGAAAAGAGAAAAGGTTGGCTAAATAAAGCTGTAAACAGGTTAATGTTTCTTCCATAATTCCATTTGCCAGCTCTGCCATCCTCTGCATCAACTACTGTCTGGAGAGGTGTCTCTGTGCATTGTGTTTTTCTTCATACTGTCCAGGTATTCTTGTTGTGAAACAGCCAAAACAGAGGCCAAAATGTCGTCGTCTTCCCAGTCTGTAAGACCTGCAAGAAGAGATAATCACAAAACATGTACAGATGCTATGGCAAGCAACATAAACCACTGACACTGTAGCTCATATGACCATGAAAGTTACTGTAGAAATGGCACAACACCACTTTTTTCAGGGCGTCAATCCTTTCAGCTAAATCTGATACATCTGAAGACTTTCTGCCAAGTCAAGTATAAAGGTAGTAATTCAGTCGTTGGTTTAATGTCTCAACACTGGGCAAGCAGTTAAACAGTAATTGATAGGGCTGGGCGATGAATCGAAAAGTAATTGAAATCGACATTCGGAACCTATAATCGATCAAAATTTCTAGGTCAATTATTTCGATTACTTTCCCTTTAAAAACACTACCGTGTGTGGAGTCACATGACCCCGCTCCATTATTTTACGTTATTCCGCAGACATGTCGAGTAACTTGTCAGTGAACTATGAGGGCAAAAAAAATAAATAAAATAATTGTTCATTAATCGTAATCGAGTTAAAATGTTCAATTAATCAAGATTTTGATTTTAGGCCAAATCTCCCAGCCCTAGTAACTGATGTTTGTGAAACAACGTCAAATGTTTTCTTTTACAGACAGACAGACGGACAGTTGCCAATATTGAAACCTGCAGTGTCAACCATGTACCAAATCAATGTAAAACCAAATCAATCAAACCAATGTAAAACCAAATCAATCAAAATCTATTTTTTTCTTTTAAAACAATCTAAGATTTCAAATATTTTGTTTATAACTGAGGCAAAATTTCAAAAGCCTAAAAGTACCAGAGTCAAACTGCCCATATCTAACAATAAAAGTGATCTTTCTTGTTAAACTATTTCACAAGAAAGTTCACTTTCGGTGCAAGTAAATGCAAAGTAAGGAACTGTAATTCTATTATTCTTTGATAGCCATTTGTTATACTGAACAGCAAAACATTCTTTTATACTTCAGGCTACGTTAATTCATTAATCCAGTATCTGTTCCATTTTCTGCTGGTATTGGTCTAATACTGGGTACTTGACTGGTGCCTTATCTAGTTTATTGCCTTACCAAACGCAGTGGGCGACACTTCCTGCACTATGGTTCGATATCCGAGGTTTGGAGATACAAGAGAAGACGGATCCTTTGCAATGCATGTCTGCCCACTAGGACCTAGTAAACAGAAAATGGAGAATATTTAAACAGACGGTTTAACCAAAACTCTAATTGGGCAGCTTCCCCTTTACCCCAAGTGTTGTTAAGACACTGTGTCTGAAGTTTGATGCTTCAGTTTTGCACGGGAGCTACAAGGCTAAAACAGCTAACACATAGCTCTTCTGGAGTACAATAAATGATATGTAAATGATAAACATTTGAAATATGGAACCAATCCAATCCAACTGTATTTGTTAAGCACTTTTGTAAACACATAGGACCAAAGTGCTGTACATATTTGATGTAAGGTTAAAACTGTAAATTAGCAAAGACAAACCTGGAGCACATGGTGATGGGGGTTTGGGAAGCATGAGCGTGGCTCCAGCAGGGGAGAAGGATTTGGCTGGATTTTCAGGCACAGCAGGGTTGAGGTGTTCAGGAGAAGAGGCGGAGCTTCGCTGACGTGGAGAACGGCTCCAATCTTCCAAACAGCTGGAAGTAGCAGCAGTAGCTGAACTACAGGTTGCACTGGCTTTACGAGGCTTAAAGGAACAGGACATAGTGTATGTGAGTAACAAGAATGCTGTTTTTCAGCATGCAGTCAGTTACCAAAGACAATAAACAAGATGTTCATAAAGGAACAGAAAACCCTGTTGACCTAAAATTCATTTAGCATAGACGCTATTGTACAGTAGATAAATTTCTTTATGTTATGTGAAAAAGTTTTTTTTTTATATTATTATTCATTTGTCATGTATGGGTAGTTTTTACTAGTTCTGCCTGATTAGCAGAGTCACTAGAAAACCAGAGCAGATTTACACACAATGCATTTGTGCTGATCAAAGGTACAACACAGCTAGTGATGTGTGAGAATACCTGTAAGGCAAAATGAATATTCTTACAAAGTGTACTAAGTGAGTCCAGCTGCGACTATGAAACACATCATACATAAAATGTGCTTAACCCTACCATAATTTACCGCTGAAAATACACCGAACACCTTCATTTGAATTAAGTGGCTGTTAATTTTTGAAACTGACCCCTTAATTTTACCTTAAAATTAGATTTAATACATGAGTGTGAAACGTCAAGATGAAGGTCATTTTAAAGAGTAAAATTAAGGCATTTGGTTTTGCAGTGTAATGGGTCATAAAAGGCAAATATCAAGGACTATGGCACAATCTAGGCCCCTATATTCAATGCTTAGATGACTTTTATGTCCAGTTTAATAAACAGCAATGCATGACTGTAGACGTGCTCAAACCTGTCTGCTTTTCTCTTGGTCCTGAAGCCACTGTAAGTAAGATTCACGTGCCACCTGCTCTTCAATGGCCTCATTGGTGGCCTCCCAGTCGGTGGCCCTCTTTTTGTCCTCCAACATCTGCTGCTCAATCCAGGACTCTTCTGAAGTCATGATGGCATGCTTCATTAGGGTCTGGTCAGCATACTGTCCACCAAAAGACAACAGAGGGAGCAAACGACAAAACACGCAGGGTTTAAGGGCCAGTTTGAAATGTAATCATTAGGACACCATTATATCAAAAGACTGTCTGTAAAATACAAACATAAATTAAAATACTGGGAAACTCTACCATGTATGTAGTTCAACATTTGGGATTTGGAAATGTCAGCCCCTTTTAGTATTAACATTGGTGATTACATTTTTTTTTAATAAATAATAAATAAATAACATCTGTGCTACATTCAGTATCTGATCAGAAAACTAATACTCACCCCCGGTTTGAAAGAAGGAAGTCCCAGCCCTACTCCAATAGTAGCCTTATTGGGGTTTACCAGAGAGTTATAATGAATGTTCCGATGGTAGCTGACCCTTATTGGCTCATCATTGTTCTGATGGATGCTGTGGAATGTGTTGATTGGATCTGAAAATGAAAATGAAATCAGCACCTCTTTCACTGCTAATAAAGCTCACTATTAAAAGACATAGGCCGCCAGCACCCATCCGAACAATGATGAGCCTATAAAGGTCAGCTACCATCGGAATATGCATTAGAACACCGTGGTATTGTTAGAGCAGCCTTACTGTGGTTTACCGTCGTGTTACAATAAAGGTTTATTAGGGTTTAACACCAAGTTATAATGAACGTTCGGATGGTAGCTGACCCTTATAGGTTCATCTTTGTTCAGACGAATGCTGTGGTATGTGTTGATTGGTTCCGGAACTAAAAATGAAACTCAGCACTTCTTTCACTGCTAATAAAGGCCACTATTAAAAGACAGGTCCACAGCCGATCGCTGACAAAGGCTTCAATACCTATGCCATACATGTAAACCTCCACCGGCCTGTTGTACATCTCTGCCATGGCTTGCATTTCGATGTGGTTTCCATGGCAATTGCTTTTCCTCTTGCGGTTGATGTATGTGGTGAAGTCCTCTGTGACATAATTGGAGAAATAATCTGCATTTTTCACCTGAAAGCAAAAGAGCAAAGAAAACATCTTTATGAAAGCACTCTCCTGGGAGTATTAGTTTTAAACAGTAGCTTCCACTCTGAAGTGTAAGCTGGGGGAAACCAGAGATTCAGGAAATCTTTTAGGAAATGACTGTCATAGGATCTGAGCTCCAAAACAGCACCATTTGAATGTGTTTTGATGGACTGAATTCTACTTACACACTAATAATACTAATAATAGTGGTTTACTTTTCTGTTTCATCACATACATTATTTTTCACTGAGAATTAATTAAAAATGGCCAGTGTTCAGTCAGGGGTGGGGAACCTTTGTTTTAAAACATGATTTGAGGGCCATGCTCAGCTACTGCACACATATCACACTACCCTCTCTAATGTAATATCTGGAGCCATGTCTCGGCAAGGCATCGGATGTGAAATGGTAGAGATGGTTCTACTCACAGTCGGTTTCCAGGTTTGAGACAATCGTTGCAAGAGTTCCTTGCACAGAGACTCAAGTGCATGTCTCCTTAGAACAGGAAAATCCTCAGAATGTACAGTTTGTAGAACTCTAGCAGAAAGCGGTTTCATACCTAGCCTTAAGCTTGTCGTTGCTTTGCAGCTCAATCATTTTGTGTTAAAGGTTGTCAGTAGGGATGGGTATCAGTGGGGTTTTACTGATACTGCTTATTAATAGATGTGTACTGGAAAAAAATTAGACCACTGCAATTTATTTATAAATCAGCATGCATGAGTGTGACAACCATTGCATGCCGGAGTCTGTTAAATTCCTACACAAGCACCACATTCTGCTTTATGAGGGACTGATTAGTGATGACCTGAATCAGATCTTATTTAATGAGGAAAAGTATTAAAAACACTGCTGTAATCAACACTCTCCTCTCACAATGAGACCAGTTGGAAGGCAAAGCACTTCTAGAAGCACAGCAGAGGTGATCATTACCATTTTGTTGGAAAGTTAACAAGAGATTTGGTTTCTTCGAATTATTAAAGTTAAAGTGATGCTTTAAAGAACACTATTTTTATTTGGAAATTAGGAAAAATATTGTCAGAAGAAACTAAACCCTGTTCAGTTCAATACTTGCACCTATACAAGATAAAACCTGAGAAACTGAACATTTTTGCAGTGGTCTCTTGTTTTTTTTCTTATTGATACTAGAGTAAAGACATCACAAGAAAGATTTTTTGAGAAATGAGGAGCTATATTGTTTCCTGAGTATCCCGTATACATAATGAGCAAGAAGCAATTGCTACAAATGTGTGGTGGTGATGTGCAGAGCCCTCCCATTTATTCAATCTAGCAACAACCATCACCCAAAAATGCCAGCTATGTTAAAATGCTTTGAGGTTGCATAACTACTGACAGTTGCACCAATTGTCCAGGAGCTTATCCACCTTTAGCCCAGTCAAGAACTGGCACCCATCCCTAGCTGTCAGGTACATCACCTGGTTCCACATTAAATGGCATAGCAAATATGTTCAGTTCATTTCTGTTTACTTTTCGTGCCCTGAAACCTCTCATAAAATGCCTGAAGGAGTTTTTCACCAGCACGTTCAGATGCATTGACAGGCTTTGTTCTTTCAGAGTAGGAAAATGTTCTGAGAAGCTGTTTGAATTCCACAACTTTCAATTGTTTTACTTCTTTCCTTAGTTTGTAATAGGGCTGCACGATATTAGGAAAACATGCGATATGCGTTAATTTTGTTCAGCGTTGCGATGGCAATGCGATAAGTAAAAACGTATAGCCTTTATAGCATTAACACATTGACAAAAATCTGAAAACATTTTTTTAAATAATTTTAAATCTTAAATAAATGTAAACATAATTTAAATTACAGAAAGTTCTTACCCAGAAAAAATGTTTTCAGATTTTTGTCAATGTGTTAATGCTATAAAGGCTATACGTTTTTAGAATTTTTTTGCCCTCTTCTCTGTGGCACTGGGTGAAGAGCTTGGAAAAACACCATTTATTGCAATTCAGTCAATAAATGCGATATGTAAATTTTTTCGCGATATGGATATTGATATCGCAATGATGGTAAATTTGCGATATATTGTGCAGCCCTAGATTGTAATGCAAGTCTATATGCCTGACTCACATCTTACAACGGTAAACCAGATCTCTACTTCTACTCAAGCCCACTCAGTAGCTCAGTGGCTGTTTTTGTTGAAACTGATGGTGGAAATGACGTTTGTCAATCATTGTGCTTGAGGGAATACTGACATACAACTATGGCATACAACTCCATCTATGGCAAAACCAAACCAAAACCACAACCACTTCCTCAGACTTTCAAGCACAGCAATTCCTCCCTCGTATCAAACTCAGCCGTAATCCGACATGCAGCAAAGGCCAGTTGGGTGGTATTTGTTATGGTAAAACAGAGAGAGAAACGTTATCATTTGTGTGTTGTTTTTTTTAAATAGATCAGTCCGCTCTGCTGTGGTATTTGAGACAAACTGACATTTTGGAGAAATTTGAAGAAAGGCAGTCCTTCACAAATTCTTCCTCTGAATGAGGTTTCAGCTTCTTAGCTATAAGCTTGCTTCCTCAAAATCTACCTACAGAACAGAGAGCAGTCTTGTGAAAGCTGCTTGTTGAGCACCCAGAAACGCTAATGTCATTAAAAAGCTTTTAAACTGCAATTCATACAGTTCAGCACATTTTGGGTCGTACATAAATATGATGCACATGTATATAAGATTTTGATTTAAAGTTGAAATTGATCATTTAAAGTTTGTAATTTCATGGCCAAGTCACTTCAGGAATCAACACGGATAGACGTGTCCGTTCAAACATTGTGTCATCTCACACTGCAAGCCAGGGACAGCAGGACACCGGCAGAAACACGCCGCAGTAAAAGTGGAGCAAAAAAGCAGCCGTGGCATAGGTAGGACACTAAAGCTGAGGTCAGTTGTGAAAAGGAAGACGTGGGTCACTGCTTGTGAATTGTGAATGCTTGTTTTCAGTGCTGATAGTTTGCCAGTTGCTAGGAAGCTCAGTTATCTGATTGGAGGCTATATCTTAATTTTTCTGGGTGAAAAATGTGTTCAGTCAGATGTAAGGACAGAAAAGTTTGGTGTTTAGAGGGTTTAAGTGAGTCAGACATTTTTTTCACTCAAACAGAATATTTGTCAGCTGTTTTCTTCTCTGTCATGCACATTTTAGCCCCTATTTCCAGGTGCGCATGTTGGAAAATGAGCCTATATTTAGGGCTGTTAATGTGTGTAGAGGTAAGCTCCGTACCGTAGCTCAATGGTAACATGCTGGTCTTTGGAGTGAGTGAGTCAGAGGCTTCCTGTTCAAGTCTCCCTCTGGGCAGAGTAGGCTTTTTTTGGCCATAAACCAGTTTGGGTGCCTCTCTTGTGCAAAAGTTGGGTACATGCTTCTTTGGCCATGTCCAAAATTCGCTAATTGGTCATTGAAAATGAATTCAGTTAGAAAACTAGATACATAAAGAGTGACTCAGTGTTTTGAGGTGTCCTTCTTCATCAGCTTGTGCATTCAAATCTAGCCACAAGTCAAAATAACCTCTTTTGGTGGAAAGTGGCTAAGCAGTGGAACTTTAGCATGCAATCATACTCCACATTTTCTTGTGGAAGTGCATTCTAGTAATACTGACCACTCCCAACTGATAAGCAACTATTAGCAGACTATGCTGCACAAAAACGGAGAATCCTTCCAATCTGGCAAAGCTGACAGCTGTGCTGTCTCAGTACGGAAGTGATTAAAAACATTATCTACAATAAACAGTGATATTCCTTCTCTTATCTGCTTGAAACAAGGAAATAAAGAAATAAACAATATGAAGAAGTGGATGCAATAAAACGTAGATAAAAATGTAACCAAATAAATCATTTAAAGCATCTGAAGGTTCACTGGAGAACAAGCTAAATACACAGTTCTTTAAGACCTTTCAATATATTGTTCTAAATCACACCAAGCTGAACTGCGAAACCATGCTTTTTATAGAACATAAGTGTTTCTTTGAGTATTAAGCATTATATTGCATATAGTTCTTTGACTTTCTGAACATTTCAAGCACCTGTAAGTGTTTGCAGCCCTGTTTTTTACCCCACAAAATACTTACGTGTTGCTATTCCGTGTTGCCAGTCATATTCCTATATATTACCCAGAACGTGTAGGAGGTGCCTTTAAAAGGTGCAGAGGAGGTACTTTTGGTGCTGACTTACCAAATAATCCATGCAGTGTTTCCGTACCACATCATGCATATCTTGGTCCCCATATACTTGATCGGCTACAAAAACATTGCATATAAATACATTTATGGGCATTTAAGTGTGAAATAACTACTGTAGAGTACACCAGCAAATGAAGGACAAGGACAGTTACCGACGGCTCTGAAGAGACACGCTCCATCCTCTTTCATTGTTTTGATGACAAATCCTTTCTTTTCCTTCAGCGCCTTCTCAAACCATCGTTCTTGCTGAATAAAAATAAATAAAAAAATGTTTAAAAAAAAAACCAACAGGACTTTATCATCTCAAGGCTCTTTAAACTACTGAAGTATTAACTGTGTGATACGTTTCTTAAAAATCAGTGATAAACTATTCACAGCTTCCACTGAAAAAAAGTTTGTTAGTAAAAATGCCTATAAAACACAATGCGGTTTTAAAAATTGATGTGTGTTTATCGGGTGTTGTTTCAGCAGGAGAAAAAGTTGACAACAATTTTGACTGCGATTTACATTACTAAACCAATCTGCAACTACAGTTATGTATAAATGAAGCTTCAGTCTATGTTGTTTTATATCTTTAACTGGTCAAACTCCAGCTGGAAGCCACATAAACAGCTGAGTAGATAAAAGCCCATTTACACAGAGAGAGGTCCAGCAAAGCTTGGCTGGTTTCAGATTCAGACTCTCTTTCCAGCTTGGCTGTATAACACAGAACACTTTTGTTTACATTATGAACAGCAGGCAGATGACACAGGCGTGAGGTTAAATCATAGAAAACAATGAAAGCTTCATTACTGCCTCCCAATTTTAAATATTACTGCTGCCTCCTGATTTTAAATATTACTGCTGCCTCCTGATTTTCAGCATAATTACTGCCTCCTGATTTTCAGCATTATTGCCGCCTCCTGATTTTAAACATGATTACTGCCTCTTGGTTCTCAGGATAACCATAACTGATTAACTGACTACCTATGTTTCAACATCAGTATTGGCTGTCTGTGGCGTGCTGATTTTCTCAAGTATGATTATTATCGGGGGAACTGGTGGTCTGGTGCTTTGAGCATTGATCCTAGGATCATAAAGTCGTGGGTTTGAATCCCAGGACTGCTAGAGGCACCACTGATGAACCCTTGAGCAAGTTACCGTCCCCGCACACTGCTCCCCAAGCGCTGTGCTCCTGGCTGCCCCATGCTTCACTTGAATGGGTTCAATGCAGAGAAATAATTTCACACCCAGTCCACACATATAAGGGGCTACTTAACTTTACTATATATTGTACCTATGTTTTAACGTCGGTACTGACTGTCATTGCCTGCTCCACCGATATTGCATCAATACTGAATCTCTGTGGCTGGCCCTCTACCTGGTTTAACATCAGTACTAACAGTTTTTTCTCTACCTTAACATCAGTACTGTCTGTTCCTCTTTTACCAATATTACATCAATACTGACTCTCTGTGCCTCCTCTCCCTCAGTACTGTCTGTGCTGTGTTGATTTTGATGGTTGTTTTTATTTATCACCTGTTCCACTGTTGCAGGGTCCACCGCCTGCAGTCTGATACCGGTCTCGTACTCATCCTCGCTGTTGTTTCCTGCGGCTCCTTCCTCGGTGTCCGAGGCCGGGGAGCCTCCTCCTCCCCCGGCTATCCCTCCGGTACTCCCAGCCTGCCGCCTCCGTTTACTGAGCCCGGGACCCGAGCAGCAGGGCAGCTCTCCCAGGCCCTCGAAGTGGGCTCCCGGCGCTGCTGCCGGTGCCGCTCCGAGATGAGCGGGGGCTTCAGCGACGCCCCGGGGGTCCTCGGTTGGGTAAGAGGGCCACGGTGGGGGTGATGCGCGGGGCCTCGTACCGCTGCGTACCCCGAGCGGATGTGGGTGTGGGTGTGGGTGCACGTGCTGTTCCGAGTCCTCCGCGCGCTCGCTCGAGACACCGGCCGCGCTCGCCTTCTTCTTCGGCAGGATCGTCATTAGAGCTCCAGGTCCTTGGTTACACCGAGCCGGGTGACACTCAGCTCCTCAGTGTTCTAAACTCCTCTCCCGGGCTGCAGCGGAGCTCTGTAACAAATAGAAACACATACACAAACCCCACTGAGGGCAAACCCCGCGTTTATTCCAGAATCCGGTTTAAAACACCGGTTACAGACAGAAGATCCGCGTACATACTCAGTGAACTTCTGAGTACAAACATCAACACACACACAACGTCACTTCTGCACCAGCTCACGTCACCTCCGCCCACTTTCAATAGTAATAATAATAATTCTTCATTCTTCATAATTCATTTATTCTTTGGCTTCAAATACAACATATTTCTTGTTTGGTCTGTTTTTAATAAAATTTTTGAATACGATGATTTTAGAATTTACTATGTTTGTACTATTTTGACTAAAAAAGAAGAAGAAGAAGAAGAAGAAGAAGAAGAAGAAGAAGAAGAAGAAGAAGAAGAAGAAGAAAGAAGAAGTAGGAGGAAGTCGAAGAAATTCTTCTTTCTTGGCTTAAAATCAACAATCCATTTCTTATTTAGTTTTTAATAAAATAGTTAATATAACGACCCGCGAGTTACCGACAGGGGGCGGTATTAAAACATGCTTCTCTGATTCTCAGGCCATTGTTGACAGTGATGCTCCTGAAGTGTGTTATGACCTCCATCGGTGGTTTTCCTGTTGATCCCATTCAACATTTGATGTCTCTAAACATTTTTACTTCATATTAAATCACTTAATTTTTACAAAATAACACAATGACATGTTTTCAATGTCCTGCATACTTTTTGTACACATCCATGTTCTTTGGGGTCAGTTTGACCCCTAGGGTGTTTTAGCTGTATGTGACAGAAACATCAACATTTTACACACTTTTATCATGGTGGACTCAAATAAAGTAACAAAAAACACAGCTAGTAGGGCCACTGGTGGCCTAGTGGTTAGGGAGTTGCCTTTGTGAGCAGAAAGGGTTTGAATCCCAGGTCTGTTAGTGGCACCAGTGAGGTACTCTTGAGCAAGGTACAGTTCTCACACACTGCTTCCTGGGTACTGTGTTCCTGGCTGCTTCTTTTGGTGAAAGGGTTAAATGTCGAGAGGAGTTTTGTGCTGTGTGTTCACGTTTAACAAATGGACGCTTTACAAAGATTTACTTAAACTTAGGTAGAAATTTTAATTCCAGCCATTTTCTGGAGGTTTAAAAAGGTGGGGGTCACATTGACCCCAAGCGTCTATGATGTCAGTGAATTTGAACATAACACTGGGGTTAAAAACAGGTTATGTGTTTAGGAATCATCATAAACTTTAATTCTATGATTAGGAAAACTAGGAATAAACAAATCAGTTGTCTCAAATATATCTTTCTTTATGAAGACATCTCCGGATTTTCCTGTGTAGCTTTATCGCTCCATCTTGACAACAGGGTCAAGGCTGTTGACTGGATGCTTTTAGTCTGGAAGAACCATCTTCATTACATCAGGAATTCAGTAGTCATGAATATTTCATTTTTTCGAAGTATACTACAAAAATAAACCGGGTTCAACATTCATTTTCTGTAACCGCTTAATCCTTACTAGGGTCGCAGGTACCCCGGTGTCTACAGGCACGAGGCAGGGACTACCATGGGAGGGGTGCCAGCCTACAGACACACACCATTCACTCACACACTCACACCTACGGTCAATTTAGAATCCCCAGTTCACCTGACATGCATGACTTTGAACTCTGGGAGAAACCAGAGACCCTGGAAACCCACACCACCACGAGGAGAACCTGCAAACTCCACACACACACAAGACCAGGACCTGGATTCAAGCCCCCAACCCTGGAAGTGTGAAGCAGAGCGCTACCCACTGGGTCCAGGTTTTTGTTTTTTTTTTGTGGGGGGGGCGCACTTTAATGGATTATATTCTTTACTATATATTTTCCACCGTTGATGTCCTTCTTGCTACTTCAGTAAAACTGGTTTGGTGATTGCATCACCTTGGTGTATCAGTTAATTAACCCTCAAGCGTTTTATTATAACATCAGGAGTTTTTATAGAACCCTTTTATAGAGTCTGTGCACAGTAGTTCTCAGCCCTGGTCTTGGAGTACCTCTTAACAGGGCTCGAAATTAACTTTTTTACTTGGTAGCACTGGTGCTCCCAACTTCGAAAAGCAAATATTACTGAGCACCACAACTACAGATTGTATATTAATAGATTTCTTTAATTTGAAAACTACACCAATCAACACTAACAACAACCAGCTACAACAAATCACTGAAGTTTTACAGATCCTGTGGCCAGGATTTGAAATTCGGTATTCTGACTTTTTGCCACACACTTGTCCCTGCATTTCTTGTGTTTGGCACTCTCATGGATTAAAGTTCTCCTTCGCTATGACGGATTTCCGTCACCTGAGGGCACTAAAGGTTAATAATGAGATTGATGCAGACCTGAACGGAAAATTGGGGAGCGAGGCGTTGAGCTGAACAAGCTTCGGCAGACAAAGTTCTGGAAAGGCTGTCTTTTTCTTTGGTATAATTACAATTTAATTATTTTTCCTAAAAATAAAAATAAACATTACGGTTTCGGCAGTTCTCTTAAACACACGGCTGGCTGCTGTTTCCTGATGCTCGACGGAGCCTAAACTCCGAAGCTCGATATTCAGGACAGAGGCTCCGGTGTTGTGAGTGCTGCGAGAGCTTATGCTCCATTAAAAATAAAAAAAAACAACAGCAGTTTTTGAGTCTGTTATCTGGCTGTTAAAAGAGGAAAGGCAGTGGGAAGTAGTGTTGTGTCGTTCGCGACCTTTTAAGTGAACGTACTGAACCGACTCACTTCAAGTGATTCGGTATAGTACGTTCACCTAAAATACACGCCCCGCCCCGACAACGCTCCCCGTTTGGTCCACGGTGGTCCACACTGTGGACTAGAGCTGGGATACTCGGATCCTTTTTCGGATACTACTCCCTCTGAGTCACTCAGTAAAGTGATCCGGATCTGCAAATCACTTGAGTCACTTGAGTCACTATTGCCAAATTATTGCCGGTCAAATTACCGTGGCAACCTGACCTAGTAGACCTATATCCACTCTCAAGTGAAAGAGATATTGGCCAAGACAAAG
>JBBPDB010000134.1:12890268-12902489 GCA_037974465.1 Brachypetersius altus
CCTTGCTCAGGGTACCTCAGCGGTGCCTAGCGGTCTTGGGAATCGAACCCGGACTTTCTGGTCGCAGGGCGGATGCTGTAAACACTAGGCCACCCAACTGCCCAAGCACACATGTAACGCCCAACGTGGCGTTAAATCAACTAAGTACATTTGAATTTTTGAATTAGCTTTAGCATCTTCTACATGCTCCACCCGAGTGCAGTATAAAGATTATTATGTTTGGGTTCATTTCTTATCAGTTTACTCCAGAGGAAACAGAATGATTAATGCATCCACTGAGGAGATAGCTCATAGATTCCTAAGGTGATCTTGGGTGAATCAGTAACGTCCCGAGTCAGAGGCCACTGGAGGTCGCCTTGGCCTGCCTTGACTTATCTTTTGAACACTGGATTCCGGTTTGGTATCGTTGTATACAGTTGTCCGGTGTTTCTATTTAAGTCATAGTCTAGTCTTATTGGTTCCTGTCTTAGTCATGTGTGGATTTAGTCTCCTCTGTTTTGTCACCCTGAGTCGGTCTGCCGTTTTCCGTCTGGAGTTTGTACCAGTCTTAGAGTTCTGTGAATCTCAAGTGTGTTTTTTGCCCCAGCTTCTTTGTGTTTCTTTTATAAACACAAAGAAGGCCTCCCTCCCTCCTTGGAGCCTCGGCAGCATGACAGATGGACTGACCTATGCAAACGCGCAGCAGATTTCCCCACAGGGATCTGGAATGCAGTGGTGAGGTCTGCGAGTGGGGAAGGCAGGTCCACCTGGCAGTGGAATAAACCAATGAGGGTGAGTCGGTACTCCATCCATGAGGTGCTGGGTTCAAAGATGGAGCTTGGATGATAAGGAAGATCAGGATGCCTGGGGTGGCATGTCTGCGGTTGCTCCAACAATCCTGGCTCCGGAGGTGTACGGCAGCTCAATCGTCTTCAGCCCGGCCAAGGTGGAGCTCCCACAGTGGTTTGCCATCTGGTGAGGTGGGAATTCTGCGACTCAGAGACAAAGGATCCAAGGTGGGTTGTGAAACCCCCATCTCCAGTCTGCTGATCCTCTGCCCAAGAAGTCTCCGGCTCATCCTCCCACGCTCGTGCCTGGCATGCCTGATGAGGTGACTTTCCTGCCTGTGTGGCAAGCCTCATTCCCACTCATCATGGTTTCATGTGTCTACAAAGCACGGAAGATGTTTGCCTCCATGCTGTTGGCTTCCCAAACCCCAAGGCCTGCTCTGAGGCCTCTGTTCACTCTGACCACTTCACAAAGCCTGAAGCCAGCTCCGAGGTCTCTGTCCACACAAACTCCAAGGCTAGGTCCCTTGGAGCTCCCAAGCTGGCCCGAGGGATGGTGTCCCTGGTGGTACTCTGGACCCCACGCTGGTGGCACGCTTTTGCCACTGCGGGATGCACCACTGCCCTGGCATAGGCCTGGACCCCTTGGCGCTCTGGGAATGCGCCATTGGGGGTGGGTGCTGTCAGGTTCCCGAAGAACCAGGGATTCCCCGAATAAATTTTTGGGGGATGGTGAAGGAATCTGTAGGTGGCCCCCCGTGGGGCTATCCAAGGGCTCGACCTGTAGGACATGGAGAGGCAACATCTACAGTGACCGCAGGAGAGCGGTCGAGTGGGACCCACACAGACAGCCCTGGACTAACTGAAGGCCGGCGGGGGGAACAGTCATCGGGATGCGGCTGTGTGGAGCCCACGGGATCTGAATTTGCCTCCCTTACTGCCTCTGCCCCCCTCCACCCCTGTGTGGGTCTGGGGCCCCCTGGAGCTCCAGAGTTGAAGGGGGCACTGTAACATCCAGAGTCTGCGGCCACTAGAGGCCATCTTGACTTTTTGACTTTTTGTGTGTGAACATTGGATTCTGGTTTGGTATCATTGTCTAAAACTGTCCGGTGGTTCTGTTTAAGTTTGTTCTTATTGGTTCCTGTCTTAGTCATCTGTGTATTTAGTCTCCTCTGTGTTGTAACCCTGGGTCATCCGCCATCTAATGTCTGCAGTTTGTACCCAACTTCTGTTTAGAGTCTGTGAATCTCGAATGTGTTGTTTCAGTGTTTTGGTTTGTTTTGTGTTTTGGCCCTTGTGTCTTCTTTGTGTTTATAATAACAGATTTGAGTTATGGAAATCTGCAACTGTGCCTCCCTCTCTCTTTGGAGCCTCAGTAGCATGACAGAATCAAACATTTCAGTGCCATAAATCAACAACTCTAAGAGGAACTTTTAAATAGCATTTGTAGATGTGCATGGGTCTAATTGTACATTTTCAAATATATGAATTATTGTGGATGGCAGAGACCCACCTGTGAACCCGCCTTCCGCATTGGGCTCTACTGCAAGCATGTGGCATAATCGGTTGGTGGCCTAGTGGTTAGGGCATTTGCCCTGTGATCAGGAAGTCGCGGGTTCGATTCCCAAGGTACCCTGAGCAAGGTACCAACCCCATGCACTGCTTCCTGGGTGCCGTGTTCCTAGCTGGCCCTGCTTCACTTGGTGAATGGGTTAAATGCAAGTATTTCATGCTGTTCACACCGTCTGCTGTGGTGTGTTCATGTATGACCGAATTGTCACTTTCACTTTAATCTATTATGACTGTGATGTATTCGTGCCCCTTGGTGGCCTTTGGGAGTGGCCTGACGAAATCCATCCCCACCCTCACCTTGATAATCAGCCAAGGGGATCAGGGGCATGGGGGCTCGTTTCACAGGTGAGGTTTGCTGGCACTGGGGGAAGCACTGACAGAACCGGTACACCCCCGAAGTACATTCCCCAGCCTGTGAAACTGGTCTCTCAAATTTTCAGTTTTGGAAACTGATGTGGTCTCCAAGGGGGTGACCGTGTCCACTTTTGAGCGGAGAAGAACCAGGAGGATGACCATCCTGCCACGCCAGTAATACAGCAACCCATTTTTCATTAAAAAATAGGTCATAGGGAGTCTGGCCAACGGGTCCTGATCCAGCTCCTTCACAATGCACACCTGCTCCCAGCAGTTTCACAAGCTCTCATTTTGCTTCTGGTCCCAGCCAGATTTGCCAATGTTTGCCACCTTTTTGAAGAGAGCAGATGAGAGATTAGTGTGGGGGGGCGGGGTTCTCACCCTCTGTCCCAGGATTCGTAGCGTCGTCTTTGGTGTGGGTTAGGAGCATGGTGGGGACTGCCTCTCGCACTGCAGCTTTCCTCCTGCAGGGTTGTCTGGGTTAGTCAGTTCTTTGTCTGATGCCCACATTCTCCACCACTGTAGCGAGGCTCAGACACAGACACAGAGACATGGCACTGTAGAGAACCTCCCAAGTAGCTAAGTGGTGCAGCTTTATTATTTACAATGTATAGGGAATGTGCTCTGTAGGGGTAGGTGAATGTGCCCAGGAGTCGGCAGCTGGGTGAAACGTCTGGGCTGGAGCCTGGTTTGAGGAACAGAGCAGAGAGACATTAGGGGCGTAGACACATTGGGACACTTGTTTCTGTCCTCCTAGTTGTCAGTGCTGGGGTGTCTTGTTACGGCACCCCTCCATCTCCCATGTGCTTCTCACAAGTGGTGGTGCTGAAAGGGTGCGTCTCCTCTAGTGTTCTGACAGTGGCGACTTGCGTCCGCTTCAGCACCCTGGACAGTGGCAGGTGAGGAGCACTTGCTTTAGGCTGCCGCGGACATCTTGGCCCAGCTCCACAGATAGTATGTCGATACCAATCCTGATAACGTCTGACTGTACGTGTAAAACGCTTTTAATGAATTAATAAATGAATTCATGCATTTACAAACAAATAGTTTTAATGAACAAATGTATTATTTGGGCCTTTAAGATAAACTGACTTCTGTGGCGTGAGACAGCTCCATTATGTGGCATCTACTGCTTATACAGTGGTGTGAACATATTTGTGTAAGAGAGTACAAAAGAGGTCAAAAGATTTAAGAGTGCAATAAAAAACAAAGTTATTTTAGTATGGTAGAAAGTACTGAACAACACAAAGCTTGAGCTCGTTTTTTGATTCTATTCTTATAGATTTCATATAATTATTCTTGAGTATGGTTTAGTGATTTAATCACATTTGGTTTCAGCTAACTAGTCCGCCTGCTGGCCTAAAAGTTGTGACGTATACATGTTATAGTTTACACAGGCTAGAATTTTGAGCTGTAGTGAAAACAGATAATTATCTGTTCTGTTTATATAAAAGGCCCCACATTGTACAGATCCCTGAAATAGGTTTCTGATTTGTCACTTTATTTTGAAATGTAAGTTTCTAAGTAATTGACACCAGTGCCCATGTCTTATTGTTAAGATAAATAGCAATTGTCTTTTAGAGTCTATTAAAATACTGTCTCTGTGTCTTTAAATTCTGTATAGGGAAAATTCATCAGGATCCATTTTGGTCCCACAGGAAAGCTTGCCTCTGCAGATATTGACATCTGTGAGTTTCATGAAATTAATTTAAACACCATAATGCAAACATCACCATAATTTAAACATGACCAGACTAGGTCTACCTTAATACATTCAGTGAAATGCATTACATTAGGTGATAAAAATAAGCAAAAAGCTGCAAAATCACAAGCATAGCTGTATTATAACCAGATAAGATAGCAGATAGACTCCAAAAATAACCCTGTTGCTGTATTTTTTTCTGTGCATGCTAGACATCTTTCAGGGACAGTAAGAAACTTATACACCTGACATTAAGACCCACAAGGACCCATAAGCATACATTTTGAAACACTTATAGACATTTTACATACACATTCTATGATATTAGATTTAACTGGTTATAAACCCTATCCAAAAGGCAAAGGTTTTCTTCAAGTACAGTAAAGAGAACAGCTACTCAGAGGTTGCTGAAATTATTGCGTGCATCCTGACAAGCTGACCACAAAAACTGCTTCTAAGACAGTTTCCTCTGACACTGTGTAACATTGCAGGTATCCCCCACAGAAGATCATAATATGATGTGTTTTTTTATGATTTCTTTAAAAACATTGGAAACAGTGAAAAACTTATTGAGCTTTATTCATTTTATTGTCATCAACCACTGCGGACATTGTACAAGTACATAATGAGATGAAATAACATTTTTCCCTGATAACAGTACAAATATAATAACAACAATAGCAATGCAATCTTAAATGCAGACAGTGGACACAAGACAATATTAACAATAAACAGTTCAAATATCCCTTAGTGTGTATCTAGATGTAATACAAAAGCAGCTTTCTTATCTGCATGCATGCAGGTAGCACTAGCCAGCAGAGTACAACATTATGAATAGAGTTGTGTGTTGCGTGTAAGGAATTTTTAAATGATTCTGTTCACTCCTTTCTAGATCTCCTAGAGAAATCCAGGGTGATATTTCAGCAACCCGGAGAGAGAAGCTACCATATCTACTACCAGATCATGTCTCAGAAAAAGCCTGAACTTCTGGGTATGACACTACACAGACAAATCTACATTACATAGACAAATAAACTGGCCATTAAACCCCACCTCTTTATTATCTCTTTACTGCATTACAGATATGCTTCTGGTCTCTTCAAATCCCTATGATTATCATTTCTGCTCCCAAGGAGTAACTACTGTGGAGAATATGGATGATGCTCAGGAGTTTAAGGCTACTGATGTAAGATCTAGTTGCAAATAAACAACAAAATGTAAAATAATAGTTTAACATATTATTTACTCACCGTCAACAATTATTTTATAGTGCACTAACACAGTTCTTTTTTATCACTCTTTTGTGTTTTTTCCCAGCATGCCATGGACATCCTTGGCTTCAGCCAGGAGGAGAAGTATGGATGCTATAAAATAGTGGGAGCCATCATGCACTTTGGAAACATGAAGTTCAAGCAGAAACAGCGTGAGGAGCAAGCAGAGGCAGATGGAACTGAAAGTAAAAACAGGACACAATGCTTCACACTCATACAAACTGATGTAGAACCACATTTTGTCAAGATACTCCGTCTCACTATTTCAGGGATTCTGGCCATCAGCCCTGTTTTGTGCACTGCAGATTTTAAAAGACTGTGACCTGAGTGGTGTTTATACTTACACAGGTGCTGATAAAGCCTCCTATCTGATGGGAGTGAGTTCAGCAGACCTCATCAAGGGCCTCCTACACCCGCGGGTGAAGGTTGGGAACGAGTATGTGGTGAAGGGTCAAAATGTCGAGCAGGTGAGGAATAATTTGAAATCAATTTAAAAATGAATCTGTATTTTACAACTGAAAAACATTCACTATGGCATGAGAGTGACAGCATCACACATAATATCTAAATGTCTATAATAACAGAGTGAATCAAAATTATTTAAAAGAAGCACTTTAGTTTGTTTTTTCAACCCTTATTGTTAAGAAAAAGACATGAATGTGTTCTTAGTAGAAATCTTACCGTTCTTCAGTTCTGCTTAGAGATCAAACATACAAAACAAACGGGAAGCGTGGATTGTTCTTTAGGAAACTGTGATCAGTAATGAGAAGGACAGCTGTAGTCTTCAAATGATCTTTATATGTGTTTATGTTTGTTTTCAACTCTGTTAGGTTATCTATGCAGTGGGTGCTCTGGCCAAAGCCACTTATGACCGCATGTTCAAATGGCTGGTGGGACGCATCAATAAGACCCTTTACACAGTCCTGCCTCGTCAGTTTTTTATCGGCGTGCTGGACATTGCTGGGTTTGAAATATTTGATGTACGTACTTTAGTTCTGCATAAGTCTAAAGCATTGTACGCTGATCTACAGCATTGTGTGTTTATGAGTGTGTCTATGGTCATATCTCACCCACAGCTCAACAGCTTTGAGCAGCTGTGCATCAACTTCACGAATGAAAAATTGCAACAGTTTTTCAATCATCACATGTTTATCCTGGAGCAGGAAGAGTATAAGAGGGAAGGCATTGAGTGGACCTTCATCGACTTTGGACTTGACCTGCAAGCTTGCATTGACCTAATTGAAAAGGTAAGGAGAGCACAAATAGCTGAAAAACACTCTGAACTATGGCATGGGAGCGACACACACATAATATCTAAATGTCTATAATAACAGAGTGAATCAAAAGTATATAAAAGAAGCACTTTTGTTTTTTTTTTCAACCCTTATTGTTAAGAAAAAGACATGAATGTGTTCTTAGTAGAAATCCTACTGTTCTGCGGTTCTTCAAAGTGGATTATCTGTAGAATCTGAATGTGAAAAAGACATGGCTCATTAGATTTAGATGGTTCTTTAAAGAAATCATTCTTTGAACCAATTTACACAATATCCACTTCCATCCCAGATGTTGATAAGTCAAGTCTGTGTCCAGATTTGCTTCTAGTTAAGAAACAAATAGCTTCTGGAGCAGTTCAGGGAATGCCAGACGATGCTTAATGTGTAGAAAATGGTCTTTGAAAGACTTCAAGTAAAATCAGTAAAAAAAAAAAAAAAGAGACTAAAACCACATACAGAAGGAAAACTCTGAGGATTATGATGGTTCTGAAATAAAATGATTTTGAAGGGAACAAATGTACAGTAAAGTGTAACACTGCACCTTCTAGAAGAAATGAATTATATCCACAAAAGACAGTTGCATGCATTGCGAAGATGCAAAATCAGAGATAAAGTGGGATGTATTCTAATATCTTAGCATAAATACATGGGATGATATATTTTAGTGGTTTATAATCTGCCATTTCAAGTCTTGAACTTGTCTAAACTGACCATTTCTGATCAAATTGTGTGACTTTAGGCAAAGCACTGAGACTCTTTAGCATTCACTAAATATAATTATGTTCATGTGTGAAAGTATTCCTTAAACCTTGGTCCAAAACTTATACACACCGCTGTATGATATAAAAAGTGTCGACTTTATTATTAGGATAGATCCCTTTATTTATAAGTTCAATCCCTGGTGGCTGGCAGTACAAGAGAGCCCAGTTTGGCTTGTTATCTTTGGGGGCTGTTCAAAAAGAAGTGGTGTCTGGCTTTATGAGGAAGCACATGACAGAGTTCACCGTCTTTGTGTTTGTGATATGTTGTGGTAGCAATTCAGTTCGTCATAAATTTAAGGGAAAAAAATATAAACAGGAGCTGTAGTGAGGTAGACTTGATAATGCGTGTGTGGAGTCCCTTAGAAGTAATAAACCATAGTAAAACAATAAACATTGTTAGATATAAAAATAAAAGTCTTGGGTTATACTCTTAGTGGTCCTTGTGCATACTCTTAGTGATGTCTTGTGAAGACAGATTTTCCCTTTTTACCCTTTTTTAAATGCTGTCATTTATCTTACATGTGTAACTTATTGTATTTTTTTTTTTTTACTTCAGCCTTTGGGTATCATGTCCATCCTTGAAGAGGAGTGCATGTTTCCTAAGGCCACTGATAGTAGCTTTAAGGCTAAGATGTATGATAATCACATTGGCAAATCTCCAAATTTCCAAAAGCCCAGACCCGACAAGAAGCGAAAGTATGAAGCTCATTTTGAACTGGTGCACTATGCAGGAGTGGTGAGTGTACAAAAACTACATTAACAGTAATATTTTTACAGATTTATATATATATATATATATATATATATATATATATGCTCTCTCTCTTTCTATCTCTCTCTCTCTACATATATATATATAAAGTTCCAAGAGCAATCACGCATAGTGAAAAAACGCATTGTTGTGATGTTGTAGAGAAGGTATCTGCATGTTCTAGAGATCTGGTCGACCTGCGGCAAGAAAGACAGATTCAATTCAATTCAATTCAATTTTATTTATATAGCGCTTTTAGCAATGGTCATTGTCACAAAGCAGCTTTACAAAATGAAATAAATGTGAAATAAATGGGTGTGTGTGAATGAAATGCCTCTGATGAACAAGCCAAGAGTAACGGCGACAGTGGCTTTAATAGCTGGCTAAAGCTCAAATGTCCCACAATGAGTTGAAGTCATTATCTATGTGTCAACAATAGCCAGTCTTACTTTGTCTAGTATTTTGTTGGTTTTGTGTTGTATCATTGTCCAGGAGAAATGTTGTTTAATTTAACCATGTCTCAGTGTTTCTCAACCCCAGTCCTGAAGGAACCCTGCTTTGTTTTCACTCAACATACCCACTTCAGCTTAGTGAGAGGGTGCTAATGGGCAAATTAGTTGGATCAGGTGTGCTGGAAGAAGTGAAAGCACTCAAATGTGCAGGGCAGGGTTCTTCCAAAGCCAGAGTTGCGAAACACTGGTGTACATGGCTGAAATGGCAAAAAACCCTACTTGACTGCTTTACCTGATTCTTACCTGAGTCAGTACTGGGAGCTAGTTCCATTTCAGAAACTGCAGCTCTCCAAGACTTATGCTCAGGAAAATCTACAGTCATACTTTCACCATCAACAGCTACAAAAGGAGAAAAAAATAAGATACAGCTGAAACAAATATAGTGTATTGCTTAATGAAGAACTGGGAGTCACAGTTCTATAAATGACTGTGTAAATGGCTGTGAATGTTCTTACCTGTAACCACACCAACACTCTGACGAGAGGCTCTTCCCCATTTGTATTTTGGAGTAGTGATAGAGGATTTCACTCTGACCCGATCTCCAACCCTGAAGCTTTCTACAACATGTTTAAAGAAGTTCACATTTCAGCAAAGAAACAAATCAATCAAAATATTTCAGATGTTAATAATTCATCTAGGCAGGCATCTCAAAATGTCAATTAGTAAATTTGATCCCTGCTTGTCTGAATGTGTTTTGTTAGTCTGACAGTGGGTCAAGACCTTATTTCATTACTGTTATATATTTAATAATAACTCAGTCACTTTGCTTTATTCCCAAAATGGAATTCAAATGGCATTTACTGTTTTACCATTAATGTCTTTGACATTACCTTGCAGGTACATCATGAATCATCAGCTCAAAGGCAGTAAAAGCATCAATTTACTCTAGCAAAACATTCTCAATAGTTTAGGAAATGCAATGCAGGGCATAGTGTTTTTACACTCAATAGATTTTGAACAAAACTAGATAATCATTCAGACAGGTGATTAAACTATGGCATTGCTTGTTGGCCTTGTAGCAAAAGAGTGAAAATAAATAAGCTTCAGACACCAAACACATCTTGGCTGATCAACTACATTCAGGATAATAGAATGATGATGTAAATCTGTTTTTTGACTAAATTATCGCTATAACAACTGACTAAAGTGTAAATCTTATAATGAATCAAAGTCATTGTGACGTCTGGTGAACCTTCAACTCGTCAGAGGAGAAGTGGATCACCTGAGTATTAGGGGTTAGGGCTCTGGATTCGAGGTGTAAGAGTGTGAGTGAGAATGAAGGGCTGCAGGTGAGCTCATTAGGAGCTGAGTGAGTGAGGGAATGAATGGATACAGGTGAGCTCATTAGGAGCTGAGTGAGTGTGACGTGTGATTGGCTGAGAGCATGTTTAAATCCCAGTCAAGCCAGAGAAGCAGTGCGTGGTTGTGCAGTCGTTCTAACTCAAGAAAACGTATGGCCCTGTGGTTTGAACTGTGCTGTGTGGGTCTGGTGTGAGTGAGTTGGGAACTGTGTGTGGGAATCTCCTCCTATTCAGGAAAAGACTCCAGGACTGAATACTTCGACAGTCACTACGATCAGAGGAAGAGGACTCGAGCAATTGCAAGATGAGTGGCACATTCTCTGACAGTGTGTTCCATCTGTAAGCTCTCCCTCTCTTTCTCTCTTCTGTGTTCTATGCAGGAGTAACGTGTGGCTGTGTAAAGACCCTCTTCTCTAAAGGATGTCCTGGCTATGAACAGAGGACAGTGAAGACCCGTCTGTGTGTTGTAGACGGAGGCGGGGCATTAGGAAATCACAAGGACTGAGGATTGTCAAGGAATTGAAAGTGTTTTGTGTTGAACCTTAAGCTCTTTTCGTTATCAATAAACTGTTCCTCTTATATCTGGTTGCGTGCTGCTATGTCTATCTCCCCTCAGCCTGACATGACAGTCATTATCATTGTGTCAACAATAATCAGTCTTACCAATGTCAGCACTGGGAGCCAGTTCCATTTCAGAAACTGCAGCCGTCCAGGATTTATGTCCAGGAAAATCTACAGTCATGCTTTCACCATTAACAACTAAATTTGGAAAGATAAAAAGGATAATAGTTACTATACAGAGATGTAGTGATATTTACACTGATTACACAGATCAACAGGTCAAAATCTGTTCCATAAGTAACAGTAAAAATGACTGTAAACATTCTTGCCTTTAACCACACCAACACTCTTGTGAGAGGCGTCTCCCCACCCATGTTTTGGGCTGGTAACAGAGGCTTTCACCCTGACACGGTCTCCAACCCTGAAGTTTCCTATAACATGGTTATAAAAAGTTCTCATTTCAGTAAAGAAACAAATATCAAAGGTCTTCAGATAATCTTTCTGAAATCTAAGCAGTTACTCAAAAATGCTGCCTAATAACTTTACTACACAACATTTAGCTTGTCTGCATCATGTCTAACAAAAAATAATAGACACCCATTTTAGAGGAGAACATAAAAAAGTTAAGTCCTCTTAAGCTTCATGGGTCTGCCAACAGGCCCAGGTTGCTTTCTTATCACTCTTACAGCTTAATAGTAATTAGTTTGCATGGTTTTACATCTAGTTACTTAATAATAAGCCTTATGAAGCTTAACCTTAGGAAGCTTAAGACACAAACCTAAGGTTTTTCAATTCTAAACCGTCTTGATTAATTGAAGTTTTAAATAAATAATGAATGAATAAAAAGCAATCAGTGAATAAAAAAACACCTCTAATGGTTGCTGGTATGTAGGAATTACAGTCAAAATTGTTGGTACCCCTGAAGGTTTTCCAGAAAATCAAGTATTTCTCATAGAAAAGTATTGCATTAACACATGTTTTTCTATACACATGTATACTCTCTTTGTGTGTATTGGAACTAATATTTAATATTTGGTTGCACACCCTTTGGAAAAAATAACTGAATTCAGTCGCTTCCTATAACCATCAATAAGCTTCTTACATCGCTCACACAGAATTTTGGACCACTCTTCCTTTGCAAACTGCTCCAGGTCTCTCATACTGGAAGGGCGCCTTTTCCCAGTAGCAAGTTTAAGATCCCTCCACAGGTGTTCAATGGGATTTAGATCTGGGCTCATTGCTTTTTGAAGTATGTTTGGGGTCATTGTCCTGCTGGAAGACCCAAGATCTCAGACGCAAACCCAGCTTTCTGACACTAGGCCCTACAGTGCGACCCAAAATCCTTTGGTAATCCTCAGATTTCATGATGCCTTGCACACAGTCAAGGCACCCAGT
>JBBPDB010000134.1:12902589-12913378 GCA_037974465.1 Brachypetersius altus
GGATACCAAGTCCAGAGTGTTGCCTGCTTTGTGAGTGGGTGGAGACTCGCCAAGGGTCAGGCCAAAAGACGAGAGGACGAGTATTTAGCCAATACATTAGCATTAGCTTTAGTACTGGGTGAGATGTGCACCATGACCATGAACACAGTGATGAACACCTGCAAACCCCAGCAGTGGTGATTGGTAACTAAAGACCAGCCCACCATTCATACACCAGTCAGAGTTTATGTAAAAACACCAGCCCCATCCCTACTAAGACAGTTTCCCGTCAGTGCTGTGCTTCTGAGTGAAATGTTAGAGTGTAGGGTTGCCGTGTCTGGAATGCCGTGGCTGAACCATGTCACCATTAAAACAAAAACACAGAAGTCTCTGAATTTAGTACACTGGAGTCAGACACAATCTATTTACCCTCCAGGTAGCACACACTGGCAATCAGGAAGGCTAGTATAGCTGGCCATCATTTAGCACTGAATGCAATGTTGTCTCCCCAAGTCAGTGTCACAAGGTGACTGTAGCCCATCCTCAGAGTAAATTTCTTGTTTATTCTGGTGGTCGTTTACAAGCTGTTCTGATACCCATGTGAGCCAAGGCTTGTGTAAAATATCAACTGAAAAATGTATTAGTGCACCATAGTCTAGAGAGGCCGCTTCGACTTAGAGCACTGCTACCTTGTACATATTAGTCCCATTTAGGATTTTAGCTGCCTAACAGTTTGGGGTCTCCCTTGCCATATTTATGGCTGAGTGGTAACTTGAATTTGTAGATGAAATAACTGTGTACATTATTCCCAAATTGTTGCATTATTTGCCCGTGCCGTTTCTTACAGAGGGGTGAACCTCTCTCCATCTTTACTTCCGAGAGACTCAGACGTCTCAGAAGTAACTTTCTGAGAGGCTCGTTGTGTTCCCAGTGTTACTGACCTGCTGGAAATGTACTTAATTAGATCAGGTGCTTTTTAGCATTACACCACTTTGCCGGTCTTTTGCTGACATTGTTTAACTTTTTTTTAAATGGAATCAGATTCAAACTGAGCGTTTATTTTTAACGGGCAATTATTTAATTCCAACCTTTAGTTTCACCTCTTTGTTCTAAATAAATATGGGTTTACCTGATTTGCTAATAATTACATTTTCTTTTTATTTAAATTTTACCCAAATTAGTATCCACATTTTTGGAAACATTAATTAAAAATGAATAGTTACACGGTAATGAGTCCGTTGGTAATTGCTATTTGGAGTTATACAGAAATCGGGGTTCTGAATCTTTAAAGTATTCCTTTAACATGGTTTTCTTGGCTCAGGCTCGGATTGAGGAGCTGGAGGAAGAGCTGGAGGCAGAGCGCTCGGCACGAGCAAAGGTGGAAAGACAAAGTGTTGACGCGGCGCGGGAACTGGAAGAATTAAGTGATCGTTTGGAGGAAGCAGGGGGTGCCACTTCTGCTCAGATTGAGATGAACAAGAAAAGAGAGGCAGATTACCTAAAGTTGCGGCGTGACCTGGAGGAGGCCATGCTTCATCATGAGGCGACGGTTGCTGTGCTACGCAAAAAACATGCAGACAGTGCAGCTGAACTGTGTGAGCAGATAGATAGCCTGCAACGTATCAAACAGAAACTGGAGAAAGAGTCCAATGAGGCCAAGATGGAAGCTGATGACCTAGCCTCGAACCTGGAGCAAATGGCTAAGAATAAGGTCAGGCTGGCATGGTCTGTTCACACACACCACAGTCAAACTCAGCCTCTGTACTGAAGTCTATTTTTAAACAGTCTAGCTCACTAGTCACCCTGTTATACGTCTGTGCCGGTCGGGCAGCCCCTAGTGGTCAGGGTTGGTAATTTCTTCTTGCTCAGTGTCTTTTTAACTCACATCATCTCTTGGCTTCCTGACATAATCTTTGAGCTCTATTCAAACAGTCTCTGCTCAACAAAACGACTACTGCTGTATAACTGCCTTTGTAAAATGTTTATCCTAATGTTACATCGTACTTAAGACACTGCAAATGTATTGTTTCAAGTTATTAAAAATGGTCCTGTAGTTTGTTAGCATTAGATTTCCCCACACTTGGACTTGTCATTACTTCAGTCTAGATTGGGGGTCGGTAACCTGAGGCTCTTTCATCCTTATGTTGTATTTTACATGTCAAAAAGGATTTGTGGCTCCCAGTGTTTTCTCTTTGGTGTTAAAGCGGCCGACCCTTGGTCTAGATAAAAGTTTCAGAAATTTCATTCTGTTTCGTTGTCCAGGCCAACACTGAGAAAATGTGCCGGCTGTATGAAGACCAGCTGAACGAGTCGAAAGCCAAAGTGGAAGAGCTCCAAAGGCAGTTTAATGACACAAACACACAGCGTGCCCGAGCGCAGGCAGAGAGTGGTACACCAAACAATAAACACTATCCTATTCAGACAATACCATCACAACACAAACTGTGGCATCCATAAGCATCACATATTTACCTACATTCCCCATACTGCTGTTTAGCTGAGCTGGGCAGGAAGCTGGAGGAGCGAGACGCGTTAATGAGCCAACTGCAGCGTACAAAAAACACCTGCAACCAGAGCCTGGAGGAACTGAAGAAACAGCTGGAAGAGGAAAATAAAGTAAGACTTAATGTAAATCAAACACATGCAGAATAATTAATGCAATTTATGCCTCATATTACAGATCCTTTCAATTCTGTGAAATTTGTAGTAGTTCTGATCAAAATGTAATTTGACAAGTTATAATCAGGTGATACTGAGATCCAACAGTATCAGCGCATTTTATCTAGTTTGTTATAGAATAACCATTTTCCCTCAGAGTCCAAAGCAAACCCTAAATATTCCCACAAAAATGCCCCCAAAACACTTTAATTTAATTTTAAACTTATCATTCTTAAAGAAAATGTAACGATAAATCCGTATCCATACGGTACAGTTCACGCTGTCATTTTCATTGGCATTAGCAGTTAAATACAGTAATAAATCCATTTAATTTACAGTAATAAAAATACAGGGCTTTAAGAAGAACAAAACGAAAACAAGAGAAGATGCTTCAAGGGGGGAATTCTGGGCAGCAGCCAATACAGCACCAAAGAAAAAATAAAAAACATGCTCAGATGGGCTACTTTCAAACTTCCTGTCTCTGAGTACTGCGAGGGATGCGTCACAGGGCAACAGCCAATCAGCAGCAAGGAGAAATAAATAGCGTTCTCATATTGGCTTTCAAACCACCCGCCTCTGAGTACAGCTGTATTTCACCATCCCATGATGCACTTTTGTTGTGTTTCTCTCCACAGAACATTTATAGTTTTTTTTTAATATGGAATTGTAGCAGAATTTACATTAATATTTATGTAACAAAATTATTACATTAAATTCTTGTCTAATAGTAGCACAAATATACGAACATTATATTTATATATTGCCACGAAAAAATCTGGGCCTTGTCCGCCACGCCCCCTCGTCTACGTGCAGGGTTTATGTTAGGGCACGGTGCTTAGCAACCCAGCACAAGCACAAGCATGTGTGGCAGAAGAGGGACGGGCGTCACAAAAGCCAAAAAATGTGGAGGATATCTGCCTTTTCTGTGCATGTGCGGGGGGTCCTCAAAAAAATCTGCGTGAGACTGAAATCGCGACTGCCGATCCACGTATAAGTGGGGGTTACTGAGTGTGTGTATATATATATATAGCTTAAGTCCTGTTTTGCACCATGTACCTTGAAAGACATAACATAAAAGATACATGATACATGATATATATTAAATAGTGAAGTGTTGTGTGCATTCTCCAACTCGTGAATGTTCAGGCGAAGAATGCTTTAGCCCACTCCGTGCAGTCATCCCGGCACGACTGTGACCTACTGAGGGAGCAGTATGAGGAGGAGCAGGAGAACAAATCTGAACTTCAGAGAGCGCTATCCAAGGCCAATGCTGAGGTGGCACTGTGGAGGACCAAATATGAAACTGATGCAATTCATAAGACAGAAGAACTGGAGGAAGCAAAGTGAGTGAGGACTTTTCCCTGACATTCACACCAGGTTTATCTCTTGGTGGCGAGCAGCAGCTCATCTGTTGCCTTCTGCCATGCCTAAACATGATTGTGTTCCCTTCGTACTCCCCTGCTGACCTGCACTGACATGGCTATGATGCAGTTTGGCAGCTCCGCATTAGAGCATTAAAGAGAGTTGAACTTTTGTTCTACTTTTGTTCTCACCAAACACCAAACATTGGTGATGTTAACATTACTAATTTGTATCATCAGTGTTTGTCTTAGGGTTATTGAACATGCAACTAGAACAACATTATTTGTCATATAGATGAGGCTTTCAAATGGGAAGTATAAACAGAGCTGTACAATTTTTCCAACTACATTTTACTTTTCACTACATATCTACACAGAAGGCACACCACACACATGGCTTTTGTCAGTTGATTTCTTACCATCACATATAAAAGATTTCATGAGGTAAACTGGTGAGTCGGCACAAGGTCAGTGACAGGGCTCAAAATTGAGACCATTTTGGTCGCATATGCTCCCGAAATGTCATCTATGCCACCTCAAAGTATTTTTGGGAGCACTGGTGCGAGTGCATGTAATTGTTGTTGTGTGACCTGTTTTAATTTCTCTAAAATATGTTAACAGTTTGTGTGTGTTCTGTGTGCTAACGCTGATACGGTGACCGTTCTGCTGTTGAGATTCTAGATTGGTAATAGCTGTCAATCACTCTAATCGCTAACTACAGCGGGGAGATGTAAACGTAAAGAGGTGAAGAAGAGGGAACATGAAAAGAAAACGGACAGAGGGCAAGAGAAGTGAAGACTTCAATGTCTGACATCTAATGTGCAGGGTCCATCAATGATCCTTCCAGAACCTCACCGTGAACTGGGGTCCTCTTTCCAAGAGAATGTCCTTGGGGAACCCATATAATCAGACTGTGTGCTCGATGATCAGTTACGTGGTTTCCTTTGCTGAGGGAATCCGGTCAAGGCCACCAGATGAGCAGCCTTGGAGAATCGATCCACTATGGTGAGGATTGTGTACTTTCCGAGGGATTCAGTGTGGGACCAGGGCCATCGTGGAATGGGGAGAGGTTGCAGCTCCCCGGATGGAGCAGTGTTGGGAGCCTTAGCCCGGGCGAAGACCTCGCAGGCCTGGACGAAGCCCTTAGTATCTGCTGCCATGGTGGGCCACCAGAAGGCTTGTTGGGTGTGGGCTATACCCAGATGACCAGCCATGGTGGAGGAATGGGCCCACTGGAGGGCTTCCTGACGTACTGTAGTGGGCACATAGAGTCTTCCAGGTGGTGTGTTAGCTGGCGGACCCTGTCTTTCTAACCCCACCGGAGAGGAGCCATGATGATGTGAGGTGGCAGGACAGGCGCCTACAAAAAAACACTAATGTAAATGTAGTATGGTTGTGTGCAGGTGAAAGGCACATTTCTCCAGCTTGCAGTATAACTGGTGGGCCAGCACTCTTTTTAATACTGTCCTGACACGACGGGTGTGCTCTACTAAGGTTTTTGTATAGATCAGGTTGTTGTCGAGGCAAAACACCAGCATCCCAGGATGTCACAGAGGGCGTCGCTGATGAACTGTTGAAAGCAGAAGGACTGTTACAAAGACCAAAGAGCATTACCAGGGTCTCGTGGTGGCTGGTGAGGATTATGAAGACGGCCTTCCACTCATCTCCCTCTCTGATGCGACCCAGATTGTAAGCACTCCGAAGGTCGAGCTTGGTGAAGACCTTGACTCTGGAATGGTCTCCAGGTCAACGTCAGGGGCCTCGGACTCCCCAGAGCATGCGTCAGTCTTAGCTGAGATGCAAAGCTCCTTACAGGCCGGTCCCCGTTGAAGGATTTTGTGACAGGTCCAGGAGATGAGGGTCATGTCTGATGAGCCATGGGTGCCTGATGTTTATGGGAGGTGATGACAGGTGAGTGACAAGGAACTGGGTGGACTCGGCATGGTCTTCGTGGCGGAGAGTGATGGGTTGAGTGTGATGGATGATGGGACTGCTGGACAGGAGACGATGATCTACGGCTGTGATGGTGACAGACTAAGATCCATGATTCGAATCCCCAACTGAGTAGTGAATTTATGATCAATGAAGTTACCAGCCGCCCACGAATCAACAAAGGTGGAGGTTCCACTCTGTTTGTGACCCAGTTAGAGACTCACCTGTAAGACAAGCTGAGAAACTCAGTGATTTCCTCCCCCTATTCACTTTCCCGGACGGAGATGACAGACGGCTCAGTGGTGGTGGGGTGGGGTGCAATAGGCCCTCGAGATATTGTATCTCCTTCTTCACCACCGTCAGGAAGGTGCGCCCTAATAAGAAAATTAACTGGTCAATGTTGCCTAATATAACTATCACTTGAATATTAGTAAGAATTTGCAGGTATGGCCAATCCAGCCACTACTCTTTCCTGTTTGTGTGAAGGTAACAACATCTAATGCATTTTTGTGTTTCCATATAAAGTGTACTAAATATGAGTATCTCTTTTAAAACATGTTGAATATCTAAAATAAAATTTGACCATAGTATCATACAGATTTTTATAATTATAAGAAAATGGTAACATATTTTAATATGTTTAATAATGTTTAATAAAGCCTTCATGACTTTTCCTTGAAACAGGAAGAAGCTAGCAATCCGTCTACAGGAAACAGAGGAGCAGATGGAAGCTTCAAATGCTAAGTGTTCTTCTTTGGAGAAGACAAAGCACCGTCTCCAGACAGAGATTGAAGACCTGCTGGTAGATCTAGAACGTTCTAATGCTGCTGCTGCTGCACTTGACAAAAAACAGCGCAACTTTGACAAAGTGCTTTCAGAATGGAAGCAGAAATATGAAGAGTGCCAGTCTGAGCTTGAGTCCTCACAAAAAGAATCTCGTAACCTGAGCACTGAGCTTTTCAAATTGAAAAACTCCTATGAAGAAGCCCTGGACCACCTAGAGTCTGTCAAACGCGAGAACAAAAACCTACTAGGTAAAACTGGAGGACAGCAATATCTACCAAGTTTATAAAATCTGCTTTATTGACTCTCACCCTCAAGACAGCAGTCATAGTCTCATACATCTGTCTTTTTTCTGCCAGAGGAGATATCTGATCTGAATGAACGGATCAGCCACGGTGGGAAGACCATCCATGAGCTGGAGAAAATCAAAAAGAGCTTAGATCTGGAGAAGAGTGAGATTCAGGCAGCACTCGAAGAAGCTGAGGTGGGTTTTCAACAGGACAACAGGAGATTAGTGTAGCTAGTGACACGAAAACTGGGACGTAAAAACAGCCCACATACAGCGGGGGAAATCATTTTATCTCTTGCTCAATTTGTAAGTTTGCTATTATACAAAAAAATGAACAGTGTCTAATTCAACAATCAAGAAAAAGTCATAAAAATTTTAAATTGATTTGCATTTCACTGAGTGCAATATGTATTTGATACCCAAACAAAACATGACTTAGTACTGGCCGGAGAAACTCCTCTGTACAGAAGATCGTTTAGGTTTCTTGGCTGCAGGAAGCTTCAGCTCCCTCCACAGATTTTCTTTTGGATTCAGGTCTAGGCCACTTCAGGACCTTCTTTGCTACCTTGACAGTATGTTTTGGGTCATTGTCATGCTGGAAGACCCATCCACACAGGAGGACACAGGAAGTTCTTGTCCAAGATTTTATGGTACATGGCCCCATCAATTGGCCCTGCAATGTCATCCTGTACGCTTAGAAGAAAAAAAATCCCCGAGCATAATGTTTCCACCTCCATGCTTGACTGTGATGGTGTTCTTCAGGTTATACTGAGCATTTCTTTTCTTCCTAACACGATAGGTCAAGTTGATGACAAACAGATCGATTTTGGTCTCATCTGACCACAACACTTCCTCACAAGCCTTCTCTGAACCATTTAAATGTTCACTGGCAAATTTAAGACTGTCCCTACCTGGTGGACACTGCAAGAGTTCAGTGCATTATGATGTAGTGCCAGTGGTGTTCTTGGTGACTGTGATCCCAACTACTGTCAGATCCTTAACAAGCTCCTCCCACGTAGTTCCCGTGTAGTTCGAGGTTAGAATGGATGAAACTGATCCTGTGGACAGGTGTGCTTTATACACATAAGTTAAGATCAAGAGTATCTGTAATTGATAGATTGATTGTAATCTGTGTGAAACAAGGGCACATAGCCAGTCTGTGGGAGCCAGAAATCTGTCTGGGTTTTAGGGGATCCCATACTTACTTCACCCACCGACATGCAAATCAGTTTGTAACTGTTATGTAACATGGTTTTCTTGATAAGTCAGCAAACAAAGGGAATCAAATAATTATTTTCTCCACTGTACAAGTATGCACACCACCCATCTTTGCACTCCATTGAATGTGTGTGACAACAGTGTAGTATGTAATTGGGAAGTTACCCAGTCGAAAATGATATAGCTGAATCTTTTAATGAGGGAAAGACAGGGCATTCTCCGTGTGTGTGACAGAGAGAGAGAGATTTTAAAATGTATGGATTTTAAAGCAGGGTGTTCTGCTGATTCATGCTGCATTCATGTGGAAAAATGCTTCCTTGAAGTTTACACCTGCCTGTGTCCTCAGGTAGCACAGATTTATGAGCATGGCACTGAATCCAACATCCGTGGAACTGCACAAGCGCAGAAAGGCATGGTAGCACATCTCAATGGGTAGCATGTTTTGACAGAACACCAGACTGGGTTAAAGTCTCTTGGGGCGATTAATCAGCATACATTTTTTTAACGCCTTGTTTTTTCTGTGATTAGCTGATTGAAGTCTGATGGGCTGGTCAGACCAATATATAAAAAAATAAATGAATAACGGTTGGCCCAAATAGCACGTCGGCCCAAAATATGCAGATATGCCAGATGGTCAGTCCGACCCTGTGCACGACAACCACAGCAAGAACAACAACCACAATAAAATGTAAGTGTCACTGATGCATTTGTGTCGATGACTATTTTAGGGCACTCTGGAGCATGAGGAGAGTAAAACTCTGCGAATTCAGCTGGAGCTCAACCAGGTCAAAGCTGATGTGGACAGGAAGCTGGCTGAGAAAGAAGAGGAAATCGATAACCTGCGGTGAGTTTCTTCAGGCAGTACATGGTCAAACTGACAGTGCTGCTGTTCACTTTGTGAAATAACCAGTTCTTTTATATTTATTTAGTCGAAATCACCAGCGCGCCCTGGAGTCAATGCAGGCGAGCTTGGATGCGGAGGCAAAGTCCCGAAACGAGGCAATACGGCTAAAAAAGAAAATGGAGGGTGACCTTAATGAGATGGAGGTTCAGCTCAACCATGTGAACCGGATTTCCACAGAGGCACAGAAAATGGTCCGGAATCTGCAGACTCAAATCAAGGTTAAACTCAAAAACACTGTGGAGTGTGTCCTGGGGCAGCTGGTGGTTCACAGTGTTCACATTGTGTGCAGTGGTGTGACAAATGCATTACACAGACAAGAGCAACTCCTAAAAGGATGGTACACTAAAATAAGTGAATGGGCAGCCTATTCATAGTTTACAATGAGAAATGTCTGCATTTTTAACAACACAAAAATGTGAGCACAGTAAAATCCTAACATTTGCAGGGGTTACGTTCCAAGAGCTCCTGCGAATAGTGAAAATGGGAATTTGTGATGTGGTACAAAAATGCCTAAAAATGCCTATTTTTATAGAGTAAACCCTAAATATGCTCTCAAAACATACTTTAATTTCATTTTAAACTCAGCTTAATACATTACCCTTAATACATTAAAGAAAATGTAAAGGTAAACTTGTACTTTACAGTTTACACTCCCACAGTGCTAGAATGTAAAATACCAATGTTACCCCTGTATATACTCTACTGTAATGCAGGGTAAATTAATTTAATTTACAGTAATAAAAATACAGGGCTTTAAAATAACAAAACAAAAAACACTCAAGATGCTCCACTGGGAAATGCAGGACTGGGTCTGTCAGAGATGCGTCACAGAGCAGCAACCAATCTGCAGCAAGGAAAAACAAATGTTCTCGGATTGGCTACTTTCAAACCTCTTGCCTCTGAGTACAGGTGACTGTGATGTCCAGGCTTAGTCCGCCAGGCCCCTTGTCTTTGTGCGCGGTTGTTTATGTTTGGGTTCGGGGCTCAGCGAGGCAATCAGCCCGGATGTCTCAAAGGCAAAATGTGGAGGATTTCTTTAACATCCAGTTAAGTATGAATAGGGCAGGGATGCTGATAACATCTGAAAGGCGCAAAACCAGAAGATACTAAATACAAAGATGTAAGAGTAATTTACACAAACTAATAAGAGAAACGATAAGGATCAGGAACTTCTGTCAGTAAGGGCCAATGCCAGTCGCTGCCACCTTTCTAGATGCAATTTAGCATTTTTTGGAGCTGTGGGCTATCGAAGTCAGCCTGATACTGTATCACTGGCACATTTTATTACCAGCATACGTAATAAAATTATACGTAATTGTCACGTGTGGGGCCGCAAGGCCTACACACGGAGCTGTCATGGAAAGGGGAACAGGCGGGGAACCAGGGATCTATTTCAGTAGTCTTTATTTACAACAGGGGCAAAACAAAACGGACACAATGGTCCAACCCAAACAAGGCATAACAGGAGTCAGACAGGATAAGGGAAGGGTAAGCTGCGAAAGACGATGGACCGAATAACAAGAACCAAAAGGACAAGGGTTTAAATACACAGACACATCAGGCTAAAACAGGGCACAGGTGGAACATGAGGAACACGTGAACAGGGCTGGGAATAACATACAGGTGGCTAAGGCCAGACAGAGACAAGGGGGACCCCTAGTGGGT
>JBBPDB010000134.1:12931102-12941762 GCA_037974465.1 Brachypetersius altus
ATTAATACATGTATGTATGTATGTATGTAAGTATTATTATTATTATTATTATTATTATTATTATTATTATTATTATTATTATTATTATTATTATTATTATTATTTGTTTACTGTTTGTTGTACGATGTTCTTGTGTGCCAGAAAGGCGCCTATAAATAAAATGTATTGTTATTGTTATTGTAAAGCAAGTTAACAAAAACTGCCCGTTTTCCGCCTGTATATAAATGACATCTGGTTGGAGTTAACACTTTATTTTTTATTATAAACAATTGATTACATATAGTTTTTAGTGGTGTGTTTGTTCATTAATTTGTTTTAAAAATCGCTGTGTTTATGTTTGTGATTTTTCTTCAGGCGCTTCCAGGCGTGGATTGTTTTGGGGTCCTGGGCTTGGCGCTCTCTGCTGCGGGTTTTGTGTGACTTTATATTTTTGATTTTATTAGTATTTTTCTGCAGGTTTATGCTTTTCTGTAATAAGAAGCGTTTATAATTTTGTTGTTTTTTAGTTACAGCCACGATGAACCTCGAGTTGCTCGGTAAGTCGCCGTTTTAGTGCTTCGTGGATGCTGTGCTAACTATGCTAGCTGCTAACAGCGACTGTCTCATCTTAAACTGTTTATTTTTTAACACAACCCTCTCATTATTCACATTTAACCCTTTATCTCCACTCTTCACGAGCGGCTATCTCTAGTGAAGCCTGGAGCTGCTCCTTCAGTCCCTAACATCCAATTCTGTCAAAGAAACTGCACCTTTTTACCCATGAATCTCTGCATTTAATGTTACTAAACACAGGTCAAATATATAGCTTTAATTAGACATTAGCTTTGATTATACATTAAACTCGTCCTGCAAATCGTGACTCTTTCGTCAGAGTGAGCTGATTCTTATTTTTCTAGCTACGTACATATATTTACACACATATATTTGTTTTGTCTGGCTACTGTGGAGTTCACCTGCAATCTCACTGTATCTTGTTGTTTGTTACAAAATAAAGGATTTTTAATTTTTTTTTAAATCAAAAAGCACTCCTAGAGCTGAACGATATGTACAGTATTGCTACTACATATTGCAAATGGGTTGTCTTTCAGTAAATTAAAGGGTCCATATCATCACTTTTCTGGTATTAAACAGGCTTAAAATGTTGTTTTAAATGGTACATTTACTCTCCCATCAATACAGTCCATATTTTTTAAAACAAGATTTAAAACAGCCCATCTTCAAATAATAGTTTTTGTGATGTCATAAAACCATCACTTTTCAATAAATTATCTTATTCTTGCTTCAGCAGTTTAGCTCTGGCCATTTAGGCACTATGAGTGGTCACCCAGTCAGAAACAATGTCGTTGGTTAGAGGCTCATTAACAAATTGGAGCCTTCAGTGTTTCGGAGACTGATGTCATGATAACGCTTAACCGACAATATATTGTGCAGCGCTGTTGTGAATTGTTACTCATTAATTATTTGTTTATTAACGGGCCCGTATTCCACATGTAGGAACCACTTGTGACGTTACTTAATTGATTAATGTAAGCTTTCTTCTTTAACTGTATGTTTCTTCTTACAGAGTCGTTCGGGCAGAACTATCCAGAGGTAAGGACTTCAGAAATAATCATAACCACTAAATGGAAACAGTTGGATGAATGTTGTTGTTGTTTACACTGTGTGACCCCACTGACAGGAGGCAGATGGCACTCTGGACTGCATCAGCATGGCTCTGACCTGCACCTTCAACCGCTGGGGGACGCTACTGGCTGTCGGCTGTAACGATGGACGAATTGTCATCTGGGACTTCCTGACACGGGGCATCGCCAAAATCATCAGCGCACATATCCACCCTGTCTGCTCCCTCTGGTGACCTGTCCTCCCTCACTCAAATAGTGATAGATATTTTTATTGATATTACTTTTGTTTCCTTCTTTATATTACTCTCTGTGTAATTGTTCTGATGTACACTTAGTTATCTTTAAGTAATAGTGAATTATGAATTATTAAGTCATGTCTAATTAGTTATAAATAGATTTGAATTCAGTAATAAGTAGTTAAGGATTTGTACAAAAATAATCTTTAGAAATATTAAATAATAGCGAGATTATCTTGCAAATGAATTAATCAGGGGGAATGTGATAAAATGTATTTTTTAATTCATTTAGATCACAGCACTGTTTTTGGTAATAATTCTGCAGCTGGACATACTGTAAACAACAACAAACTGTTTACAGAGCTCTTCTTACAGTGGTAGTCTGTAAAAATGTCTGTAAACAGCATCTGCCTAAACAGCACTGTAATTGATCTGTCACTGATTTAGCATCCATTGTTATATCTTATTAGATTTGATATATTTATTATTAAGAATGTTTTTTTTTTTTTTGTTTGTTTTTTTTGTTTTGTTTTTTAAAGATTTTTTTCTTCTAAAATAATTTGTATAAAAATAACATACTTCCAGCCTGGTTTGTTTAAATGTTTTTTTGTTTGTCCAGTTGGAGCAGAGACGGACACAAGCTAGTCAGCGCCTCAACAGACAACATCGTGTCTCAGTGGGACGTTTTAACTGGAGACTGTGATCAGAGATTCCGGTTTCCTTCACCCATCCTCAAACTGCAGTACCACCCCAGAGACGCGTGAGAAACTCTGCACACCTCCACATAACCCTCACACTTCCACACACCTCCATAAACACTAAGGCATTAACAGAAAAGGAGGCACACGTCGATGCCCCCTGAGAGAAGTTAAGTCATGTGTTTTTTCCTCTATCTGCGTAAGCTTCTGTGCACAATGCAATCTCTGCCTCTGATTGGCTTACACTGGCACATTAGTCAGTATCCTTGTCAGACTATAGTCAGACTATCCTTGACTATAGCCAATTATTATAGTCACTTCATAAAAAGGGCAGTGAAGTTGGCATGTAAAGGAGCAACTAAACACGAGACCACAGCAAGACGAGAGACATGGCAGTAGAGGTGACAGGCACACACTACATGTGTGGAGATACTTCACTCTAGACCACAGAAACAGCTCGGTGACCTGTACGATCTGCAAGACCGTATTAAAGTACAATCAAAGTACGAGCGTTCTGTACGGCATCTGAAACCGCATCCGTTAGCTAATATGGCTAACGCTAGTACTGCAGGGAGTTGTCCAGTCCAGAGGACGCTGAGTGGCTGCACGGCTTAAGCTGTTCCCACTTTCCGCTGTACACTTAAATTTACCAGAAAAATTCAAGGTATCAACTTTTGTTCTGTGTAGTTTAATTGTCATTTTGACTGTTAATGTTACCGAGAACTTTAAAAAAAAAAAAAAAAGCTGCAACAAAGTCTGTGTGTTGAACTCATCAAACGACTAGTTAACTCTGCTTCGACTTTGTTGACAGATAAGTCAATCTGAAAAAAATTGGAGTAGTTAATGCCCTCACACACACACCTTCCCACACTTTCACAAACCTCCATACCTTCACACTTCTCCACACACTTTTACACTCCCGCACACACTTTCTCACTCCTCCACACATGCACATACCTTCATATACCTCCACAACTTTGTAAACTTTCACACACCTCCACACATCTTCACACTTTCACTCTCCTTCTCAGTCTAGCAGAAGTGTGTGCATGTGTGCATGTGTGCATGCGTGCGTGGGTAATATGACTGTTACCGTAGAAGATACAGCTGAAGTGAGTGTGTTGATTTGTGTTTATCTGTGTTTAATAGTTTTTTATCTGTGTTTTAGTGATAAAGTCCTGGTGTGTCCAATGAAATCGGCGCCAGTTCTGCTCACGCTCTCCGACTCCAAACACGTGGTTCTGCCAGTAGACGACGACTCAGACTTGAATGTGGTGGCTGCCTTCGACCGGCGGGGGGAATACATCTACACAGGAAATGCCAAGGGCAAGGTGAGGAGAACATCACGCACACATGTGCTCTACAGCAGTGGTCCCCAAACCCCAGGCCGCGGACCGGTACCGGGCCGTGGGTCATGTGGTACCGGTTACCCGTGTTATGTTGTTGGCTCGTTGTTATGAAAATGCTGTTAATAAAGATGCGAGTACACATTGGATTTACGTTTATTATATTTTAAAGATACTCCATTATTATATTTTTAAAATATACAAATAAAATATGCGTATCATTTATTTGTATAAATACGTATATTATCTGCCACTCCTTAAGTGGCCGGGCCGTGACGAAATAAAGGTTGGGGACCACTGCTCTACAGTATCGACAGGAGACACATCAACTCCTATATAAAGACATATACTATAGAATAAGTACATATTTTTTAAAGTCAACCATATAGTCATATAGTTACATGTGAACACAGCGCAGCACACAGTGTGAACTATGTGAAATTCTTTCACCAAGTGAAGCATGGGTCTGCCCATCGATCCCTGGACATGAAGAAGTCGTGGACACATTGTTTCCTTTGTTGTTTGTGGATCTAGTTGAAAAAAAACTTGTGGTGAGGATACATGTGGAACCTTAGGAGGAACCGAGACTCAGAAGGGGAGCCCATCCTCTGGTGAGCCAGGAAGAATTGTGCCTAAATTCTCTGCTTTTCTCCTGACAGATTTTGGTGCTGAACACAGATACACAGGATCTGGTGGCGTCGTTCCGGGTGACAACAGGAACCAGCAACTCCACAGCCATCAAGTCGATCGAATTCGCACGAAAGGGCAGGTGAGGTCACAGCGTCTGGCAGCGGGTCCGTCACAGAGATTTTAAACATCCTGAGGTGAAGGAACATTCAGGAGGACGACAATTCAAAACACACATCTCACCTGTAAACATAACACACACTCACCCTGTAGAGGGATCTAGATGGGTGAAGGTGTGTGTGTGAGAGGGAGAGAGCCTGGTTGTCCCAAATCTCCCAATAAATTCAGATAAAATGAAAAAAAGGGGTTTTAAATTAACTTATATTATCTTATATTAACTTCTCTCTTCTGCTCTTTATTTTTTACAGCTGCTTTCTCATTAACACAGCGGATCGCATCATCAGAGTGTACGATGGCAGAGAGATTCTCACCTGTGGGCGAGATGGGGAGCCGGAGCCCATGCAGAAACTTCAGGACCTCGTCAACAGGTAAACACACCTGGACAGGCCGACTCAAACAAACCTACTACTTGTTATGTTCATTATAAGTTATTTGTATATTCAGTTATACATCATGCGTTGCTGTGCCTTTAAGACTTAAATTAGCAACTCCTGTAGACTGAATGATAGGGGCTAAATGGCTATAGGCTGCTCTATGCTCTATCTTCAATGTATGGGTACATGTAAATGTTTTTGTGACATCACAAAAGCAGTAAATGAATGGTTGAATGAACCAGCAGAGAAAACGGCTTTGGCTATTTTGATTCTGAGAGGAGGGGCATTTATTTTTATTTTTTGCCCCATTCAGGACCCCATGGAAACGGTGCTGTTTCTCTGGAGATGGAGAGTATATAGTGGCGGGTTCTGCACGTCAGCATGCGCTCTACATCTGGGAGAAGAGCATCGGGAACTTGGTGAAGATCCTGCACGGAACAAGAGGAGAACTCCTGCTGGACGTGGCGGTGAGGAACACCTACAGAAATACCCTAAAGGGGCAGGCAGACTATTTCTGTGTTTACTCTGTTAGATTTATCACAGCATACCATTCTGGGGTTTTGTTCACATTAAACTGATAATACAAGTGTGGTGCTGATCAGAGGTTTAGTTAAAGGTTCCGTTTGTGTGTGTGTGTGTGTGTGTTTTTCCAGTGGCATCCGGTACGGCCCATCATAGCCTCCATCTCCAGCGGAGTCGTCTCTATTTGGGCTCAGAACCAAGTCGTACGTAAAACACTTGACTACATTACCTGTTCAGTAATCAATAATTGGAACTCATCGCAGAAATGAGTCAGTGTCATTTTAATATCAAAACATTAAGATGTAATCAAATAAATTGTGGTGAGTCATTTATGGAATCAGAAGGAGTCGAATTATTGAGTTGAATCATTTTTAGAGAGGTCAGAGGTTTACACCTGTATTGTGACCTGCTTTCTTTCTGGTCCTGTAGGAGAACTGGAGCGCCTTCGCCCCCGACTTTAAAGAGCTGGACGAGAACGTGGAGTATGAGGAGAGAGAGTCAGAATTCGACATTGAGGATGAGGATAAGAGTGAACCCGAGCAGACAGGTCTCTCTCTCTCTCTCACACACACACACACAAAAATATATATACAGAGATATATATAATATTAGTGCTGGGCTGTTAACGCGTGATTCTTATCGCGCGATAAAAAAAAATATCGCCTTTAACACCCCCCTATATATTAGTGGTGGGCCGTTATCGGCGTTAACGTGCTGCATTAATGTGAGACTCTTATCGCGTGATAAAAAAATGATCGCAGTTAATCTATTCACAAAGTTGGGAGCTGGGTCTATACTACGCAAGCTATGATCACTTTCACCTTGATATTGTAGCGTGGATTTACTTTCTGTCTCTCTCTTTCTCTTTCGTTTCCGGATCGCGCCCGTTTTAAACCTGTCTCGCTCTCTCTGTTTCTCTCTCTGTCGCGCTCTATCTCTCTCTCTTTCTCTGTTTCTCTCTCTGTGCCTTTCTCTCTCGCGCCCTCTCTCTCTCATTCGTGACTTTTCCGGAGCGTGTGGATCGTCTCTCTCACTCTGTCTCTGTATCTCTCTCTCACTCTCTGTCTCTCCTTTTCTGTCTCTTACTCTCTCTGTCTCTCTCTGTCTCTCTCTCGTTCCTGACTTTTCCGTATTTAAACCTCGGGTTAATATTTACATTTTCTTTAAGGGTAATGTATTAAACTGAGTTCAAAATGAAATTAAAGTGATCTGGGAGAACATTTGGAAGCATATCCAGTGTACATCAGTGTAATCAAATCAAATATAAAATCCCTACCAGGGAATTCACATTTGATCTAGTTTGTTATAGAAAAACGAGTCCAGAGCAAGTGGGGCGGAACCATTTATAGCAGTTGTAAAGGGGGACCAACTCCATCTGCAAGTCTGTGAATGCAGTGTCGTTAAAGTCTCAGATGGTGTAATGGTCAGGTGTCACATTACTTTTGTCCACACAGCGCTCTTGGTTTCGGCTCAGTTACTCACATAATTTTTTGTGATAGCCGTGGACTTGGAAGCTCATTGACAGGAAGCTTGTCAAATTCACTCTGTGTTTGTGTTTGTTCAGGGGCGAATGCTGCTGAGGATGAGGAGGTGGATGTGACCTCTGTTGACCCAATCCCAGCATTCTGCAGCAGGTCTGTATGTATGTGTGTGTGTCTGTGTGTGAAGAGAGGGCTGATGCTGACAATACAGTAATTGTGCCATTCCAAGAGCACCCGCGTATAGTGAAAACCGCGTTGTTTTGGTAAAAGAAAAAAACAAACCCTAAAATGCCTATGTATGCCCTAATATACCCCCAAATATGCACCAAGAACACTTTAATTTCATTGTAAACTTTAATGCATTACCCTTAAAGAAAATGTAAAGATATTTGTCTCTTTTTAATTTAAATTCTCCGCCGAGTCATGCAGCTCGGAAAATTGCTGGACAAAAGTATCGGGACACCACGGTGAGGAGAACGGTTTTGGTGGAATAACCCCTGATCTACTCGGGCTAAAAATACAAATGAAGGCTGGAAAGGTGTCCTGGAGTGCACCGTGGAAAAATCGCACTTGGAGCGTGGGGGCTCAACCCTGGTGTGGAATTCGAAAAAAAGTGCTTTTGCGGAGCAAAATATATCCTGAGGGATGAATGTTGTGAAGGGCTTGTCTTTTTTCCAGTTTTCCTGTCAGCCTTAAATGGTGCAGCATTTTCATTCTGAAATACAGTAATCCCCTGTTATTCGCGGGGGTTGCGTTACAAGAGCATCCGCGTATAGTGAAAAATGCCTTAAAATGCCTTTTTTTATAGTGTAAACCCTAAATGTGCTCCCAGAACATTTCATTTTAAACTCAGTTTAATACGTTACCCTTAAAAGAAATGTAAAGATAAACCCGAGGTATAAATACGGAAAAGTCATGAACGAGAGAGAGAGAGACGATCAACATGCTTCGTAAAGTCACGAACGAGAGTGAACGAGAGGGAGAGTAAGAGAGAGAGAGATACAGAGAGCAAGAGAGAGATACAGAGAGAGAGAGAGACAATGCGCGCTCCTGAAAAGTCACGAATGAAAGAGAGAGTAAGTGAGAGAGAGAGACAGAGAGGCGACCATGCACCAGGAGCCAGAAGAATTAAAATGAGTTAAAAAAAACAAAACAAAAAGATATTTCCACGAAGAAAGCAACAAAAAAAAAGCAGAGTATATTTGCAGGTTCCGCGTTGTTTTGAAGATTTCCGCGTAAAACGATCAGTTTCGTTCTCAAAAAAAAAAAAAAATGTGTGTGACTAGATCCGCGAGTCCTGATCCGCATAAAACTGGGGGATTACTGTAATAAATTATTTCTGGGATTCTGATTATTGTTTAATCATCAGTTATTATTTAATCATGTTTAATCGTGTGTGTGTATTTCAGTGATGAAGAGTTGGAGGACTATAAGGCTCTGCTGTATCTGCCCATCGCCCCTGAAGTGGAGGACCCGGAGGAGAACCCGTTTGGGCCGCCGCCGGATGGTGGGGGTCAGAATCCATCTGAGGATGGCTCAGCCCACACCGGCACAGGAGACAAGAAACAAAGACAGCCTTCTGCCGATGGAGTGCCGCCGAAGAAGAAAGCTCGCACAACCACCATCGAGCTCCAAGGCGTCCCCAGTGACGGTCAGAGCAGATCTCACATAGAAATTATTTACCGTAAGAGGTTCTGATCAGGTACTAAACTGAGGACCGTATCCACGCCTCAAGACCTGACATAATAAAGACAAAATATCAATATTGAGATTTTATTCAGAGTCCATATCATCGCTTTTCTCTAAGTAAAATAGCTTGACAATTAATAGACTATATATTGCTCAGCCTTATCAGAGAGTAGACAAAATAATGGAAACATGTAACTCACATATTTGATCAGAAACCCCTCTCTTATGGCTCAATTGTTCTTTTTGTACAGTTATGGACTGTAGCCCAGCTATTACTGCAATATATAAGCTGCTACCCTGTTTGTCACTGAAAAAAGACCACTACTGATCAGTATTATTTGGGTGGCAGACTGTACTTAGAACATCATGTACACATGATGGTGTTTGTTTGTTTGTTTGGTGTTCACAATACACTGTTACTGTTCACTGTATTTGTTGTTTGTTTTGCCTATAGCAAGTAAATGACCTCACCTGTACCTCTTGCAGAAGTCCACCCCCTGCTGGGCGTGAAGGGCGATAGCAAGTCGAAGAAGAAGACAGCGGGTCGTCCAAAGGGATCGAAAGGTAAAGAGAAAGATTCTCCATTTAGGCCGAAACTGTACGGAGACAGAGAGAGGGAGAGAGACAGAGGGTTGTCTGTGGACGGGGCAGTGAAGGGCAGGCCGGAGGCTGTGCCAGTGCCAGGTAAGACCCCACCGGGACCAGCCTGCCATACGCTTGCCCTCTGCCGCTCCCAGCAGCCCAAGCCTCCGCTCGACCACAGACGCACCCAAATCCCTGCTCTGAGTCGCCTGGAGAGCCAAAGGGCACACCCTGCTCGAGCCACTGCATCAGAAAAGTGCAGGAATATTAAAACATGAGCTTGGCCAAAGATCAAAAATGAAAGTTTACGACTTTAGATTCTGCCCTGGAGCTACGAGGCTGATGTAGCTAAAGCCTGTATCATACCTGTTATCTATAAACATGGACCAAACGGTGAACATACCTCAAACTTTAGGAGCTGCTGCTCTGTTTTTTTATAGGTAGCATATTGTGGAAAAAAAACATTAGTTACTTAACTACAGCAGCCTCACAGCTCCGGTATAAACTTCAGACACCACAGCCAGGCCAGGTAGTCTGAGCCAGATAGTCCAGGCCAGGGAGTCCACACAGTAGTCCAGGCCAGGTTGTCTAGCCGGGTAGCCCAGGTCAGGTTGTCCAGCCAGTAGTCAAGGTAACCGAGCCTATAGTCCAAACCAGATCGTCGTGCTGGATTGTTCAGGCCAGGTAGTTGAGTTTGGTAGTCCAGACCAGGTAGTTTAGCAGGATGGTCCAGCTGGTAGTCGAGGCAATAATTCAGACTAGGTTGTCAAGCAAGGCCTGGTTCTCCTGCCAGGGTGTCGAGCTGTGTAGTCTTGGGCAAGTAGTCAGGGTAGTAGTCTAGGCCAGGTAGCCGTGGGGTTAGTCTGGACCTGTCACTTCAGGTGATTGTCCAGGCTGGTTAACTGGTTAGTCCTGGGTTTAGTACTGGATTTAGCTTTGACCTGTCAGTCTAGACTAGCTATCTAGGCTAACCAAACTGTTTAGTTTGTCCCAGGGATCCTCAGACCAGTCCTCATTGCCTCCACACTGTCTATATTTTTGGTCCAACAAAACTCAGTTTCGGAACGAGCAGAAAGATTGGACCATCTGAGGCCTGGTCTGAAGAGCACTGGTCTACCCTGATCCAGGCAGGTTTATCTTGTCCAGGTAGTCAGAGGAGGACTTTGTATTCCTGGATCCGCCTTCTTCCAGCTTGTCCCTGTCCTTCCTGCTCCGCTCACTGTCCCTGAGGCCTCTGTGTGTGTGTGTGTGTGTGTGTGTGTGTGTGTGTGTGTGTGTGTGTGTGTGTGTGTGTGTGTGTGTG
>JBBPDB010000134.1:12949952-12974974 GCA_037974465.1 Brachypetersius altus
TTCTGGAATAGGTTTTTCACAGGAAGAAGGGTGTGTGTGTGTGTGTGTGTGTGTGTGTGTGTGTGTGTGCGCACGCGCGCGGGTCTGTGGATGATGAGGTCATTCGGGTCGATCCACTGTTACACATTTACTAAATCATGAGTTTCCCCTGCTGTATGTGTGTGTGTGGGAGTGTGATTGTGTGTGTGTGTGTGAAAGAGAGAGAGGGAGTGAAAGAGAGGGTGTCAGACGGACAGAAACTGTGAGGTATAGAAACAGAAAATAGCCGACGGGGGCTGAGTGTGTGTGTGTGTGTGTGTGCTATTGGGGGGGGGGGGGGGGGGGGGGGTTTTTATTTTTGTAAAAAAACAAGTAGAACAGCATCACAGCTGAACTAACTCATCACACACACACTTACTTCACACTGTGGAGTCATTCAAGCCAAACTTTACCCACTTCCCAAAATCCCCCCATAATCCAGTGAGTGTAAACAGAGCATTGTGAAATGGTTCATTGTAGAGATTTGGTTTCTTTATAGTGGAGGTGAAAGGAACCAGACCTCTGCAACACAAATCTGAACTAAATCACTTTTCTTTGGGGACTATTTTGTCTCATGATGCCCTGCATTTATTTCTCCACCATGAATGGGTTTAATTTTAGGACCAAAACTTCTAAAACTCTGGTAGAACAACAGACAGCACACCTGTAACCAATTAATGGAATAACTTTCTGTGAGGAGTCAGAAGTTCCATTAATCTCCACTGTTAATAACTCTGCCTGTGAGTTTCACACCAAACCCACTCTGAACCTCATTATTTACACCATAAGCACTGAAACAGAAATTCTGATAAATTGGTGGACTCACTTTTAAGTAGAACCTGAGAAGATTCCCTGAAGTGTCTGAACTATATCGAGAAAGCAAGTGCTGCCGCCTTGTGGTGAATGTTTGTAAGTGCCGAGCTGAGCCAATAGGACCTAAAGACTGTTTAAGACAGTCGTGAGCTGACGTGTTGATGAGAGCTGACCACTTTATTAGAAACCCATCCTCTGTAGCTCCACCTCACTAGCCACTAGCTCATGCTTAGTGGTGTCCAGTTGCAGACTGGAGCCCATCTGTTGTTTGTGTTAGTCCTTCATCAGTGGTCAGTTTTTTTACCCTGGGGTATTTTTGGGTGGTGGACAACACTCAACCACCAGTGTGTGGAACCCCCCTCAATGCACTTGCATCAACACTACACACACACACACACATGCATTCACACACACATGCACACACCAATGATATCTGGTCAGTGGTGGGCCTGTGAGGGTCCTGGAGTCGGGAAGGGGGTTGATAAAGTATGTAGCATCAGATGGGCTGCAAGTGTTCACCCACAAAGTGCTCCTTTATGGTAGGTGTTTCCAATAAAATGGCCAATGAATGTAGAAACAAGGGAGGTGGACAAATTAGTGTGAACACTTAGTCTGTCTCATATCATTTAACTGTCAGTCCTGCAGCCTTTATATAGCACACACAGCAGCTGCTGCCCCTACACACACACACACACACACAGTTATAAATACGGTGCCTGCTGAGTGTGCTCTCAGTGATGGCGGAGAAGAGTGGTGTGAGTTCCAGGCCGGGCCTGAGGAGGAAGGATAGAGTGGAGAAGAAGGAGACAGAGGCGAAGAGGACAGAGACAGAGGTGAAAAAGGAAGAAAAGAATGAGGAGAAGAATGAGAAAAAGAATGGAGAGGATGGAGGGAACGTGGAGGTGAACGGTGACGCACAGGTGACCAATGGAGCGGAGAAACCAGAACCTATGGAACTCCCGCCCTTCGAAACCATCACAGGGTTAGTGACCTTCATACAGCACAGCTATCTAGAACACTGTGGAAGCAGCTGATATGAAACACCTGTTATGAAAAGTTTCTAGAACTTAGTGGAAGAAGTTTATATGTAATATGTAACACATGTAGCTAGAACACGGAAATGTCTGCAGTAAAAGTAGTTAGATCTCTGTGGAAGTACTCAACTTAAAATCGTCTGCAGTAAAAGTAGCTGAAACACTGTGAAGGTACTTGACCAAGACGTCCATGCGAGCATGTTTTCAAGAATATGCAATCGCAAAACACTGTCAAAAGCATGCCAACGCAGCAGGTGGCAATATAACCTTAAACCATATAGCATTGGTGACCAATCAGAAGCCTTGGAGAGAAGACCAGAGACAATATAATAAAAGTAATAGCATCCAAAAGCTGTGTTGAAAATAATAATCAGATGCTGACACTAATGTCTATATCCTTCATACTGGATGGACATTAATTGAGTATAAACATGCCAAATGAGTATAAACATGCCAAAACTTCTAACAAGGTTGAGAGCAGTATACAACAGGCATTGTAGATGAAAACCTTAAATAAACACGGCGAATACTGTGATGTCATATGAGTGGCACACAGTATAGCGTGAAACATTTAAAATTGTTCAGAAATACCCGTTTACGTGTGGACATGGCCTCAAGCTTGCAGTAAACGTAGAGCACCATGGATGTATTCAGTTCGAGACCATCTGGAAAAGTAGCTAGAACACTATGGAAGTACCAATTTAAGACAGAGCCTGCAAAGAACCATTTTCGTAAATGAGAAGTGTGAGTGAGAACCGTTTTAGAAACTCTATAGAAAACCTCCACATAATGTAAAGGTTCAATGCCAAATAAAAGTTTTTCCTTAGAACCGACATCCAAGCTGAGAAGCTGCGTTTTTAATTTTTTTTATTTGATTTTATTTTGTGTAGAACAGCTAAGAAGTGTGAAATAGTTTAGTTTGTGTGTGTGACACATTATTTCACACTTTCCAGCTGTTCTACACTCTTCAAAATAAAAGTATGTGTGTGAGATGGTGTTTATCTTGTGCTGTTTATCAGTGTGTAGATAGAGAGTGTGAGTGTGAGTGTTTAATGCATTGTGCGTTTAGTGTGCCATGGTGTGTGTTAGCATGGGTTAAGTGTGTGTTAGTGATCATTAGTGTGTTTGTAATAGCTAGTGCATTGCTAAAAGCTAAATGCTAAGTGTTACGGGTGAAATGCTAAAGGTTAAATGTTAAGTGTTAAGTGAATGTTGGCAGTGAGTCAGATTAGCAGGTGTTTCATTAGCTGTAGCTGTAGCTGCTCCACGCTGTGTGTATTTACGGACAGCGTGATTTATTTAAAGGATTAAATTTATGATTACAGGACGTTTACTGATTTAGATGCTAACAGAAATCTAACTGATCTAAGAGTGTTAGCTGCCTCTGTGCAGCATCATGGGAACAGATGGACGGATACTTTCGAATGTGCTGTTTTTTTGTGACATCACAAAAACCATATGAACAATTCAAAACTCTTTCCAATATATGGGCTCCACTGGGCTGTGTCTAAAACCAAAAAAAGAACCAAGCTTGAACAGCCAAAGGCCAACTATGCAGATGTAAATGTGTTGTTTTTTTGTGACAAAACAAATTTCAAAATAAAATACATATTTTTAGTTTAAAAGGAGTAAAGGATACAGTAGGACTTTTAAACTGGAACGTCCCTGAAGTCGGATTTGCCTGAGTTTATCAGGCCTGTCGTCCCTCTTTCACCGCGTCCTTATAAATGACCCCCACACACACACATGCACACTCAAATATAAAGGTCGCATGCCTCTCCTCAAGGTCGCGTTAGATGGGTTGTGGTATACACGCTTCATTGCTTTGCTCCTGTTGCTCAGCAGAGACACTGTCTCTTAAACCACTCACTTCTATACTTGACTGAGGCTGTGTCCTGTATATTTTATACACTATTTAGTGAATTGGTGTGCAGTTTGTGTGTCAAACTGTCTGTCAGGACAAACCCTCATACGAAATGTCAGCTTAACTGATCAACACTGCAGGTTAATGGAGATTCAGTCAATATGTCATTATTACACTTTTATATTTGTGTTTATATTTATATTTTATACTTTTGTACATCAGTAACTAAATCATACTAAACTCAGGATGTGTTCCAACAGCTGACACACCAACTGACGTATGAAGCAGGACACACAAACACAATACACACACACTTGCTGTTTAACAACTCTTTACATTTTACACCAGTGAACCACTGACATGCATCTAAGCAGCACCAGCAAATGACCCTGCAGAGCTGTTTTGGTTACACGCCTTTATTGACCATCTTTATTGAGTACTTATCTTATCCTAATTCTTTCATCACTATTGTGACATTGTAGCCATAGCAACCACAGCTAGTGCTGCTGTTCAACAAACCTGATCATCCTGTCTAACAAATCACACCAGCCTCAAGGTGAATGTCTCGCTGACAAGTAATGTTTAGAAAATTAACATCTTTATTTTAATATTAGTCACAACATCAAACAGACATCAGCCATTCATTGTCTGTATCACCACCTCTGTGAATTGTTCCTGAATACAACACAAAGCAATAGATTGTTGAATTTTAATGTGGAATATCAGTTCACCAGCAAAAATCTCTCAGAGCAACAGACAGAACTGAAAAAAACTCCCTGGTAGAGTTAAAGTAATAGTTCCTAAATCAACTTCCCACAGTGCTAGAAGACTAACACAGCTCCTACAAAATGGAAGCTTATACTCAACCAATTAACAACCATTCCACCTTGAATCTAAGCCTTACACTGTAACCCCCCTATTTACAGTTCAGTATATTATTAATTGTGACCAATTCCTCGTATATGCTCGCTCGCATTCTTGGGCAATCAACCCGATTCTGATTTAAGAACCTGACGCGTCATCTAGAGCCATGGACATGAATTATTAATACATAGGTCACAGTGTGGCTTAACAAACAGAAAACATTCCTCTGAAACTGGGGGTCTTTAAAATGGGAGTCTTTAAAAGACCTTCAGGAAGCCTGAAGTACTGTTCCTCAATTTGGCCTTAAACATACAAGAAAGTCTGGATCTTTGGAAGGAAAATATGAAGAAGGGGACTTTTGCACAGTACAGTACGACACACGCATTTACATTGTTCAGCTGCTCTGGGTCATTACAACACCTCCACTGGGGTTTGGCCTTGCTGGATGTTTTATTAGCCTGATATGAGCAGGGGCTTCTGTGATTTATTAGAGAATTTAGAGCAGGATTCCCGATTAAACCCTGCTTTAGGGTCTAATCCCTGGAGCGAGGGATCAGATACTTTAATTTTGGCACAGTGACCGAATGTGGGTCAGTAAGTCCAGCTGGCAGAGCGAATCACTCACACTGTGTGTGAGTATGTTTGTGTTGTGTGTGTGTGTGTGTGTGGCCTGATAGATAAAACACATCAACATATGGATGTGAGGACATTTGTCTACTGTCTATGCTAAAAAATGCCTGCGATTGGTCAGAGGCTATTTTACATATTGCAGCATTCTGTGAAATAAATTTAGCAGAAACCGATATCATGTTAATGATTAACTGATCATGTAATGAGAAGCACTAGAGGGAGCCTGGTTTGTTCGGGTTCAGAAGCTTTAATACAGTGATAACTTTGCTGAAAGCTCCCAGATTGTGACCGGCATGGCCTCGACTGCAGTGCATGCTGGGAAAAGCTGCTGGTTTTAGCTTTTCAGCAGAGTGTATTTGGAGGAGAACCCGAGACTGAGCCTCACTGCTTTGTCAGGCCTGGTATCTGAGACTGGCGCAATATTAGCTGCAGTAAAAATACCCCTCGCATGAAAGAGGGTTCTGCACTCAGATGTATGTGGGTCAGTGGGTCGCCAGTCAGTGTCCGGCTAATGATGGGAAATAACACCACTGATTAGCTGGAACACAATGCTGCCCAGATACACAACAGGTGCTGCAGAGCTTCCAGTCATCATGAGAATCCAGATCAACCAAGTTCCTCAAGTGTTTTGAATAGTCTGAAAGTTGCCTCTTTAGCTTTAGCGCTAGAGCTACATAACTAACAAACATTACCCCACCAATTAGCAAGATGCTAACTGTGTACAAGAACCATCACATACACTCAGTGATCTCGAATAGACTCATTTGTGTGGTTTCTGACTCTATATGACTAACTGTTATCTATAACCATAGACTAAAGAATGGTAACATAGCTAAACGCTAAACACACAGTTTGACCTAAAGGTCAGAATAGTGATCCCTAACCATCAGCTGGTGGCCTGGTGTTTAGGGTTCTGCTGGTGCAATCCAAAGGCCATGGGTTCGAATCTCAGGACTCCCAGTTGAACCACTGAGGTACCTTTGAGCACGGGTTAAAATGCAGAGAACGTTTTTTTCTTAGAGGTCACTATACACACCAAAAATATACTGCCCCCACACTGGTCCTCGGGCGCTGCGATCCTGGCTGCTTGATGATTTACTCGAGTGAATGGATTAAATGCAGAGAACAATTTCTTAAGAGATCATTATTCCCTTCTGAACCACACTGTTCCTAAAGCCCTCTTCTCCTGCAGGGACCGGATGGACCCATTCTCCTTTAGGTTCCAGTTTAAGAATGTGGAATACTCCTCTGGCCGCAATAAGACACTGCTGTGTTACCTGGTAGATCAGAATCCGGGATCGGATGGCCTGCTGCGGGGCTTTGTGGAGGACGAGCACGCGGGGGCCCACGCCGAGCTGGCCTTCTTCCACCTGATCTTGGCACAGTACGAGCCATCTGTCAAATACACTGTCACCTGGTATGTTTCATCCAGCCCGTGCCCAGCCTGCTGCGTCAAGCTGATGGAGATCCTGCAAGAGAGGAAGACACTCCACCTCACCATCTTCTCCGCCCGGTTGCTGGACTTCGAGGAGCCAGATAACAGGGCAGGGCTGAAGGCGCTGGCTGGTGCCGGCTGCAAACTGCGCATGATGAAGCCTCTGGATTTCTCCTACAGCTGGGACACCTTCGTGGAGCATGATGACCAGAGGTTCACACCCTGGGAGGACTGTCAGGAGAACTACGAGTACTACCAGGAGAAACTCGCTGAAATCCTGGAGTGAATGTAAGTGACTAAAATCACAGTCATATTCATACTAATAACAAAAATAATAATAGTGCTTCTATAACATGTTATCATGTGCTTGTGTGGATATTTTATGAGATACATATAATCATGCATATGCACATGTACATAAATGTGTGTATGTATGTATAAATGATCCATTATTAATTATTCGGTATCAACTATGAATTATTCACTGTTTATTATTCAGTTTATTATCTGCTATCAGTTATTCAGTATCCAATATACACTTTTGGATTAAGTATTCAGTATACACTATGTATTATGCAGTATTTACAATAGATTATTCAGCATCCCCTTTGTCCCTTCTCTCTCTCTTGGTCTCTCTCTCTCTGTCAGGTCCAGTGGAAGTGAGCGATCAGATCAGAATTCGCTCAACCACCGAGCGCGTGTGTATGTGTGTGTGTGTAGGGCAGAAATGTGTTTGATAGTGAATGTGTGTGTGGGGGGGCGGGGTCACTCTCCTCGTCTCCAAACAATCACAAAAACCTAATTTAATTTGCTATGACTTTTGATATCTGAAATGACACACTTTTAACAGGAAGTGATCTTTTGTACTTTAATCTGCATGCCGGATTTATTTTTGTTTCACTGTTTTAAAAGATATTGACGGTCATTAAAAATGAGCAATAGTTTAATCGCACCATGTTTATGCGTTTGTTTATATTTATGTGGTTAAATGCAAAATAATCCCTGAGAATATCATGGATTTAGCATCAACGGTTCAAAAGTCGGGACTTATTAATGTTTTACACCCTGACATTAAATTTTACAGCAGGACTTAAGGCAACACCTCCCTTTTAAAGTCGAATACAGGAACAGTTCACAACTCAAAGTAACAGGTTGTTGAATTTTGGCATGAAATGTTGGTGCCAAACAGGGACGGACAGGGACAAAAAAGGGCCCTGGCAGTTTGTGGTAGAACAGCCCACCACGTACAAGTATGCACACCACCCATCTTTGCTCTTCTATGAATGCCCCAAAATTTGCCTTCTGCTCACCCCACAACCAGTAATAACTAATTAACTGCTGTCTCACTGTTAATGTGATGAATGGTGGTTAAAAAATTATGTTCTCACTTTCAATAAGACGATTTAGAAGACATATAAGAACTCGCTTAAAGGTCTATTGTTTTAGCCAGTGTACACAATGTGTTATAATCCTAGAGGTAACACTGATGATATTATTAGCTTACTTCACTAAATGTAAGAAGACAAACTAGTGCGGCCGTAAAACAGTTGTTTAATTGGTGTGTTATCACCATAAGTTTGCAAACAGCTACTTCATCAACCAAAACTTGTATGGCAGAGATTTACCAATGTCTGTAATTTTGGCACATTTGGCAGCATCTGCCTGAAGTGCCTTTTTTTCCCTTTTACTCTCTTCATCTCACCCATTGAATGGACCAGCCCCATCTTAGTAAAGAAAAGAACCAATGGGCCACAGAGAAGTGTCATAAAATAAACTCCAGTGCTGACTTTTATTGGCGAATGCATCACACAAGCCCAGGGACCAAAGCAAAAGGGGGTGGTGTTTAAATATTTGACTGAGCCAGCCTAGTCACTTGGGCCGCAGATCTATGAGACTTTTGGGCTGATCAGAACAATAAATAAACAAACAGTGCTAGCCCAAATAGCACATCGACCCACCAGGAAATTGCCGGATGGTCGGTGTGACCCTGGTACCAAAGCAAAAACATGGTTTAGAACATAGTGTGACTTACTGTGCGCTTACTGAATTTCGTCATTAAGGTGGATCAGACTTGTGGACATGGTTTCTCAACCACTGGGTCGTGGATATAAAATCCGCAAAGGCTTTTGAATGGGCCGCAAATCTAAAATCAGGTTATTGGTCCGCAATTGGTTATTCAATATAATCTAATGTGGCCAACATGCCATGATAGATAGGTGGGCCATGATGTTAAAAAAGTTGAGAACCATTGGCTTAGGACACAGTATGACTTAATGCGAGCGGTAAATGTCAGTGCAACCTCTTGATTTATGAGTCTGAGTCAAAGTCAAGTCTGTTTATTTCGAGTCAAGCTGAGTCGGGTCTTAAGCCATCAGATGTGACTTGAGTCCCCACTCTGCCACACCACCAGCCTCATATTTACAGCTTTACATTGTTTAAACAAAAACTGTTTATTTGGTTTCTCTTGCACATACAGTTCTGACATAAACAAACAAAAATTATTTCATTTTTATTATTAAATATTTCACAGAAATTGATGATTGATGATTCACAACATCTGGTTTTAAATCCACGGCTAAACACCTCCCCCGGCCTGACCTGCCTCTCTGACCCCTCTGATCCCAATGACACAACTGCTGAAGAAGAGTGCCCCCCCACACACACTCACCGACAAAACAGACCACACACAACACACACTGTGACCTAGTTTACAACCCCCAGTATTACACACATTGTTCTCTCAAGCCACCTGCTTCACAAGGAACTACCTGGGAAACGGAACTGTAGAACACACTGGTTTAATTGGGGGGTTTATATGATCTATCTATCTAGCTAGCTATCTAGCTATCTATCTATCTATCTATCTATCTATCTATCTATCTATCAATCTATCTATCTATGATTTTAATACAAAATCCCCCCAGAACCACCCCGAACTGATCTGAATAAGTACGTTTTATATCCTGTTGTTCTAACTGGGCATTCATCAGGCAGGTCCAGACTCTGGGTCCAGACTCAGGGCTGGTTCAGTGTGAGATGCAAGCTGAACAAGGTTTGCCCTTCTGCAGCCACACTGCATGACAGGAGAGAAGCAAGCTGACCCACCCACACCCCACAAACAAACCACATTCAGTCCAGTAAGAGACTGCAGGACCTCACATTAATTACTCTACATACATACTTGCAGTGTCTTGCTCCATCTGTGTGTGTGTGTGTGTGTGTGTGTGTGTGTGTGTGTGTGTGTGTGTGTGTGTGTGTGTAATAACATTATATGTGAACAATGCTTGTAATAATATATCTTCTGTTTTTAATCTTACAGGTTTATTACAGCAGAGGTAATTACACATGTATTATCTTCAGGTATTACTCGTGTAATTACAGTGGGATACACTTGTGTAATAGTTGAAGTAATACATGTGTAATTACATAAACTGCACCCAAGTCACCAGTAGTTACAGTATTATTACATGTGTTGTTGATTTGTAACTGCACAGTTATTATAGACAAATGATGTGCCATCCTTTTTATCTGTTTGACAGGCTAAGCAGAAAGTTCTGGAAAGTTTAGCATTTTTAGCTCGCTAACCATCTGTGTGAAGGGCAGCCCAGGAAATGCACCCTCTCTTTAGTCTTTGTTTACACCTAGATAAGCCATTAGCTTAACTTAGCATTGTCTGGGCTTATTTTCTGCTTTGCTCTAGCCTTAGCTTGTCTTTACGTTAATCATGGGTGATAGCCATAGCTTAGGGCCTGGTTCCACCTACCCAATGCCTCATTTGTGCTTTGCATTAGCTGTTAACGGTGAGAGGGCAAATTCTGAAAGGCATGGTGCTGTTTACATCAGAACTAACCAAGTTCAAAAGTGAACTCTCTGCTTATCGCTAAAAATCTCAGTAAACCCCAAAAAAAGCACCTGGGTTTGAGTGTATAACACACTGTAAGTGTGTGTGTGTGTGTGTGTGTGTGTGTGTGTGTGATGCAGTCTCTCATTGGGCTGAATAGAATTCTTACCAACCCTCTGTAAAGATCAGCCTAGCAGCAGTAGCTGTAGGAGGGCAGAGTCTGGTCAGGTCAGTTGGGGCATTACTTGTGGTTTGGTTATTTTTCTGCCTCTCCCAGGCCAGTGGTGAGGTAAGGCCTGTACATGTCGCTCAGCAGCAGCTCTAGCTCCCCCCGGTTGAGGCTGCTGTCTGCAGGCTGGGGGTCGTAAGCGGTCAGTGTGCGGGTTTGAGCTGTGTGAAGGCCCTCAATTGCGCTGGACAACCAGATCAGTCTCTTCAGACTCTGGATGGAGCGGCCGCGGTCATGCATCAGCTGGTGCTCTGTCACCGCTCGTCTGCAGGAGGACACAGAGAGATGGTTATGGTCATCAGTCAGTCAGTCTGTACTTCTGTGGATGGGGCAAAAATATCAACCTATATAATCATGTGTTCCCTCCCTCCATTAACCCTTCATTGTGTAGCATCATTTGACTTCTGTGATCTGAAACGTTAAACGCTGAACATTCTAACACCCCATCAACACTGAAAGGATTACAGTCGATACTCTGTTGTCTTTACGCTCAGAGTGTTAAATTGATTTGACTGACAGATGGAGTCTGTCAGATGGAGTTAAAAGCACAACACACACAGCCAAACACACACTCTATTTGACGCTATAAAACAAATCTTTACAATTTACAGAACGATTGAACCAGCTGACGCATCACAGCAACACTGGAAAATAAACCTGCAGACCTGTTGTTTTGGTTACAAGCCTTTAAAAGCCATCTTTATCCTGTATTTATCTTCTCCTTTATTAGTTCATTCAAAAATATATATTTTAAACCACACTGACTGTGATCAGAGAAGTCTCCTTATTGTTCAGTCCAAATATACAATACACTGATTATATGGGTTCAGTAATTACCCAAGTAAGTATTCAAGAACAAAAGATCAACACTGACAGCAGCACCATTTGTCCAGGAGATTCTTCAAATTTCAGCACTGATCAGTCAAGATCTGGTACCAGTTTAGTACCAGTTGTACATACACATCAGTATTGTGTGCGTGTGTGTGTGTGTGTAGGTGTGTGTGTGTGTGTGTGTGTGTGTGTGTGTGTATTTATATGTGTGTGTACTGACCTCTGGTTCTCCTGGCAGTGTGTGAGTGTAAACACCATCAGCATGATCAAGCTGATGGACGCCTGGCATCTCTGTGCTTTCAGCATCTTCTGCAAACACACACACACACACACACACACACACACACACACACAGTAACACATGAAAAATGGCAGGACCCTCAGCTTGAACTAAAATAGCACTCAACATGTTTTGATGTCTATATCTATTATACACTGTCAACACCTCAGTAGAAACAAAACAGGATGAAACACTAGCAGATATAGATCAGCCTCCTCAAAGTCGAAGTAGTGTGGATCATCTGGACAGAGAATGGAACAAAAAACAGCTGATACCCAAAGAAGAGCTTTGGAATGTCCTTCAAGAAGCCTGGAGAACTATGCCTGAAAACACTTAGAGAAATGACGGGAAAGCTTGAATTATGAACTGTGGTCATAATGGAGCTCAGAACAAACATTGACATTAAAGCTGGTTAGAATTTTAAAACTCGTTTGGTTTATACTGTATTTACATGTGTGTTTTGAACATATTGCAGTAAATCACTGTACCGACCTTCAGTCTCATTTTTCTACAAAATATAAAGAAATGAGAGGGTTAAGACTTTTGCATAGTGCTGTATGTCAGCATTACAGCACCAACACCTAAACCTGACCCTAACCTTTGACCTAAGTAACCAAACGACTCTTTCTGCTTCTTTATTTTTCCGAAAAGTTGAAAAGTTGAAGCTTGTCTAAGAGAAGTCAGGCTGTGAACAGTGGTCATAACAGTGCTCCAGAACAAATATAAACACTCACCTTCAGACTCTCTGCTTCAGGTGAGAAGGGGCGTCTCAGTTCTGCCTGATCTCCTCCAGGTCTTCAGAGTGTGTGTGTGTGACTGTCTTTGTGTGTGTGTGCGCGAGACTGTGACTTTTATGCACTCACCAGCTCCATCATCGCACGTCACCATGCACACACACACACACACACACACACACTAGCAGACGGGTGAGGATACTCCAGCCCTGACTTTGTTCTCAGTGCTGATTAGTGTGTGAATGCTAATTCCTGCACTAAAGGCCATGGTGTTAACTGTGCCATTACTTATTATTGTTTATTACAAAAGGCCTGTGGTTTCCTTTCTTAAGCATTTTCTGCTCCATCAGCTGCTGGTGAGTGTAACTGCAGTGAGCTTTCAGAGTGAGCTATTATAATAAAGCAATAATAATAAAAGACTAGTCTGCTAAACATATTATATTAACCATAAATGCATCTTATTAACCTCTTCCACTGAACTGCAGGTATCTAGAGAGTATGTATATACATATATATATATATATATATGTGCATAGCATTGAATAGTATTTCATCCTCACGTTTTTAAAAAGTGTTTTACAGCAATAGAATAAGCTTTAAAAAGTATAGTACCGGTATATAATCAATAAAAAGAGATAAAAGCAGCATAGGAGAGGAAAAGTGAGATTTAGAAGAAATAAAAGTAAAGAAAGCACATATGCAGACCAAACATGATTTTTTTGTGCAAAAATGTTTTAAAGTGTGTTAAAGAGTAAACATGATGCAGCCTGTGTGAAGTGAGCAAAGGACATGATGAAGTTAGCAGCATGTTAACTGAAGTGTACTGCTTTTTTAATAGCTCCAGTGCTAAACAGTATGGAATCAAGGGGGCCAAGATTAAAGGAAAATTCAACTCCTATTTTGAGGTTATTTTCAATTCAGCTCATGAGAAAGAGCCTCCTCTAATCTAAAATGGATTTGAACATTCTTTTCTCTCTCTGGTGTGATCTTTATTTGTCTCAGACCATCAGATCTTCAGATAAATCAGAAGATCCACAAGAAAATGTGGTCATTTTATAAATCAGTCTGTACAACATGTGGAATTTGTCTTAGCGATTAAATTCAAGTCTCAGAATGATCAAAGGCAGGCAGTTTTGAGGTCCATAAAAAGAACAAACATAACTGAGAAGTCAACGAGGACAGCAGAGGAACTTCTGTCTGAAGTTGTTTTTTTCTTTTGTTCTTTAATTCTACTACAGGCCGGTTCAGGAGATGCAAGTCAAACTTTAATAATCTCCAGATAAGAAGATGATTTATTTCTCATCAGATAAAGAAAAGACTGTTGTGAGCAGCAGAATCTTCCTCTGGGGTGACTGACTACATTTGGCTAAGATGTTTTTATAATTTTTTTTAAATTAATGAAATAAGTTTCTTTCATTTTTCCAGAAAAGTTCTTCCATGCGTACGTCACTGATTTTTATTGCTGTTCCACCTCATCAAAATACTTTCTTCTCAGTAACAGATCAGTCAATGAAACCAGGCAATTATCACTATTGCTGTGTTACCCTCTGTCACCATGGCAACACGGGAGCTGGTTTCTGACTAGGAGGAATGCAGTAGTGTGTATACGTGTGTGTATTTATCTATTCATGTGCTCCCACACTGACAGTAATACTGGTAAATCTGTAAAAGTGGAGACCTTTGCAGTCCCTTGTTATGTTTTTCACCACAAATTTTATCTTTTCGGAAAAACTAAAGGATAAGAAAGAGTGGTTTGGTAACTGAGGTCAAATGTCGGGTCATGTTTAGGTGCTGGTGCTGTAATACTAACGTAAAAAGTCTTGACCCCTTATTTCCTTTAATTTTTATTTTGTAGAAAAAGGAGGCAGCAGGTTGGTACAGTAATTTACTGCAAAATGTTCAAGCGCACATGTAAATACAGTATAAACAAAAGAGTGTGTTTGTTCTGAGCTCCATTATGACCACCATTCACAGCCTGAACTGAAAATTGGAGTTGCTGCCAATCAGACACTTTCCAGGTGTTATTCTGGGAGGGGTTCAAAACTTTTGACCAGTACTGCACATTAATACATAAGACAATGAAATGTATTCGCAAATATAGTAATACCAACATGTGTGTGTTGGGTGGTCATTGCACTCCCACTCCAAATTCCTGGGTGGTACAAATCAGTGAGTTAGCGACCGAAGGCGAAGCTCAAAATAGACACAACAAAAGGCCGCCCATGTCAGGAGGACACTCTGAGAGGCATCCCGCATTCTGTGGTCGTGGAAACCCAAGTAATAGATGGCCAAGAGACCTTAACAGTCATCTAATTAAAATGACTGTTAACTCAGCCAGGTACCGTTGTCACGCTCACTCCTGGGTTAATAGACCCTCCCAGCCAGGCCCATAAATTAGTAATATTGGGACACATTTCTGTTATTTCGTGTGTATTTTTCCATTTTACAATGTACTTGTTTGTTTTTAGTAAAATAGTTTGTCATAAGAAAACACAGTTTCTGTTTCCTCTATATGGAGTTTGTGTTGTCTTGAATTCACTGTCTTTGTGATGTTACAACAAATGAACTTGTCCACAATTCAGTTATTTCTGATAGTTTTTAATTTGTCACATTTGCTGACTGATACAGTATTGTGCAAAAGTCTTAAGCCCAACTCATTTCTTCATATTTATCTTCAAGAGATCCAGACTTTCTTAAGGTGGTCTTGAGGAATAGTTCTCCATGTTTCCTTAAAGTATCTCATTTTCAGCCCAGTTCCCTGATCCTGACCAGTTTCAGAGGAACGTTTTTGTATGTTAAGCTTCACAGTGACCTGTGTATGAATCATTCAAACAGAACAAAGGACATCTAACTGAACTAGTGAAGAAACAGGTGCAAATGATTCCAGGTGATCAGGCGGGTGATTGCTGCTGAATGCCTTTATTTAGGCATCTTGTATCTCATACAGATCTATAACTATCTATATATCTGTATATTTGTTAGAACCTAACAGTTAATTGTTTGCAGAAACCCCTGCAAATTCTCAGAAACCGCAAATATCTTCCGCATTTTTCGTGTATTTAATCAAAAAATATATAATTTACTAATTTTGTAAGATACATTTTAACACAAATTCAGCTACATTTCCATATTAAATATAACTGTATAATTTTTTTTGGTACTGTCGAGAGAACACAAAGAAAACGAAAAACATGAGAACATTCCAGATAGTTCCATGGTATGGAAGATTATAAGCACAAAAATTCAAAATGGCAATTCAATATTCAGTCTCCTTAATCAAATGCAATAGCGATTGCACTGCATGTTAGGGAGAAAAATTCAGTTGACAATTCCCAAATGTCAGACTGCTCATCAAGGCTTCTGACAGTTGGGAATTGTCAATTGAGTTTTTCTCCCTAAAATGCAATTCAATTGCCGGGGCCAAAAAAACCCTTTACAATACAAAATGCAATTCAGTGAATAGTTATCCTATATATTTTTTTTTTTTTTAATTTTGAAATGAATGAAGGATTGCACCAGCACGCTGCACATTGAACTGCAAATTGCAAAATGTATTTTCAAATTACATGCTCAGATTGAAAATTGAATTGACAAGTGCATCCTCTGATTTGCCATTTGAATTGTTGTGCTTATAATCTTCCATACTGGAACTCGTGTAGATCAGATCTGCCCCAACTAGACACCTTGTATTTTTAGGCATTTCTCTACGGCGTGTCGCTTTAAGTCATTTGTTCCCATTTCTTTCCTTTAATTTACCCATAATTTATTACATAATTTTATACTGTACTGTTGATCAGAGGTGTAAAGAGTACCTGAAAACCATACTTGAGTAAAAGTACAGATACCTTACTGCAACAATGACTCCATTACAAGTTACAAGTCACCAATTCCAATAAGACTTGAGTAAAAGTCTTAAAGTATCCGATATTAAAAGAACTTAAGTATTTTACTCGTACTGAATGTAGGCTCAAAGAACACCAAGAAATGTGAAAAACAAGAAACTGTTTATTTATGAGGTTTTATTTCCTAATATAGAAATGAAATTGAACACCTCAATATTTCAAAATAGCACATATAGGTAAATAGCATCCAGTACCTTCAGCACCCTGCAGATGGCGATATCGCCTCTTCCACCCAAGAAATTAGCCATGGCAGATGGCTCACGATGTAATGAGTAACGGTATGTGTCCGTTCAGATGCAGTGGAGTAAAGAGTACATATATTCAATCAAAAATGTAGTTGAGTAGAGAGTAAAGTTGCTTATACTTTTGATACTCAGTACAAGTACAAAGTAGCCAAATTAATTAAGTCCATTTACTCAAATACGTTACACCACTGCTGTTGATATAGTATTTTATTCTATTCTGTCTGCCGTAACAAAGCAAATTTCCCACTTCTGGGACTAATAAAGATTTATCTTCATCTAGACTTTTTAACCACGCCCGTTGGTCCAGCCACGCCCTTCGCGTTTTACGTCACAGCTCCAGGCGGCACCTTTCTCTACTTCGCCATTTTACAGCGTTAGAAGATCGGGCAGCGTGGAGAGACGCACGGCACAAACAGCTGCGGATTGCACAAATCAAACAAGGTAAATATATTTTTGGTCGTCGCAGCCGTATTTAAAAAGTTTAGAGTGCCATATTTGATCCACCCCGGCGGTTTATTTCGCACCTTGTAGCTCTGTAAAACTGATCTCAGGGTCAGTCTCTCAGGAGCAGCCATTTCGGAGGCGAGTGGTTAGCCTTTAGTTCGCTACGCGACGACCGGCCTTCATCGCGTTTTATGCTTTCGATGTAAATTTGGGATTTAAAGGGACGCGGTGATGCTCATCGATGTTTATCGAGGAGAAAACTGGAACTATTTTGACTTCGAGGTAGCTGGCGGCCTTGCCTCCTTCATTAATTCGAGCTGGTGGCTAACAAAGGAGGCCTCGGCTCTGGCGTTATGCCTGAATTATCCCGGTCCACCTTAAAAATAAAGCGATGGCACTCCATGCGCGCGCTCAGGACATGAAATAGCTGCTTAGGGAGCCCTGCTGTATTAAAGGTGGAATGGGAAGATTTATCAGAACGCAATCTTAGCTTCCTTTAAACTGATTCGTTAGAGGATACGCATTTTTTAAAATCAATCCTCAACCGGAAACGAGTATCAGTGAATAAGGGATGTTAAAACCACACATTTCATAATGCTAATTATGCTATGTCTAGAGCTTTAAATGTTAGTGCAGTATAATACTCGAGCTGCACAATACGGACAAAAAAATAAAATAGGAATTTCCTGCTACATATTGCGTTGCCAAAGTATTAAAGGGCCCATGGCGTCATTTCTTTACACCCCCTCCCCTCCATACAGAACATACATGGAAAATAAACTTTATCAGCCCATTTTCAAAACAGAATTTTTGTGATGTCACAGAACCAGCATATTAAAATGGCTCTATACTGGCTACAGCAGTTTAGCCCCGCCCACTCACGCAATGATGTAAGTAAAGGCCATAAGTAAAGAAGTCAAGATATTTTGGAATTAAAATTCGCAACCATTGTTTTAGAAACACAAAAGTGAAAATGGGTCACACTCATCCGTGAGGTTATAATAGGGTTAATGGAAATGTGAACGAGCTGAATGGATTTCCATGTGCTATGCATTTCCACACCATACACATGAAGTTGGTGCCATCCATCCTAAAACACAGCCTTTGGATAGTCTTGGGGTGGGGTATGAAAAATAAAGGCCACCCTGCCGTTTTACCTCCTCACACAGGCTGGAAATGGGGCCACGTGGTCTGAATTCAGACTTGACTTTCTTGTTGTTCTCTCTCTCTCTGTCTCTTTCTCGTACAGTTTTGTGTTGTGTGTGGAAAGTGTATATTACATGAAAATCTAAACCACCGATTCTTCTTTCAGTTTCTGATTCGTGTTTGCGGAGTAAACAATTTTTGTTTAGAGGGTTGAGGCCTGTTGAAATGGGAGGTAAACACACCACTTTTTCATACTTTGCATGCCTGTCCCTGGTTTTTATTGTGTTCAATTAACAAGTTTTCATTCCACTGTGGCCTGGGGCGGCTTACAGTGGCGTCTCCAGCTCATATCGGGATGTTTGGTTTTTGTTTAATATTTGGCCTCACTAACCAGACCCTGCTGGGAAAGTGGCTGTGTTTTGAATATTGATGTATAGTAGTAGCTATATTGTAGTTTCCAAGTAAATGGTCTATAGATAAGTTAACTCCCTGAATGTTTTAAGATATAGGATAATTCTTTACCCAGCTATTTGGGATCATTACAGCCCAGCACAAAGATCCTTTTGTATTATGTAAAGCATCATTCAAATCCTCTGTGTATTTGCATCTTTTTCCATTTTGGGTCTGGGTCAGTGAAGCCATGTTAACTGAACTAGGGGTGAAAAATAAACGATTTCTGCCCATTTTGTCTGGTGTTTCAGGCTCTAATGAAGCAAGATAGATGGAGAATTAACCTTAGGAATGTAGAAGTTAAACTTGATTAGTGAATGGGATATAACTATCATTATTTAGTCATTTGGGCCAGATTTTACTGTGTTTAAAACTGAACTAATGCTCCAGATTTAGCAAAACATGCTGTAGTACAAAGTTGAGCTTGATCTGTGCGTATAAATCTGTTTGTTAAACGTTTAAATGAGCAGGCCTGAATTGCCATCATCTTGGGATTAGATCACCCCGCTTGACTTAAAAACAGAAATAAATGTATTTTGCCGCATTAGCATCGGTTTCTTTCTGATCCCTCTTTTCTTCATCCCAGATCCCGGCATGCATAGAGACTGCCCCCTGGACTGTAAGGTGTATGTGGGGAACCTAGGGAACAATGGCAACAAATCAGAGCTGGAAAGAGCGTTTGGCTACTACGGCCCACTACGCAGCGTATGGGTGGCCAGAAACCCTCCTGGCTTCGCCTTCGTAGAATTTGAGGACCCCCGCGATGCTACGGATGCAGTCAGAGAACTGGATGGCAGGTAAAATACTGCACAGGCATGCAGACTAACAGTATAAAATATAAATAAAGGCAGCTGGGCTGGTTGCTAGAAAAGGCTTCAGGAAGTTTGTGTTTTTAGGCTGCTGTGGTCAACAGCAGCCAGTTTCTTGGGAAGGGCTGCTGGCTTTATTATATTTGCATGACTAAAGGTCTGGATAACGAAGTGTTAACGACTGGGCTTTCCAGTTTAGCTCTTATGGCAGAGATTACATAGATTTTTTTAGGTGGTATCACAGTATCACTCAACATTCTCTCTTTTCACATGATCTCAATACTCCTTTTGTGATCCTGTTCTTAAGACTTGCACTTTAGAGGGAACTATGTCACTAATCAAGTAGTTAGATTTTTGCTCTTTTATTTACTATATAGAACTTTCTATTTTCTTTTGTATCTAGTGGGGCAGCAATGGTTCTGAAAATGAGGTTTGTTTTATGAACAAAATACCAGTTGCGATTTTTTGGCAACATGTTTTGTTTGCTGTGCCTCTCCAAGCTTGTGCCATCACTTTTCTGCAGTTTGACTTGAATGAGGTATATTATTTTTTAAAAAAACGTATATTTGCTCCCTCATTTGTTCAGATTAACCTGCTGAGGAAATCAGATTTGAGTAATATTATATTAAAACCAACACAATTCTACATTTAGTGTTCATGTAAGAATGAATTATGTTGGATTGGATACTTGCCTCTGGGTCAGGATCATTGGTTCAAATCTGCAGCATACCTCTACTGGGTTCCTGTGCAAGACCCGTGACCCCAAGTTGCTCCAGGGAGACTGCCCCCTATAGTTACAGAATGGAAGTCGCTTTGGAGAAAGGTGTCTGCTAAATGCCATAAAAGTAAATATGTGGCCATGGCAACCTGTTCAACATACGTGGTTTTTTTTAGGCGTCTTTCAGTGATGTCATTATTTAATTTGTATAGCTGTTTATTGTAAATTATAGCTAAAATGTTTATTTTTTGTTGAATGTATAAACAGACATGGTTTCTGTTCCTAATGCAGGACACTTTGCGGTTGCCGTGTGAGGGTTGAGCTGTCCAACGGCGAAAAGCGTTCTCGTAACCGGGGTCCGCCCCCCTCCTGGAGCCGCCGCCCACGTGACGATTACCGCAGGCGCAGCCCCCCTCCCAGGCGCAGGTAACTCTGCCCCCTTGCAAGCTCTTGTGAAGTGTAATCAGACAAATTACTAATTGGTTTCTGCCCCTCCCCCCCAGTATAACCATCCAAACCATTAAAGCTCCCGTTCCCTCCAAGCTGTTCCTGATCTTTCTGCACGAGCTGGTTTTAAAGCAGTGACCGATTCAGTTGGCATGCAGTTTCTTTTTTTTCATCCTCACTTGCCATTTGTTGATCATTTGATCATTGAAATAGAAAATATAAGGGTAGCATGGACTCAGTGGGGTGTGGGTTTTTACCTGTAAATTAGTCTAGGTCAGTAACGCCTAATATTGCCTTTTGCGCACCAGAGGACATTTTATTTGGTGTTTCATTGTTCCAGAGCAGTTAGCTGGCATTAACCTAAGGCAAGTCTTTAATTTCCTCACATAATCTCAGGTGGGGGGTTAATAATGGTTGTAATGCAATCTTGCAATCTTTTGTTTCATTTAATGAAGGCTGTTTTTAATTTATTTTTCCTTTATCATCTATATTAATAAAAATGAACCCCGTTGCAGAGTCACCACCATGCCTCTTCTCACCAATCAACTAGTCCTCTTTCAGCATCATGTGACCAGCGTGCCCCAATCAGCTGGCTGGGTTCGTGTCACATGACCCAGGCATGGCCATTCGTCAGGTCGCACCAGCCCAGCCCATTGGTTCCTGAGCATGCCGTTCTCAGCTCCTCCTCCAACCTTAACACCCAATCAGCAAGCGGCCCACCTCACATTCCTGACCAATCAGCGTGTTTTACGTTCCCAAATGTCTACACTACAGCCCACCAGCAACAGCCTTCGGCTAACCAATAAAAGCAGGAAAAATCCACTACAGCCAGCCCCCATCCGCAAGCCAACTAATCAGCCGGCAGCGTCTGGCCTGCCCTTTTCCGTCAAGTCCTGCCTCCCTGGCCGGCACTCCATCTCCCCTTCGCCATTTCTAGCTTGTTGAAAACCAAAAGACTAGTAAGTTTTTCCTGCTTCATACAGTTTGATGCTGAATACAGTTGTAAAAATGAAGAATCTGGTTGAGAAAAGGTGCCTTTCTAAAAAAATTTTGGGAAAAAAAAATCCTAATGTAAGGGTCGGTAAGAAAAGGGTCCTGTTTAAAAGGGGAAGGCTCTGGGGCGATGGGTGGGGTTTTTATATTACGTTGGGGGAAAAAATTGAGCCATCTCTTTTTAAACTCCCTTAGCAGGTTACGTTTTGTTTCTCCTGAGTGCTGCCCTCCAGCGCTCCGCGTTCTGCGTTATGATGGACTGCTTTGTGGTTCTGCTTCAGTAATGAAGTTCCTCAAGTTCCCCTGTTCTGTTCCCAAATAAAGTGCATCGTAAAGTTTTGAGAATGCAGCCCTGCCCCACCTCTCAAACTGTCCCCGAATTGGCTTGTCTTCTTAACGTACACTGAGCTCCAGACACAGATTAAGAATAGTCTATAAGATGTGCGTTTGAATCAAAATAACAGCATTATATCGCCCGCTTATGGTTCCTATAGTGTATTATGGTCTGTCAGAAGGATCATATGAGCATATGATCCTGTGTCTCCTGTAGTGGCTTACAGTCTGTCAGAATGACTGGCTTTCCCATTAGTTTTACCTTTAATCTTTCTGTAATTGTTGCAGATCTGTTTTCAAATCCCTCTCAGGCTTTGACTCGGACTGTGTCTGGGGAAGTAGCCCATGTTTTGTATTGCAAATGCTTTATAGCTTCTGTTAAGGACAAACCTTCATGGGTGTGGGGTGTTCTCAGCCCCCCCAGCCAAATTCCGCCCTCCTCTTCCCCCTGTAGTGTGCGGATTGTAGCGTGGGTGTGGTGAGTGCAGGATTTTCTGGCAGTAAAGAGGCTAAGACTAAAGGGTTGAAGTTAAGTTTGTGTGTTGGTTTCCCCTCTGTTTCTCACTCTTCCTCTCTCTGTCGTCCCTCTTCTCCCCCCAGATCCCCCCGCAGGAGGAGCTTCAGCCGCAGTCGCAGCAGGTAAGCGACACCTGATCCTCACCTTCACCCTTTTGGCTGGACGTCCTTTGTGGTGGTTCATCCCGTTGCATTCCGCCCTCAAAGAAGGAAGTTGTGTGCTGCTGTAGCAACCAGATTTCCCATATGACCTAGAAAGTGCCAGTCTAGCTACTTACCTAAAGTGTATATCTGACGACTTGGTGTTTTAGGGGATAAGAAATTGTGTCTTCAAATAGGAATACATTACTTTTCTTTGAATTATAGTCAGAGCATTTAGCAGAGAAGCTAAGCAAAAAGCATAGATACTCTAAAGGTTCTCCTGATCTGACTTGTCTATTTAATTTCTGTTTGTAGATCTCTCTCCAGAGACCGTAGAAGGGAGAGGTCTCTGTCTCGCGACAGGAACCACAAACCATCTCGATCCTTTTCCAGATCCAGAAGGTACTGACTCTTCTTGACCTCAAATAACCTGTAGTGTTCTGCCTGATGTGTGTGTGATCTCACACGCAAGTTTTCTTTTTCTCTCTGCAGTCGCTCCAGATCAAACGACAGGAAGTAAAACGTGAGATGCTGAGGTCGTCGTTAAGGAAGGATTGTGTGAAGATTTGTCGTCTTTTAAACTCCAGCGTTTTGGATTTGATGCCCCAGACTCATCCTGCTTTGTCGTCTTCTTTTTTTTTTTTTTGCCGTCTCCCATAAAGCGGTGGTATTTTTTTTTAGAGCGGTTCAGTTTCTGCAGTGTGAGATTGTGCTCCACTCTTTACTGTGTTTCCCCTTTCATTTCTAGCAGCATTCCGTCTTTCATCCCTTTTTAAAAGTTTTTCTTCCTTCTGGTGACGCATGAAAGGGTCTGAATGTTTTTTTTTTTTTTTCTTTCCAGTCATTTTATGCGTGTCCTGAGCTGTAAACTGTAAAGGTTTTTTTTTTTTAGTTATTATTATTTTCTCTCTCCCCCCTACCCTTTTCCTCTGGGCTGCTCTGGATGGAACATTGGAGCTCCAGAAGGTGACGGGGGGGGAGGATATAAGATGTACAGCACTAAAGACGAACACATTTTTGACCTTCATAATTTTGCCCCCTTTATTCTTTCTTCCCTGGTGTTTGTACTGTTTGTAATGTTTATCTAAAATTAAAACTCGTTCCAGATTCTGACTGATTTAATGAGTTCATCCTTAAGTTTCACAATTGGGTCACTTTGGTCTTTTTAAATTGAAGGGAAATAATCATGTTTTAAACACCTGCCTTTAGCTTTATAATTTGAGGACCAATGTTATAAAGGCTTAAGACAGTCTGCATTTGTGGAAACTAGGAGGAGGAGGGGGAAATTTTAGTGATTCAAGATTCTTAATTTGTGACATGCGTAATCATACAAGTACAACAGTGAAATGCATCCTGAACCGCTCCTTACTGACTGCAAACATAAATATAAGTCTAAATGTAAGTAGAGCACAGTCTGTGCGGAGCGGTCAGAAAGGTGTCTGGACATGTCTCTGATCTGGCGTATTTGAGAAGCTTATTTTAATAAATGATTTACAAAGTAACAAGGTTTGTGTACATTTATGCTTATTTTACAAATAGTGACTTCTAGAGAATGGCTGATGTCAGAGATCAGTGTTTGCATAGAATCAAAATTTGATCTGGGAGGAAAGGAATGATCTAAGGGAAAAAATCAAATAATTAAAAAAATATATTATTGTGGTCAATGTTGATGCTGGGGCTGATCAATATGAGGCAGTAGGTTTTAAGATAAATTAGAATAAATGTAAATCAAGCCATATAAAAGATAGGGAAACTATAGCAATGCCATTTCACTGTTTTGATTTAGGTCCAAAGAAAGTGAAGTGAGACTGATGGATAAAATTAAACAGTAACTGGATCAGGGTTGGATTTTATTATGACAAAATATTATTTTCAGCCTGTTAAACTGTCTTGTCTGGCAGGTTAAATGAAAGAAATGGGAGCAAATGTTCCGACAGACCTCAAAGTGTCTAAAGATGCAAGGAGCCTAGAACCACCAGTATACTGATCACCACCTGGAATCATCCGCACCTGTTTATTCACTGATTCTGGCCTTAAGTTTGGTTATGCTTTGTTCTGTTGGAATGATTCATACTTTGTTGCTTAACAAAAAAAAAAAGATTTCTCTGAAACTGGTCAGGATCAGAGACCTCTTAGATCCTTCAGTCTCAGACACCAAATAAACTGCCGTTGGATGCATTTCATAACCCTGCCAGCAGAGGGCACCCTGCGTGTCCTGAGCCTTTTTTTTTTACATTTACGGCATTTATCAGACGCTTTTATCCAAAGCGACTTCCAATTCCTAATTACAGGGGACAGTCTCCCT
>JBBPDB010000134.1:12975074-13001565 GCA_037974465.1 Brachypetersius altus
TACAGTAACAGTGCAGTGTAAAGTGATAGTGCAGTGTAAATGTAAAGTGTTGTGTGCTACAGTGTTATAGTGTTATAGTGTTATATGTAGTATGAGGATGTATTGTAACAGAGGACCACAGTTACTGTGCGTTGAACAGTCTGATGGCACTGGGGTAAAAACTGTTCCTGAATCGAAGTGTGTGTGTGTGTGTGTGTAAGAGAGAGCGTGAGTGAGAGTTTCTGACGTCAGCGTCTGCAGACACAGTGACCTGCTTGTTGTGAGTGAGTGTGTGTGTTTCCACGGTGATGATGCCATTACCCCCCCATTCAGTCTGTTTACATCTCCATGTTGGTGTGATGCTCTAAAGCCCTGCCCACCTGCTCTTCATTCTGCTCACGCTTTGATAGCACAGAACGTACACACACACACGCACAAGAGTGCTAGGTTGGTGTGTGTGTGTGTTTCTACTGCATTCAACTGATGCTCACATCTCCCTGCTGTTACCATTAGCCTTAGCACCTCAAAGGAGCCCTGAGCCTGTGTGTGTGTGTAGTAAATAGTGTGTACATGTGTGTGTGACTGTGTATGTACTGTTTACACAAAGCGGAACTCTCAGAGAAGCTCTGATTTGTGAAACACCTAACAGAACACTTTCTGTGGTATCGAGGTATCTATCTCAGCGAGCTCTACCATTGGTTGGGCCTTCAGGAGCTGGAAGTCCTGCCTTGGATTAATCATTAACATAATTAAAAAGAGAAATCAGCCAACACATTCTGATCTACAGTGGGTGAGGGGTGGGGCCAGGTTCATGAAGGAGAATTTTTTAGAGCCACATCCTGACCAATGGGTGATGGCCAGTCAGATGGCCTGTTCTCCGGTTCTATTTCCTTAGAGCACTTTTGGTAGGTTCTGACCACTGCACACTGGCAACCCCCCACAAGACCTGCCGTGTTGGAGAGGTTCACTCGTCCCGCCTTAAGTCTGACTTTAAGGACAGACTGGTTGCTCACCTTCGAATACAGTAGTCTCCAATCTGGTCCTCAGCCAGTCCGGGTTTGTACTCCAACTGTGTCCACAGTGCACAAAACCTGGAGCCAGGAATGGCTGAAAATATCCCTTACAGTCTTACAGACTCTCATAATATGTGGCTCATGTATATATATATATATATATATATATATATATATATATATATATATCCATCCATCCATTATCTACCCCTTATTCCTGCATTCAGGAATGTGTATATATATATATATATATATATGTGTGTGTGTGTGTGTGTGTGTGTATGTAAAATGTGTGCGTTCCTATGTTTTCCATATCCCCAGTGGAGTGAGTGTGTGATATCGTTAAGAGGCTTAAATACTCTAAATAATAATAACACTAATAATAATAATGACAAATACAATCAAAACCTCCAGGGACATAAATGTGTGGACTGTGGCCTAACTGTGTGTGTGTGTGTGTGTGTGTGTGTACACGTTCCTGAATGCTGATGTGTCTGTGCGCGTTTAGCGCTTTAGAAGAGATCAGAGGGACCGTAACGACGCACAGCCTGCTGTTTCTCTCTCTTTCACTCTCCCTCTTTCTCTCCCTCCCTCTCTTTCGCTCGTACACGCCTGCGCTAATCTCCCCCTCCCTCTCTCCCTCTCTCCATCATATGTGCCGGAGCTGCCGGAGCTGCCCGGGCTGGAACAGTAAACACGAGGCGACGGGAAGGAAGCAGAGCACGGAATAAAAGAGGAGGGAGAGAGAAAAAGAGGAGAGGAGCGAGGGATGGCGGGGCGGAGGAATGGCTGCAGCGTTCTCCGCCATAAACAAAAAAAGACGAGAGAGAGAGAGACGGATAGACAGTGAGGGAAGAGCGAGACAGGGGGAGAGAGATAGAGCAAAAAGAGAGGAAGAGAAAGACAGAGGGATGGGCATCATAAACAAAGCTGCACTGACACTGCCAATCCTGGACTGAATAGTATGGTAATATTCGCAACCTTCATCATCGCACTCATCCTCATCTCTCTCTCACTCTGTCTTGTACTCTCCTCTGTCCCTCTCTCCCTCTCCTCACTCTCTATCTCTCTTTACCTCTTTATCTTTCTGGCCCTCTACGGCAAAGCTGAAGGTCCTATTCTCCTCTTATCCTAATTTTCCTGGTCCACCTTAAATGCTACAGCAATTACAATATAAAGCCGAGGCACCGGAATGGAACTGCTGCAGGATTTAAGGTGGAACGGACTAATTGGGATAAGGAGGCCACTCAGCCTCATTTGTTGTCACCGTCCGCCTCACTCACCCATGATGCTCTGCATGTCGGCGCATACGTGAACCACTAGCATCACTTCATCCCTCCACCCATCCAATCCCTCATTCACTCCCCTGCTGTGGTCCGAGACCCTGTTTTCACAACACAGCCATTGTGGCCTTTCCATGTGTGTCTGTGCATGAGTGTGTGTTAATGCAGCTGGTCTGGTTGGTGTGGAAACAGACCGATGGCTCTGAGCTGCTCCTCTGTGGCGAGGTGTGTGGTGTGTGTGATTCAGCTTCAGCGGTGCCTGTTGTTGTATTGTAACCTAGTTTCTAAAACAGGCAGCTACTGGCCTGTACAGCAGAACACACTCTGTGTGTATATGTGTGTGTGTGTGTGTGTGTGCAGACCCCTGCTGTTGCTGATGAATCATTTCCAAACTGCTGATGGCTCCAGACCTCAAACAGTTTTACACACACACACACAGAGGACCAACCTGTACTGGGGACAACAGTGTCTGTGTGTGTGTGTGTGTGTATCTGTGGAGTGCTGTGACGAGGTGTGTGTTCTTTTCATCAGACTTTGTCTTTGTTCATTGTTTTTTTTTTTTTGTCTTCATTGTTTACTTTTTATTGTTTACACTGATTGGAAGAGTCACTCATGGAGCCCATGCTGAATTCATGTAGGCTACTGATGATCTGTCAGCAGTGCTGTATTGGGCCGGCGCAGATTCCTGTCTGTGTGTGTGTCTGAGACTGATTGAACTGGCTGATGGTTTGTATTGATTATGTGATCAGACTGTTTTTATGGCTTTTATTTGAAGCATTGAGTGACTAACAGCAGCTTCAGCTCTTCATTATTGTATTGATCTCTGACCGGGACGCTGATGGGCGTAATTTAATTCGGCACAGCAACTGACATTTCACTGCAAAAACTAAACAAAAAATATTTTGGAAAATATTGTAATTTTACTATAAATATGTATTTATATATCAAGATAATTGTCTTATGTTATTGACATTGAAACAATGTAACACATAACATGTAAAATAAGCAACAATATTCAAGAATAAGTCATTCATACATTACGGAAAATTAAGGAATGTCCACTGTCCACATGGAACAACTGAAGACCAGTCTGACACAGTCACAGCGCTCAGGAAACTCGGGCTTATTAATGTTATTAGTTTTAAATAACTGCATTAATGCTAACCCAAAAGCTGATCTGAAATTACAACGATAGAAATATAAACAAGTGCTGGTTGGTTGTTTTTGGAATGTTCTGGTTTCAGGTGTTTGGTATTTCAGTGGCAATGTGGTCTCTGGTCTCCCTCTGGTCACTCTCTAGTATCTCTAGTCTCTTTCTGAGGTCTCTGAACTCTCTCTGATGCTTCTGTGGTCTCTGCCTGGCCTCTGGCCTCTCTCTGGTATCTCTGGTCTTATTGGTCATTCTCTAGTTTATCTGGTCTCTCAGTCACTCTCTAGTCTCACTGGCCTCTGGTCTCTATGATCTTTGTCTGGTCACTCTCTAGTTGCTCTCTGGTATTTCTAGTCTCTTTCTCTAGTTTCCATCTGGTCTCTCTGGTCTCTCTCTGGTTGCATCTGTGCGGTTCTTCCCCACAGGGTATTGCAGCATCTCTGATGTGGTGGTGCAGTAGCCAGAGTAGGTGCTTAAGCAGCAAACGCCTGCTGCCCTCCCTCTTACAGCTCACTCTGAGGAGAACTAGGGAAGTGAAATGATTGCATAAGACTAGATGTTTGGGGTTTTTTTTCCAAAGATAAATTTGCTGCCTGAAGTGCTTTTTCTGCTGATGTGCAAATGCACACAGTGTAAACAAAACAATGTGTTCTGCCTTGTGTCTGGTTATGGGGCCACCAAGCTAGCAAGCATAGCTAGATTGGATTTAGATTAATTTTATTTATAGATATGATGATGTGACATCCAATAGGGACTGGCGATTGAGGAAAACGCTTTCCTGGCCAGTATATAGTTTTGTATGAACCCCTTAATAGACCACACACAGTAACTGGGTGCTCTTCAACACCAGGCAAATCATCTAGTGCTGTCTGGGCGACACTGACCCACTGCCTTCCAGCAAGGCCTGGTGGGAGGAAAGCTAAGGGACTAGAGGTGGAAAAGGTGGGATACCATAGATTACAGCGTACTAGAGATGCTAGAGATGGTGTTCAATGGACTGGGGATGCCAGAGGTGGTATACAATGTATTAGAAGTGCTAAATGTTGTATGTCAGTGGCCCCCAACCCCCGGGCAGCGCACCGGTACTGGGCCGTCGGTCATGGGGTACTGGTCCGCGGGCTGCACAGAAAGAAAAAAAATTTTTATGAAAAGGCTGTTAATAAAGCTTTCAGTACACACTGGATTTACGTTTATAATATTTTTTAAATATCCCCATTTTTATGCGTATCATTCATTTGTATAAATACGTATATTTCCACTCCTTAAAGGCCGGGCCGTGAAAATAATTTCTGATATTAAACCGGTCCGTGACAAAATAAAGGTTGGGGACCACTGTTGTATGTAATAGACTTGCTAAAGGTGATACATACAAGACTGGAGATGATAGAGGTAGTATCCAATAGACTAGAGTCTCTAATGGTCGCTTCTTGAACTTTTGTCATTAGGTTCACAGGGAAGTGTTTTACCCACTAGCCCCATTCACTGTCTTTGGCAGTGTATGTTCCTTAGCGTTACTGAATAATAGCTGCTATAGTCTTGTTTTATTATTTGAATGCACAAGGAACATTAGTTACCAGCCTGTGTTCCATAGAGAGAGAGCTTGTAATGCATAAACTCTCCCATCTTCTCGTTCATTGTCTACGTAAATGCTTCCTTTTCTCATCTCTTTTCTTTTCCCTTCTCTTCTGTCTTTCTTCACATATTGTTTCACACCTAGAGTTCTGAGCAAGTGGAAATCGTTCAAACTCTCTCTTTCTCTTTCTCTGTTTGAAGCTGGATAAGAGCGAGGTGTCCACACTGGGCGTGCCCCCTGCGGCGTCCCATGGCGGTTCAGATGGCAACATCAGTGTGGAGGGGGTGTGTGTGGGCACATGCGAGGGAGAAGCTCAGCGCACTCGAGCTGCTCTGGAGCACCTGCAGCAGAAGATCCTGAAGATCACAGAGCAGATCCGTGTGGAGCAGGAGGCGCGGGACAACAACGTGGCCGAATACCTCAAACTCGCTCACAATGCAGACAAACAGCAAGCCGCCCGCATCAAACAGGTAAAACACAGCATCCTCAGCTAGGAGCTAGCCACACTTTCCAGACTGTTCTTGGCATAGACAGAAACAGAACGTAACATACAGGGACAGAGTTTGCTCCAGTCGCAACAATCTAAACATTCCATAAATAATAAAAGTCACCCTAAAGTCACCTGCTCCTAAAGGGAACAAGTGTCAGCTCCTTCATCAGAAGGTCTTGAGTTCGAACCCCAGCCGTCCGTGGTCAGGAGTCCAAAACAGCACATTTGGTTTTGCTCTCTCTCTGGGTTTGCTCTCTCTCTCTCAATTAGTGTTAGAGAGTCCAAGAGATCCCAAATGGCCCAACTTTGCTTTCTCTGTGTGCTCCACTTGGCTCAAATCACTGGAAAAGAGTGACTGGGAAAGACCTGCTTCTTTTTTTGGACAGCACCTTGTGAAACTTTTCTGGGAAAGACGCTATGTAAATAAACTCCCACTGAAATTTATCTCCAGCCCAAATTCATTCGTCACTTCCCTGTTGTCAGTTTGTATCTTCATTGTTGTTCTTAGTATTTTGCACTGACAGTGGGGAAAAAACAATGGTCTCTTTTCAAGTCTGTCTGCTGTCATGACAACATTTTTTGACCAATCAAAAAGCAGTAATGCAGTCAGCTCAGCTGTGGTACGCATTCAGTCCTGCCATTGGGCAGCTTGGGTTCTGGTCACTTTATCTGTACTGGAAAAATGTTTCTTCATGGTACAGCCTTGAGCATCTCCTGCATTCATCAGGAGATATTTGATCCTTGGTGGTGCTGCAGCCAACCATGGCCAGGAGTTCAAGTTTTGCTCTCTCTGGGCGAGTAGCTCTAGCAGGGCTTCACGCCCCCAGGGTTGGTGGAATTCTGTAATTGGGGCAGTCCAAGCTAATGGGTGAAACTGGAGACAACTAAATTGGGCAGAAAAGGAAAAAAATAAATAAAGTCATGCCTTAAGAGTATGAAGATAAATACACATTCATAATAAATATGATTGTAAATGAGCAATGTGCTCTAAATGTGTTTGTGAGCTCTGTAGTGTCTCACTGGGCTGAAAAGGTTTTAACTTCTGTGAAGGTCAATCTCACAACAGCAGCTGTGAAGAAATATTAGTAGTAGAGCTTGGATCAGAGGAGCAATAAGTCCTTCCTTCCGTTAGAGCAGGTGTGTGATTGATTACATTTCTGTGATTGATTATTTAATAGGTGTTTGAGAAGAAGAACCAGAAATCGGCCCAGACCATCGCACACCTGCACAAGAAGCTTGAGCACTACCACAAGAAGCTTAAAGAGATTGAACAGGTGTGTGTGTGTGTGTCAGTCTGTGTAGTGTGATGATACAATCTGTTGCTGGGATCCCAAACTCTCCTGCTCCACTTGGAGTCTTTTTGATCTGCAGCTTCTGTGGGGTGTTTGTGTGTGTGTGTGTGGATAGAGTGGCAAAAACAAAAACAATCTAGGAGCAGATGTTCAGAATCTGTGCTTTGCATTTTTACCCATTTTCTTTTGGGAGTGTTTTTGCCAGGAAAGTGTTAGTAAATACTATCTACAATCTTTTTAAAAGGCACAAAGGCTTCTTTGAGTGGCCACAGAAGAACCCTAAAAATCCATGTTTGATAAAACATGGAACTGCTTTTCTGCTAATCACACTGCATACTCACTCTGAACTGTTCCTCCTTCGCATTAATTTACATTTTTACACACTTTAACAAGTCTGCTGTGTGAGAGAAACTGTATTCTCTCACACTATTGCTGTTTCTGCTCCTGTTGGCCGAACTTTATGTTGTTTGTTCTGTAAATTATTGTCCTGTCTTGCACTTGTGTATTTTGGTGTTCTGTTTATTTCTTTGTGTTGTTTCTGTTCTTTGTGTTTCACCATGCTCCCGGAGGAATGTTGAGGTCCTGGAGGAACATTGTTTAATTTCACTGTGTACTGTGGGTCCTTTCATTCTTCCTTTTGTTCCATCTCTTCCTCTCCATTTCTCTCACTCCTTCTATACTCTCTCCTTTCTCTCTTTCCATCTCCACTCCTGCAGAATGGTCTCGCCCGGCAGCCTAAAGATGTCCTGAGGGACATGCAGCAGGGCCTGAAGGATGTTGGTGCCAACATGCGTGCAGGCATCAGTGGGTTCGGAGGGGGCGTGGTTGAGGGTGTGAAGGGCGGAGTCTCTGCGCTCACACACACGGCTGCCGTGGTGTCCAAGCCTCGGGAGTTTGCCAGCCTCATCCGCAACAAGTTTGGCAGCGCAGACAACATTGCCCACCTGAAGGAGACGCTGGAGGAGTGCCAGGCCGAGGAGACGCCGCGGGCGCTGAGCGGCAGTGCCACGCTCGTCTCCAGCCCTAAATATGGCAGCGACGACGAGTGCTCCAGCGCTACATCGGGGTCTGCCGCTGGCAGCAACTCCGGAGGAGGCGGGGCGGGAGCCATGTCAGGCCTGGGCATGGGCAGCCCGAGGCTGGATGGGCACCACCATCACCATCACCACTCCTGGGACGCTCTGCTGGAAGGGCTGCAGGAGATCAAGGCCAGTCAGGCACAGATGGAAGATGCCATGGAGGACATGAAGAGTCAACTACAAAGTGACTACTCATACATGACACAGTGCTTGCAGGAGGAGAGATACAGGTGTGTTTCTGGGGTACAGGTGTGTAATGTGTGTATTTGAGATACAGGTGTGTAACTGGAATACAGGTGTGAAGTGAAATGTTTATCCAGGTTATCTGTGTCTGTGTTAGCTGTGTCTGTTTGTGAAAGTGGACTTCATGTGTACCTGCACAGGTTCGAACGTCTGGAGGAACAGCTAAATGACCTGAGTGAGCTCCATCAGAACGAGCTGACAAATCTGAAGCAGGAACTGGCCAGCATGGAGGAAAAGGTGGCCTACCAGTCCTATGAGAGGGCCAGGGATATACAGGTACACCATCAGCAGGTCCCTGCAAAACCTGTACATTTTTACAGGTCTGTAAAAAAAGAAATTTACTGTAAATTACATTGACATTAGGCACATACTTTTGTCCAAAAATAAGTTGTATGTAGTGTTGGAGGAATCTTGCCCAGTGACTTTTACTGATGTAGTGTGTCCAAGGACCCTCATTGTTAATAGTGTGGTCAGTTATCCACTACACCAACCAACCATATACTGATAAAGATGAATTTTTTGACTTTGTGCACTGTTGAGTAAAGTGTGTGTCTGTGTGTGTCTGTGTGTGTCTGTGCAGGAGGCTGTGGAGTCGTGTCTGACTCGTATCTCAAAGCTAGAGCTCCAGCAGCAGCAGCAGCAGGTGGTGCAGTTGGAGGGGGTGGAGAACGCCAATGCCCGCGCACTCCTTGGAAAACTCATCAACGTCATCCTGGCCCTCATGGCCGTGCTGCTGGTGTTCGTGTCAACCATGGCCAACTTCATCACGCCGCTGATGAAGACGCGTGCCCGTGTGGCCACCAGTGTTGCCATTGCGCTCTTCCTCATCACCCTCTGGAAGCACTGGGATTGGCTGGAGCTGTGGCTGCTGCCCAGCTGAGTCACATGACTTTCTCTGGCACCATAAACACAACATAACACAACACAGTGGCTACTTTCACATTACGCCACCCGCGTTCAATTTTTTCCTGTGAAAGTGGAACAAAAACTAAAGTCACTTTCATGTATGCTTCTACATCTTGCCTGTTTCCATGGTGACGTTAATCACAATTTGTGGGGTTTTTTTTCAAGCCCACAATTGGTTGATGTGTTTTAAGTAACAGTGATCTAAGCAGCCGGGACTGTTTTTGGTGGAAGAAACCGCCAGGGTTGTGGCTTCTTTGCTAAATGTTTTAATACAAGCAGTACTGCACTGTATGGTTGCAATACAGGTGAACCGTGACGGCACAAAGATCGTAAGAGCCCTCTACAGGCTCCGCCCACAAATGCATTCCTCTATAGCTAATGTTGCTAGGCTTAGCATTCCAGTACCCCATTCAGCCTGAACAGAAATGGCAACACCTTTTATTTATATTATATATAGCTGGGCCATGTTAACTTGAGCCAGGTGGCTAATTTGTCATTGTCGTTTCAGTCTGTGTAACAGGATTTCAGTTAGTGTAACAACACAGTTCGGCTTGTTAGCACAGCATTATAAACTTATGTAGCAGCTGTGGACAGGGTTGGGGCGGTGATATGGGTGAATACACATCTGGATTACTCAGATTGTAGTGAAATTCACAGCTAACTAGGCTGTCTGCTGCCCAAAACCTGCCACAAATTTCTCAAATGCAGTTTTAAGGTTTATTTTGAACGCATTTCACATCTTTTCCACCCACTTATTTGGAGTTTTTGGAATTTGTCTCCGATCAAATTCAAGTCTGGGCTACCAGGTTCAGACAGTTTTGAGAGCTTGTTAATCCGAGAAGCCGATGAGAACGGCAGAAGAACTTCTGTCTTAAGTTGATTAAAGGGTTAAGAAGAAACAAATCAGACTTCAGAAATCTCCAAACATTTCTTTCTGATCGGACAAAGACGAGTGTCTCGGGAGAAGCTCAGTAATGTGAAAGTAGCCAAAGTGAAACCACAGAAACTCTGAAACAGGCCATTTTTTCTTGCATGGGTCATCAAGGTCAGCGCAGGAACCACCTGGATGCCCCTGAAAGAGGCAGCTCTGCAGACACGGTTGGCTTTCATGTCATAAAGCTGCCAGCCTTCAAAGTCACCCCACAGGACCCCTTTCATTCCCTCACATCTGAGGGACTTTTTCACACTACTTTTTCTTTTGCTTCATGTCCATCTGTCTGTGGCTCTGGGGGGCTCGCTGGTTCAAGCGAGCGTGTCCGTGCTTGTGCATGACCTTGCACCGACACCCACACTTGTGGACAGGTAACGTCCCCACATTGGCATCACCTTTAAACTGAACTCAAAGCAGACGTTGGGGAAATTTCATGACTGCTGAATTTCATGACACGTCTTTTGTGGAAACCATTTTGCTGACTTTAAAGGGCAGATTCTGCTGTTATTTTATTTTATTTTATTTTTAAAAAATAATGTGTAATGGAACACAGCCCAAATTCACCAGTGGCTTTGGTGTTCAGACACTCCGATACTTCCCATGAAGCTCAAACACAGTCCAGCGGGGCGTTGGTTAAAGAGCCTGTATCATGAATTATTAGAATCAGTAAACTTTATTGATCCCAAAGGAAACTGCTTGAATGTAACTGTATCTGTTCAGTCTATAGCAGCCAAGCCATGCCCATACACACTGAAGTTATAAGGGGTGATTAGGGCCCCCGGTATGTTGTGCAGTGCATGGCAGCTAATCTGAACAGATTCAGAACAGATCTCATTTACATACACAACAGTCATAAAGGCCCAACAGGAGAAACAGCCTGTTACTTAAGAGATAGAGGCTGGAGGGTCAGCATGTGGAAACAAACCATACAAAACCTAAATAATTAGAACAATGTAAGATGGATTCTTTAAACCATTAAAATCCTTTTTAAAAGCGGCTAAACTCACAGTAAAGCACTGCCTCCCACTCCAGCGGTGCCTTAGCCTGATGGTGTCCAAAAGTATTCAGAAGGATTGCTATCTGGGTTGCTAAAAGCTTGTATCTCCATATAAACACGCTGGCCCATAGAACAGGCTGCACATGACCCTGAGGTCACCAATGTCCCAGCATCAGTACTTGAACTCAATAATGCTTTCATACAATCAAATCCTCGAAGCAATTTTCCAGCATCAGTACCTGACCTCACTAATGCTCTCATGCAATCAGATCCTCACAGCAATGTTCTAACATCTGGCCTTTCCAGAAGAGGTTGCTATGGTAGCAAACACCCCAATCATACCCTCAATTTGAGAAGAAAAACTGAAGGACCAGGAGTCTCCAAACCTTCAGACTACAGCATATTTGGTCTGTTAGATATGGCACAGGTTCTCAATAATGACCCCTCTGTAGAAGAGCATTCCCCAAACACAGCAAATGTAAACTGAGGTCTGAACTCATTTGAAATGTAGCAGGACCATATCTGGTGTGTATTCAGCCAAGAGAACAAGAACTATGCATGTTCTTCTCCAAGCAGAGACCCACACTGGTACGCTATGATCTTGTTTTAGAAAGCAGATTTATGGAGAGTTGCCACTGGACTGTGTTTCAGTGTGAAGCTGGAAATAATGGAGTTTAATAATATCTAAAGCCATCAGTGAAGTCATGAAGTAATGAGTTACTGATAAGTTCTGAATCTGAAAAACAGCCGAACCTCCCCTTTTATCACTGTGTATTGTTTCTTTCAGATTGATGAAAACAATGTGTTTGTCTTTTCTATCACTTTGGGTCCTGTTGATGTTCCGGTGCACCAGAAAACAAGAGGAGAACATTCAGATTTGACGACACTGTTATAATTAAAAATCATCATGGCTATTTTGTAAACACAGGCTGTAGTGTAATATGATGAATCATAGAATCTATGTGAAGTCAGATCACCGGCATGTTCGACCATAACTTACATATTTCTACCCAGTTTGCTAAATCCACCAAATACTTCATTGTATTCTTAATAAATACATTTACAGAAGTGTTTGGTGATATCTTTTTTTTTACAGTACAGGCCTCACAAACGACCAACGGTTCAGCAGACCTTAAAGCCAGTAAACCCACAACAACATTAAACACTCCAGCCAGAACGTTTCAAGGCAATACAGACATACTGGTCATATATATCTACTTCATAGTGGTGTAATACTGGTGTTCTTAGATAAGACATAACTTTAGACCAGTGGTCACCAACTCTCCAACCAGTGGGTCAACAGTGATCAATAACCCTCTAACTAGTGGGTCATCAGTAGTCACCAATATTCCAACTAGATGGCCACCAGTGGCCAATAACCCTCCAAACAGTGGGTCATCAACCCTCCAATGAATAGGTCATCCATCTTCCAAAAAGTTGGTCACCAGTGGCCGCCTACCCTCCCAACTAGAGGGCCACCGGTTCAATATCCATCCAACTACTGGGTCACCAATTTTCCAAACAATGGGTCACAGGTAGTCAATACTGAAGTTTGTCGATCAGACATAACTTTAGACCAGTGGTTACCAACCCTCCAACCAATGGAGCACCATTGGTCAATAACCCCGCAACTAGTTGGTCATGAATGGTCAATATCCATCCAACTAGTGCGTCACCAATCTTCCAACCACTTGTTCAGCAGTGGTTAATAAACCTGACTAGTGGGCAATCAATGGTCATCAATCTTCCAACCGCCAGTGGTCACTAGCCCTCCAACCAGTGGGTCAACACTAATCACCAACCCTCCAACCAGTGGGTCTCCAATGGTCTTAAACCCACCATCAGTTACCAACCTGTAGTTCACCATCCTTTTAGTGGTTGCCACCTGTGATTGATCCACTAGTGATCACCATTCCTGCTGCAGTAGATTGGTAATCCTCAGTTTTCATTGGGATTTCACCTCCATCTCTAGAACTGGTTTAGAACCTTTATTATAGAAAAAAAAACTTTCAAATGTACAGTCTAAAAATGTACGGTATAACATTTAGGAATAGAAGCAAACACGACTGTATTGTAAATATATACATACATGTATGTAAACTGTAAGTAGACTAAATTGCACATTTAGAAGTAAGACTAGATGTAGACTTGGGCAAGTTGTATGCATGTACACAGTAAGTATATGTATAGAAGTATAAACAGAGTGGATGTATAAGTATATGTGAAAATGAAAACACTGTAAATACACACACACAGGTACACAATGGAGTGACAGGCCTTGACAATAGCATAGCATTAGAAATGCACCAGAAAGCCTGACCAGAAAAGACACTGAACAGGCTCCTGATCAGCCTATCCAGCGTCTTTCTGTCCCCAGCAGAGACCACACCCTAAAAGATCTTCACTCACCTGGTCCAGACGATCAAGGACTTGCTTAGTGTGGTGTCTGAAGCTGACTTGGCAGGACCCGTGCTGGTGGCTCCACTGCTCCAGATCTACATTAACTGCTGCCGATCCATGATGTAACTGGAGCAGTAAGAGGAGCTCCAGTAATCCGCCGCTCATTCTGCGGCTCCAAGCCACGAGAGCAACACATCTCACTATACAGCTGCTCTGCTGGAGCTTGGCCTGCTACAGATTAGGCTGCTGTAACAACACTCCACTCCACTCTACCGCTAATCTGGGCTGGATTAGACCATCCCTTTCCCCCCGCCTTCCCGGGAAAACCCAGCATCCTGCACAAAGATGGGCTGCTGGTGTCCAGCGGGGCTGGTTGGGGGGTTGCCTTAAATTCTCCCTTTTAGGGAAATGTGTGAGAAGAGCATGAATTGTAAATTGAGGTTTAGACTCTAAAGTTTCAGTTTTTGAGAATTACTACATTTGTCCCTTAACCATTGAAGTCAAGATAATGTGCAGGTGGCTATGGTTGTTCTGAATTCGGATCCAGTTCATATTGTAAATAACATGCCATTCCTGACTGGTCAATGCTGAAATCTGTAGAATTCAAATGGCGCTGCTGCCGGAGTTTCTGCCGCGTTAATGCATTGTAATACAGCTGCATTTTCAAACGGTCGATGGTGGATTGGATCAGTGGAAGGACAGGAGCGTGGAGTGATGAAAGAAGGTGGTCTAGTCTGGTGGATCAAGTTTTGTTCTACATCATGTGGATGCCTGTGTGTGTGTATCTCACCTGGGAAAGAGACCACTTGGTGTGATGCCTTGAGGGATGTTCTGCGGGAGAATCTTGGGTCCTGCATTCATGTGGATGTTTCTTTGACACTTAAACACTGCAAACCAAGTTTAGCCCTTCATATAAACACTGTTCCCTAATTGCAGTTCGTCTCACAGCAGGATGAAATCCCCCTCTGCTGTGTATTTGCGCTACAGTGGCATTTTTTTGACAAGGTAGCCCGGCGCCCATGGACCAGAGCAAAGATCATCAGGCACGTTACCATTTGTAAAACTGTTTTTTTTTCTGAATAAGTACCAGCAGAAACATTTATCGTCTATCCGGGAGCAGCAGAAGCAGTCAGTATGTTCAGTAGGAAGTGTCCCTGTCAAGGTGAAGCGGTTAAGCCAGAAAAACGAACTTTCAAAATCAGAGTAATACAAAAAAACTGTGTTATGTAAATAATGCGTTAATGCGCCCAGCACAAATATATGTATGTATATATACACATAATAGTGTCTCTCTCTCTATATATATATATGTACTAGACTAACAAAAGTTAGGGATAATAGGCTTTCAGGTGAAAGGTCAGGATGAACCTAAAATGCACTATAACCTTTACAGGTGAACTTAATGTGACCTTTCATAAATGTCTGAATGCATATGCAACTATAAATTATATGAATTTTGTGAACTTAAAGGGAACATTTTTTGATAAGGCAGCATAAATCGGAAGACACTAGCTGTAGATTTGCGCTACTGTAGCATTTTTCGAGTTTTTTGCTCACTTGCCTTTACACGCATATAAGCTTAAGTGACATCCCATTCTTAGTCCATAGGGTTTAATATGATGTCGGCCCACGTGTTGCAGCTATAACAGCTTCAACTCATCTGGGCAAGCTCTCCACAAGGTTTAGGAGTGTGTTTATGGGAATTTATGATCGTTCTTCTAGATGCACATTTGTGAGGTCAGATACTGATATTGGACGAGAAGGCTTGGCTCAGTCTCCCTCTAATTCATCCAAAAGATGTTCTATTGGTTTGAGGTCAGGACTCTTCCACACCAAACTCACTCATCCATGTCTTTATGGACCTTGCTTAGTGCACTGGTGCAGTCTTGTTGGGACAGGCAGGGGGCACCCTCAAAAACTGTTTCTACAAAGTTGGGAGCATGAAATTGTTCAAAATCTATTGGTATATTGATGCATTCAGAGTTCCTTTCACTGGAACTAAGGGGCCAAGCCCAACCCCACACCCTCTCCACCAAACTTCACACTTGGCGCAATGCAGCCAGACAAGTACCGTTCTCCTGGCAACCGCCGAACCCAGATTCCTCCATCAGATTGCCAGATGGAGAAGCATGATTCAACACTCCAGAGAATGTGCCGCCACTGCTCTAGAGACCCCTGCATGCAACGCTTTGCATTGCACTTGGTGATGTATGGCTTGGATACAGCTGCTCGACCAAGAAAACCCATACCATGAAGCTCTCTATGCTGTAGCAACTGACTCTGCAGAAAGTCGGCAACCTTGGCACACTTTACGCCTCAGCATCTGTTGACCTCGCTCTGTCAGTTTACGTGGCACCACTTCATGGCTGAGCTGCTGTTGTTCTATTGCTTCCACTTTATTATAATACTACTGACAGTTGACACTGGAATATTTAGTAGTGTGGAAAATTCACGACTGGACTTGTTGCACAGGTGGCATCCTAACACTGTACCTGAGAGCGACCCATTCTTCCACAATTGTTTGTAGAAGTGGTCTGCATGTCTAGGTGCTTGAAGTTATACACCTGTGGCCATGGAAGTGACAAACACCTCAACTGAATTATTTTGATGGGTGAGTGAATACTGGCAATATAGCGTGTATATATCTATATCTATCTATCTATCTATCTATCTATATATATATATATACATACATACATACACACACACACACACACAAACTGACTGAAGTGCGCTCACAAATGTCCAAATAAGTGGACGAATGGCCCACTGACCCGCAAACATACACATGCTGAGTAACACAGCTGTAAATAGAGCCAGGGGTGAAGTGTAACATGATCTCTCTCCATCAGTGCCCATACTGCTGGGCACATGCGATTTAAAAAAAAAAAATCATGTTTATCGCTTAAAATACCCTCTGTGTTAACAGTTGATCTCGGCAGCCAGTCAGTGATCAGCACATGAGCAGAGGGGGTATTTATAAGTGAAAGTGACCATTTGTCATACGTGAACACACCACTGCACAGTGTGAACCGCACGAAATTCAGCCTCTGCATTTAACCCATTCACTAAGTGAAGCAGGGGGCAGCCAGGAACACAGCGCCCGGGGAGCAGTGTGTGGGGACGGTACCTTGCTCAGGGTACCTCAGCGGTGCCTAGCGGTCTTGGGAATCGAACCTGGACTTTCTGGTCGCAGGGCGAATGCCTTAACCACTAGGCCACTAGCTGCCCATTTCACCACCTGCACTGTGGCGACCCTTGCTGGTCACTCATAAAATGACTGAACTGACATACAATATTGCATCACTTATTTCCCGCGGCAATCCTGTGTACATGAATATTAATCCTACAATCAAAAACAAAAGTTAGGCTTCATAACTGCAGCATGTCAACCAAGGGAGGTGTATTAAACTTCACCCTGTTCATTGCAATTCAATAAAACACCCCCACCCCCCCAGAATTGTTTTGTACATCTTTAATCACTATCATCAGGCCAAACTCGCGTGATCAACAAAATTGATAACAGGTGCTCTCACAAATACAGAACAAAAGGTAATGGGGGGTCAGGAACCACAGCAGGGCCCCTGCAGTCACTCCTCTTACGCACTCTCACACTAAAGAAAGACATTCAGCGTCAGCAGATTGTTCCGGTCATTAATGACTAACGTAAATGATTTCTCCCCTAACCTGGAGGTCAGCCCCTTGCAGGCAGAAGGAAAACTGCTCTTCTCACCCCTTTCTGGCAGCAGGGAGTCAAAAACGAAAAATTTCCACCCTCTTAATTTTCTTGAAATTACAGCTCATGTACAAAATAGAACGCTTCAGTTGGTCTCATGCCCATATTAGGACTTTCAAGTCTGCAGTTTATGTCTATGGGAAAAATGACTAGCATTTGTGAAAATCACATTCAGCGGCAAACAGAAAGGTTCTGGTGCATTTTGTTTTGCCCACACCCCAATGTCACGGGACCCTCTGAGTTACAAGGTAGAGAGTTAGGATGCTAATAATGTTAGCTCTCAACACTGTTGTCAGACTATCTGTATTTAACTCATACTAGGAGCCACATTGGTGTGTGTGTGGGTGGGTGTGTGTGTAGCAGTAGATGATCCAGTGACATTTAGGAAAAAACAAGGACTATTTCTTTTCATCACAGTGTGAGAGAACTTCAATTTTTAAAAACACTGTTTTCCAGAAAGAGAATTCCAGCTTTAACCTGGAACTACAGACCTGAGAAATTGCTTACTGAATGTCACCTTCACATATTGTCTTAATCGTTTAAATTACAGGTTACTATTTTGACTAAATGTATAATATAAGGTATATCGGTCACTACAAGGGCTGCACAATATATTGCATGTTGTATCATCGCATCACCAGTCTCTCCAATACTCACAGAATGCTGCAATGAGCAAATGAGCCTCAAACCAATCACAGTGTTTGACATGGTAACCAATAACCGCCCAAGGTGATCATTGCTGGGTGTTATGATATATCGATGTCTTTGTGTGATTCAACAAAACTATTTAACTGTTAAAAGGTGCTGGCAAATCAGTGCCAGACTGGATGGAGCTGTAGTCAGAATAAGGAGATAGAATTAAAGGATCTGCAACACCAAATGTATGGATTTGGTGTTCGAGGGTGGGGGTGGGTGGAGTGTAAATGTACCATTTGAAACAATATATACAGACAAAATCTGTTTACTTCCAGAAAAGTGAAGAGGGCCCTTTGAAAGGCTTTGCAACCGCAATATGTAGCAGTAAAATAGCGATACTGATATTTTGTCTATCATACAGCTGTAGTCATGACAAAAGTAAAACTGCTGCCAGAAAGGGGAACTTTATTCTTACCTGCCAGAAAAACAGCCCTCCATGCTACCCCACCCCCCCGACATTTTTTTTGTTGTTGATTCTCAGGACGGAGATGCATCCCCAATGAGGACAGCGCCCCGTCTGCATTAAAAACATCAGTTCAGTAGAAAAAGAAACAGCCATATCACAAAGCTGAGGAATTCCTGATTTGGAGTGTTTCCTGTAGAAGTTAACGATGGCGTATTGCTCTCCAATGACTTCCAAAGGCGTGAGCATGTCTTGTCCACTCCGTCCTTCCTTGTTTCTTCGTCTCTTCAGCCTCGCTGCTCTCGTACCATGTAAAATGCTTTGATCCAAAGGTGCTGATTCAGCTGCATCAATTCAGTAATGGTGGAGTTGGAAAAAAAACTGCCCAAAGTAAAACTTTTAGACTTATTTTTCAGAGGTGAAAAGAACAATTTAAAAACGTAAAAGTAAAAAAACCAACCAAAAAAAAAAAAAGTTAAAAATGGGTATTTTGTGTTTTGTGGTGATATAAAATAACCCAATTATATAAAAATGGAGATTTGATGATGCACTGAATTTCTGCCCGAAGAATCGCAGTCAAACTGATCAATTTATGCTCCGCCCACAAACACATGCCTGTTGGTTTATAGAGCGCCACTACAATGTTCCATCCTGTTATGGAGCTAATGTTAGCATGATAGCTGTCGTTGCCAGGACAGAGCTTCTAACCGGGACAGCCTTCAGAACTATAATTGTTAGAAATGAAGCCTATAAGGGCCATTATACTGACCAATCAGGGCAGAGCTTCCAATAAATTAGGAACAGCCTTCTGAACATTCAGATAGTTTTCTAACCAATCAATGCTGAGCTTCCGACCAATCAACGACAGCCATCTGACCCATCAGAGACAGCCTTTTGACCAATCATGACCAAGCTTTCAAACAATCAAGATTGTAAACAACATTCCGCAGCAGCTCTAAACCAACCAGACTAAAACAGCTTCCCCAGCAGCTAGGAAAGGCTTTTGTGAGCGGAGCCTGGAAAGATCAATCATAGTGAGGTCTGGGACCCCAGTACTGAACTCACGACAGTAGCAGCCTGAAGCTGCAGCAGATTCATCCCCCAGTGAGCAGGGTGTGTGTGTGTGTGTGTGTGTAAAATTGTTCCTGCAGGTTCGATCCAGCGAGCTGAGGTCGGTTCTAAAATGCCCTGAAACGAGTCTGTCAGTAGAGTGTATCTCTCTCCCTCTCTCTCTCCATGAGGCCTGAGAGCATGATTGTAGTTGTGTTTTTCATGAGGAGCTGAGGGGGTCCGACTTTAGCGCTTAGAAAAGCCTCTGACATCTGGTCCAGGCAGGCAGAGAGCAGCTGTGCAGGGCTGTCACGATCACTCTATTAAAAATAAAACATGCAGTTGTGTGTTCTCCTGTTGGCCTTTCTTGCAGTCTATAACCTGATGGACATGAGCATTTCTGTGTGTTTTTCTGTTTATTTGTTTTTCTGCATTTGTAAAAGATTCTAATTGATTTGGTGTTATTGCCCAATATAATTTTTTGGTCTTGAGGAGAAAAAAAAACTATTCGATTGTTTATTAATAGGATGGATCGTGACAGCCCTAGAGCCCAGGATCCGAGTGATGAGCCTAAACACTCAAGTAGGTGTCAGTTAAAAATACCTCAGTAGAGAAACACACCTGACCTAAAAACGTGTGTTGAGTAGTTGGACTGTGTGTTAGGCAGACTGACCATCAGGCCTGTTCTAAGACACATACGCATGCGCGCACACACACACCCACACATCAGGTCGTTAGGTCCAGCCTAAGCATGTCTGCATTTGGGTAGCATACCTGTCCTTAGCACACAGTTAAGTGAGTGTGTGTGCGTGTGTGTGTGCAGGCGTGTATGTGTATGTGGACTATGTAGGCCAGGGCCTAAACACACACATTGGGTAGTCTTATGATGATCGCTGTGTGTAGAACAGGATGTAAGCCTGAGTACTGCAAACCTCCTCCACGCTACACACGTTCATCTCCGAGTCGTTACAGTGGACCCAGAAACCTGCAAACAAACAAACAAATAAACAAACAAACATACATAAATACATTTTCTAGCTTAACCTGCATTCCTAACAGATTTAACTGCATATTAGTATTTTTGAGCCTCACCTTAAATGTGACAGTACTGTGCCTCATGAATCACCTTGGTGAAAAAAAATACTATTTTCCTGTCAAACTTTCAAATCTTTGGCATACTGTGTAGATTAAATGAAAGCAAACGGAACAAACATATTACTGACACAGGCTGCAAAGATACATGTCTAGATAAAGGAGTTCCAACTACTACCACCAGTATACTGAGCACCACCTGATCATCTGGAATCACCTGCACCTGTTTCTTCACTGATTCAGCACTTACATCAGGTGGTCTTTGTTCGGCTGGAATGATTCTTACATAAGTCACTGTCTGCCTTAACGAATAAAAATAATCCTCTGATACTGGTCAAGTTTGGGTACTGGACTGGAAATGATGAACATGGGAGGTTTGTTCCTCAGCTGCGAGCACAGTGCCTGGGTGAGTGGGTGGGATGTGTTTGATGGCGTGTGATAAGTGCCCCAGTGTTTTAGGCTGTTTGGAATAATTCAAAGCTGATTTTTATTTTTAATGTCCTCCAGACAAACAAATAGAAAACATCAGTTTTTGTGCCAAATACAAGCGCACAGTATTTCAACGCTGTTTTTCAGCCATGTTCTGATCACAGCATGCAACATCTGCAGTAGACAGTTGGTTCCCTGCGCTCAGAAAAGGCCAGAAAACCTCCAGCAGACTCAAAACATTATAGAAGAAGCAGTGTGCTAATGTCAAATACAGTCAGATCTTTTCTTTGACATGACGTTCCTCTCAGTGCGTCTGTATGTGGAATGTTTAGTAAGTTCTACTTTTTATAGAACACAACATTCAAAATTTTAGCATGTATGTATTGCCTGTAAAACTCTGAAAATACAATCTGAATATAAAATTGTTCGTTTAATTTGAAATTGCAAACAAATTTCTACGCAAGAAAACACTTGGCACAAAATGCATAGAAAGTAGGGAAAAACCCAGAAACAGGAGCTCATAAAGGCGCGTACACTACTGTTAAGTTCTTCATATTTTGGGTCCAAAGAGTCAGACTTTCTTGTATGTTTAATGTGTTCCTGAGGAACAGTTCTCCAGGCTTCCTGAAGGACTTTCAAGGACTCGTTTTCAGTCCAGTCCTTGAGGAATATCTTTTATTTGTTAAGACACACAGTGACCTATGTATGAATCACTCAAGCAGAACAAAGCAGAAGAATCAGACTTAAGTCCTGAACCAGTGAAGAAACAGGTGCAGATGATTCCAGATGATCAGGCAGTGATCAGTATACTGGCGGTGCTGAATGTTCAGTGGTTGAAACTCCTATCTAGATATCTTGTATCTTTAGGCCTGTCAGAGTAAACCATGCATTCCCAATGTTTTCCATTTAAAAGGGGACATATTATGCAAAACTAAGTTTAGTTATAATAGATTTATTGGCCATACAAAACTGCTCATGAAGTTCTTTGCACAAAATCACTGTCACAAAGATTTCACCAGCTTTATTCTGATCAGTTTCAGTCCCTTTCAAAATGAGCCGTTTAAGGACTCTGAATTTTATGCAAATAAGCTGTTACTGGCCATGCCTTACCGATCCTATGCTTATGAAACGAAACAAACAAGCTAGTGCATGCTTAACTGCAATAGAAACACAAAATTGGTCGAACAAAACCAACTGACATGACCACTGAAAATGAAATGGAGCCACGCAGTTCTTTGGTTGTTTTTTTTGGCAGCGAGAAAGTGCAAGGATTTGCGCTGTTCTTTGCAGCCAATAACACAACACTTCATGTGGAACCTGCCTTTGCCTGTAGCCGTAGCGCTCTGCGTCTTATGCAGGCTTGTAAATCTAGCAGACAAAAAAAACTAATCCAGTGGGTGGGGTCTCGACAGATGAGGGGTGGTTCTATACAAAATCACCCAATTTTTCATCACAATGGGCTCTCTGACCCAACAGCTGGTAGGAGCAATTCCTGACACCAAAATCTTTCTATTGATTCACAGAAAACTATGGATTTTTTTTTTTTCACGCTTGGTGTTTATAGGAAATACAAGCAGATGCAAAAAGTGAGTTTTGTATAAAATGTTCCCTTTAATCTAGTCAATACGCCAAAGACAAGCAATAGTATTTTTGCACCAACAAGGTGATTCAGTAGGCTCGATTACTAATTAATCCACAACACATTTATATTAAAATGAACATTTATCAGGTCCTCTTATGTTTCATGAGTGTTGTGCAAAATATCATCTGTTATCAGTATTGCACAGCCCAATATTGAAGGCTGCAATATGTAAATGAGCCTCTAACCAATCACAGTGTTTCTGGCTGGCTGACCAATCACAGCTCCAGGTGACTTACTCTGTGTTGGTTAGAAGATTATTTATATATTGCAGCCTTCTGTGAGTAATGCACAGACCGATATTGTGTTACAATGTTATGCAACTCTATTAGAAAGCCAGTTTAAATGCGCAGCTCTGTTTGATTCTGGTATGTACTCTCACCTCCCTCCGTGTTGTAGCAGTAGGCGGTGTAGTGTCCTGAGCCGAAGCCTTTCCCATGATGCATCACCACAGCAGAGAGGTCGTAGGTGAAGGCCTGCCCTTGCAGAGCGGAGCGCGAGTCCAAACAGCAGTATGGCTCCATGTTCAGAACCTGATCAAATGCCACGTGGACTCCAATTTTCTCCCTGTGGTTCCGGCCCGACCAGCTGTACACACGTAGACATGTGTACACACAGCACATTAATACACATGCAGGACAAGTCATGACCATACAGCCTATTAATACAAATATTATATTTTAGGCTACATCACAATACATGGAACATACATCTATAACTATAAACTCCCAAGCACGCGGTTTCCCAGTGTCTGTCTCACACTCTCGCACTACACATGCACCCACAGTCCTTTGCACGCACCAGTGCTCTCTTTACACTATAGGTGCCTCTTACACTGACCTGCATCAATCTCATTATTAACATTTAGTGCACTCAGTTGATGGAAATCCATCATAGCAATGGAAAACTTTAATCCATGACAATATTTTTATTTGGAAATGAGGAGAAACAGTACTGTGCTTTTCTTGTGTGTGAGGGCACTGGAGGAGACAACATAAAGAAAAGGAAAATGTCTTTCCAAAAGTGATTCTGAAATCTTAGTTGCAATAAAAGCAGTAAGAAATCATGAGTCAAACATAGTCTAACAGGGAAGAGTCTAAGTGGAACGTACCGGAAGCGTTTAAGGTGAAGCCGCAGCACCTGAGGTAAACGGTAGATCAGCAGCTGTTTACACGCCTCCGACAGCGCCAGCGGCTTGTGGGACGACTTGCGTCTCTTTCCTAACACACACACACACACAGACACCAAACAATAGTCAATAAAATACAAAAAATTACTATTATTAACTACCAATTTTGAAAAATGTTATTAGGGATGCCGTTTACCTTATTACAAAATAAATAACTCAATGAAAGGGGCTGGTGATTAGTATACTGATGATGCAGACAGCTTTACTGATAAGGAGATATTTTGAAAATTAACATCTTTAATTTAAAATATATGACCTCAGACAAATGAGGTGATCACTGTCTAGACCACCACAGGCCTAAAACTGCTGCAGGCAGTCCAACTGGAATGAATACATGAACAATTTACAGCATAAAGCAATCGATTGTTGAATTTTTTGCACACCATAAAAAAAAAATAAAAAAAACTCACAGTAATGACTAGAACTGTTGGAACCCCCTGCTAATGGGGTTCAACTATAAAATGTGAAAGTGTGTACACACTGTTGCAGAAGTTGCAGGCGTAGATGCAGCCCTCCAGGGCCTCGGTCTCTGTGAACTTGGCGAGCATCTCCGTCAGGCTGCAGCTCCGCTGGCAGCTGCTTTGCTTCTCCAGACTGTGGTAACGTTCCGGAAACTCCAGAGACAAATCCCAGAACGGCTCCACTGTGTTTGACTTGTGCTTACAGGACAGACACGTCACCTAGAGAACACGCATACGTTGCATACTGTGGTCATGCACTAGTGTATCTGTATTAGTCTTGAAGACTAATAAGACAGACACTTCCCAGGGGTGTGAGTACTGCATCGTGCGACCTGATTGGTTGACTGGTTCGAGATAAAGTATCTGCATGTTTTCCCCCGTATTCACACTCAAAATTAACGTCGGTGTTATCACAATACTTGGAAACAAACATGAATCATACTAAAGTAAAATCCCTCTACAGTGAAGAATCATACTGGACTAAAATATCTCCACTATTATCACTGTAAAAAATACACAAGCTGGAGAATCATACTGGATTAAAATCACTCCACAAGAGATATGAAGTCGCTTTTGGCAGACGCCCTTATCCAGAGCGACTTACAATCATTGTTTAGAGGGACAGTTTCTGAGTTTCTCAAAAGGACGTTTCTGTCTCACTGAAAACCACCATCCCACCAGACTGTTGGTCTTCACTCTTCAGGTCGACCACAACGATATTCACTATCACAACTCTGAACATGACAGACCTGGCACAAGGGCAGCTTCACCAAACCCTGTCCTTTAACCCACCTTCCTTCAGAGCAGGTTAAAGGGCACCTGAAACAGTATTCTAGCACACCTTCCTCCTCAGCTCTCTTTCTGGGTCAGAGAGTTTCAGCAGATGTGTTCTGGAACCTGACAACTAGTGTGACAAAGCACATCCAAGTTATGGTCAGAACCAGTGAAGAAGCAGGTGAAGATGATGCCAGATGATCAGACGGTGATCAGTATACTCGTGGTGCTGAATGCTGAGCGGTTGGAACTCCTTGTACCTTTAGACACTTTGCAGCCTGTTGCAGTAAAACATTTGTTCCCATTTCTTTAAAGGGGACCTGTTATGCAAAATTCACTTTAGTTATAAAAGGTCTATGGGCTATACATGTTCATGAAGTTATTTTCACAAAATCACTCTCACATAAAAAGAGATCACCAGCTTTATTCTTCACAGTTTTGGTTCCTTTCAAAACGCCCCATTTGGACGGATTGGCCTTGTGTGAAGTCGCACTAGGCCAAATTTGCATAGAACCCTCATCTGTTGAGACCCCACCCACTAGCTTGTTGCTGGTCACCCCTTTCAATGGCCATCTTGGGTCTTTGCAGATCCCAAATTTAAAAGCTCAAAAATACAATTGTTTGTGGTCGGACTCATTGTAAAGCCAAGACTCTGAGCATAAGTTTATAGATCTTTTCCCCTGGTACATGAAACTTCAAACAGCAACACAAGATGAAATACGGGATTGTATATATGCTTGTTTTATGTGCTGAATTCAGACGTGCTCCGCACAGCTGGCCAATACTCGCTCAAAACACAATAAAACAACTTCCACTATTAGTTAAGGCAAAGAAATTGGCGTAATAATACAACGATTGTGGTGTAAAATGCGTTTTGCTCCTGTTAACGTATAATTCGTTCCGCCCCAACACCAGATTAGTTAAAGATCCGCCATTTTGTCTGCTAGTTTTATGGGTAAGCCGAGTGCTGTGTCTACATGCAGAGGCAAGCCATGTGTTGCTGACTGCAAAGAACAGCAGCACACATCCCTACACTTTCTTCTAGACAAAAAAAACGAAGAACTGCATGACTTTCATATCATATTCGATGGCCATGTCCGGTTTTGTCCCACCTTAAGTATTTAAATTCAAATAAGAAGGTATCTTCACTGTCACGGCAAGTCAGCAGATGCAAGTACTTTCAAATGACTTGTGTTTCTATCGCAGTTAAGTATGAACTAACGTTTGTTTCGTTTTGTTCCACATGTGTCAAACGAGCAGCGTAAGGGGTGGGTGGAGCATGGCCAGCAACAGCTTATTTACATAAAAGGGAGAGAGCCCTGAAACAGCGTGTTTTGAAATCGACCAAAACTGTGAAGATTAAAACTGGCTCTCTCTCTTCATTTGAGAGAGATTTTGTGCAAAGAACTTGAACATGTTTTGTATAGCCCAGGGGTGGGCAAACTTTTTGACTCGCGGGCCACAATGGTTTCTAAATTTTGACAGAGGGGCCGGACCAGAATAGCAGAATGGTGTGTTTGTGTGAACTAATGTAAATTAAATGTAAAAACCATTACATGAAAAGATTTGGCCTTTAACAGGCAGCAAAACACCATTGTGCTTAGTTTGGTAATTTGTTTTACAAATGTATTAATTTAATAACGTAGTATTAAAGTAGTATTGGCATATCAGACATACAGCTGTTGA
>JBBPDB010000134.1:13001665-13022681 GCA_037974465.1 Brachypetersius altus
AATAACTCTCTCTACCCACATGTTTAGACAGGGCACAGCTTACTAATACTAAATAAACTGAGATAACTGTTGAAAATCTGGGGGTTAAAGTTACTAAAATACAAGGACAACATATGGAGCAGTCATGCTACATGCTGCAGCAGGCTTCTTCTTCTTTTTATGGCGGTTGACACTTTTCAGTGTTTTCAGAAAAAAAACGCGTTAGACTGAATCCGCGAATGCTACAGTAACTGAGGGGTTACTATATACGCTCACAAATGATCTACTCTTTCTGCAGATGGTTGTTTGGGTGCTAGTATCTCTGCTGCCCCTTGTTGTTGGAGAGAGGCCTGGCTTTAGAGAAGATTCTGAGGATGCAGTGGGCCTAGCTGGTGCCATGCTGGATGAGCAACCTTTTGATTCTCTACCCCAAGAAGAAGAGGAGCTGGGAGATGGAGACAACCACTCTCCATGGCAGAGCCTGTTTGGTGAGTTGTTTTGCAAAGAATAGTCTAGATAACTCAGTTAACCTGCTTTTCTACTGCATGGCACCAACTCTACACGACCCTGCCGTACTTCCTTTAGGAAAGTGGTACCTAGTATTATATTTTGTACTCATTCCATCGTGGTTCCAAGCGAGCTGAGCAGGTACTAAAACATGATGTGAAACACTGCAGACCACTGATTGGTCAGAAAGAGCCATTACTATTCAGTGACTACTCTTCTTGTCTGAGCTCAGCTGTAGGAATTCCCAAAATCTCATTTTCTGGCAGGCAGTCTTTTGTCTTGCTGCCTTGAAGATCTTTATAAACGTTCAGATTTCTCCATGGCTTCTCTTTTTGGTGTTTTGGGGTTGACGCCATGACATTTTCAGATACACTAAAGGGCTACTAACTGCAATGGAAAATTAAAAGAGGTATAAGGTACCAAAAAGCGTCAAGCGGAGTCCAGGCAAGCCGGTACCATGAATTGGAAAAACAATGTAGAGCTAATTTTGGCCCCTTAAAGAACCATGTTGAAGATGAGATTTGTGCGTAAGAAGAGCCTTTAAAACGCTTAATGAACCTTCACATACCTTCAAAAGTTCGTAACACTCACATGTCTCTAAAGAACCGGTCATTAAATGTTTTTTTAAGGAAACCATACATAGTTCTTCTGTGACACATTTCTTGAATGTAACTACGTATGTATTGAAAAGACAATTTGTAAAGGACTTGGTAGGACTTCTGTTCTGCTGGACTGCTATTAGTTTCTCCCTCTGGACCTTTTCAGTCCTCCTTTTCAAACCAATGAGAGTAATATTCTCCTTAAATTTTTTCAGAGCCTTCAGTTTTTGTGGAGGAAGAGCGTCCAGCTCGGTGGGAGCGGTCGCCCCGATCCTCTGAGGCATCAGATGCTCAGTCAAAGGGATCACACAAGAAGAAAAAGAAGAAGAAGAAAGAGAAAGGCGAAAAGAAGCAAGGCCAGAGTAGTCGGGACTGCCGGCTGGAGAGGCGGGAGATGCGGGTGAGAGACCTGGGAATGGGCCACGACTCGGATGAGATCATCCTCTTCAAGTTTTGTGTAGGCTCATGTCAGAGCTCCCGAGGGAACTATGACCTGGCATTGCGGGCACTTCTTACCAATGGCAGTCTACCTAAGAGAACTGCTCGAAAGATCAGCGCCCACCCCTGCTGCAGGCCAACAGGCTATGAGTCCGTCTCCTTCATGGATGCCTCCACCACCTGGAGGACTATTGACAAGGTCTCGGCCTCTGATTGTGAATGTGTGGGCTGAGAAAAGCAGAGGAGGCAATCTCTTCTTGGGACCGAGAAACCGAGGCACTGAGAAAGTAAGGCAACGAAGAGCTGGAAAGCTGCCACTTCAGGGACTGGAGACATGCAGGGCAAGGGCTAAGCAGTGATATACCTGCGTAAGGGTACAGCCGAGCCTTAATTACCAACATAACTAAGCACTTACAGTAAATGTCTACAGGCTGAATCCAACAAATAGAACCCAGTTAAGTAATACTGAATGGATTCTGTAACGATAGCAGAGTGGATAACACTATTCGGCCACACCTGGTGATTAAGGGATCTTTCCTCGACTAGGCAGAAATGCCAGTGTTTAATCCATGGACAAGACTCTTAATGCTATGTTTCCTTACCTTTTGTAACCTGGTCTGGAAAAGAGTACCTGCTAATTGTGTAAAAGTATGTTTGTGAAGGAGTCATTGAGGGATTCGGTGGAACCACTTAGTCCATGCAATATATATTCTATATTCCACAAAGTATCAGCAGAACCCAGTGGGAGAAATCTACCCCATGCCCCTCAAGCCTGAGAAACAGAGCACCTGGAATAAGAGGCAACATGAAGCCAACGGCACCCCAGGTGGCAGCCACAGGGATCAGAAACCTGCAGGGTGAAGGCTATACCTGGTGAGAAAGGTTATGGGACATGTGCTGTGTATAATATTAGTGTTTCCCAGCCTAGTTCTTGGCATCCTACAGATGGTTTACATTTTTGCTCCATCCCAGTTCCTAATAAACCTGAACCAAGCCATTAAAGCAAACATTTATCTCTAAAAATGGACAAATGTAGGTTACATAGCTAAGCATAGGTAGATCACTGCTATGGCCTTTTTAAGAAATGCAATAGTTCATTTGAAACAGTCTGACGCAAGTGAATGATGATTTAGGGCTCCAGGTCGCTAAGTGTTGTTAGCTACATTAGCTTCAAAGCTCCACCACAAAAACTAAAATGCAAACTCCAAACACCATGTCTTGGCTGATTGGCTACTTTATGGCCACACTGTCTGTTAGAACACCTTGTGCAGGTGTTATGCTAGCTAAGCTAGAGCAAAAATGTGGCTAGTCTGTGGGCCCTGAGGTCTGGGTTTTAAGAAACACAGGTTTAAACTACGAAAGGCAATGGAGTTGCCAGTCTAGACCAATGCTGTAAACCATGTAGAGTCTCTATGGAGGACTAAGGGACTGTAACTGTAAAGACAAGATGTTTTTCTTGGCGAGAAAATATCTTAAGAATAATATTACACCAAACCTTCCTGTTTCATTTCATCTGTCTGTTTGTTACTGGAGGATGTCAGCACTCAGCCTTTGTATCAGCCAGCACTGGCAGCATGTACAAAAATGTCCAGTCGGTCTAACTCACCTCATTGAAACAGTGGTTTGAATGAAACAGATCAAGAAGCACTCATCGCTAATCACTGCCTTCCTTTTAACATTCAGGCTACACCACCCAGATTACCCAAACCTTTACAGTGAATTTGTGTGAAGGGTTTGTGTGGCATCTGTATGCTGTCTGCAGGAACCAGCATGGTCAGGGTGTGTTCCACCAGATGAGAAACTCACTCTTCCTTGGCGTAGCCGACGACCGCAATGCATTTTGTCATTGTTTACCGAACTGGATGCTGTGCATCTCTTAGCTATTACTGTAGGCATAACAGGTCAAATATTTATTTTTTCAACTAAGTTATTTATTTATTCTTGTATATAAAGATGTGTCTTTTGAACTTTTATATTTATTGATGTGTACAGTATGTTTCATGTGCTTCGTCCTCACCTCATTCTATCTATGAACAGCGAGGCCTTGAGGTCAGTTTCGAACCTCCAGAACAGTAAAACTCTTCGATAACTTTGTATGATTTAACAAACATGCAATTGGTGTTTGGGGAGGTGTAAAATGCTCAGAGTGATTCAAAATTCCTTCATCTGTAAGAAAACTAATTTCGTCTAACCTTGACAAACAGTCTAAACGTCACCTGATCCATTTATCAGACGAACTGACTGCGAGAGCCTCGTTGTTATGTATTCTCCATTTAAGAAAAGCTGCTCTTGAGGAAATACTCAACAACTCAAATGTACAACAGTAGTTATAGTAGACATTTAATAGTTTTTCCACAGTATTTGCATCATATTATTATTATTATTATTATTATTATTATTATTATTATTATTATTATTATAATCCTTTATTTTTGTACAACCGTGTTTCTTGTATAGAAATAAAGCCTTTTTTTATAAATGATGAGTGACATTTTTATTTGTTTCTCAGTAAATGACAATAAATCGCTAAGAATTTGAACATCTTCATTTGCATTAAAGGGCCCATATCCTGCATTTTTTGTGTCTGTTTAATGTGGTTGTTTCTGGACTTTAAATGCACCGGAACAGTATTTATTTGTTTCATCACCATCGCCTGACCTTGCTTCATCGCTGAGAAGTAAACAGGCTGCTTTGTATATTCTACTTTTAAGATCGATGTATATAAATGAGCTCAATATTACCAGTTATTTATTACTTTAGCCTGTATGGGCGGGGCTAAAGGCTGCCGGGGGCTGAAGTGGTGTGCAAAGGTTTTTTTGTGATGTCACAAATGCAGTAAATTTAAGATGGGCTGTTTGTCCATATTAGTTTCCATAACTGGGCTGGAGAGTAAACAATTCATTTTGAACTTTTAGCAACCTGTTTACATCCAATACTAAACTCTTTACAACTGTTTTCCACCATATGGACACTTTAATGTCCAACAATGTGGGGCTAATTTGTGAAAGAATCCGGCACAGCAATAATCTATACATCAAATACTTCGTAGACAAATATGGAAAAATGAAAGAATCTGAGCAAACAGGGCCATTAAAGTTGGCTGTTCTTCTGTGTCAAAGGTTATCAGATGAAGGAGGTGGAAGAAGTTTATGAAGAAAAGCACAAGGTTAATTATATGGACAGTCAGAGAAACTTTTATGCCTGTCTATTCCACATTATAATGAAAAATATTAGAATATTGTTTATATATCTTTCAGGCCTTATTTATTACTTTTGCACATTTTGTAAAGGGCAACACCTCCATTATTCTGTGTGTTTGAAGACTAGTTGTCTTGTTATTTCCGACAGTCTATAACTTCGCCTCTTCAATTGAACATCAGGCCCTCGCAGTACAAAGAACGCTTCCATCTGTGAATGGCTACTAATGAGCCTGTCCCACACACACCGGCCCACCGGCAGCTCTGAGGCCTCAGCCCGCACCTCTCTGTGTGGTTAAGGTTAATTAATACTATATGGTGCCTCTCCTGCAATCCTACAGATTTATACTATTGGAAACAGATGAAGGTGGAAAATGAGACATGGTTGTTTTGAGCTTTTGTGTTATACCCCATCCACCTCAGAACATTGCCACAGGCGACGTAAAGCCACTTCTCCACTGGTGTACAGGAACCGTTCTGTATCTAAACGGTACTGTGATGGTACTGAAGTTGTAGCAGGTTCTAAACTGTACTGTGATGGTACTGAAGTTGTAGCAGGTTCTAAACTGTACTGTGATGGTACTGAAGTTGTACCAGGTTCTGGTGTTACAGTGTATCTCAGTCCAGTGACGGAGTTTCTGACTCAATTCTCTCCACAGGTTCTGGCCGGTCGTCCCAAAACCACATCCATGGAGTCGAAGCGGCAGAGAGTTTTTCTGTCAGAGCCGCTTTTGTTATTGTGGTCTTTTATTATTTCTAGTCTTGTTTGAATGTTTCCTCTGCGTTCTTTATCGTGTGATGAGAACCGAACCCAGAGAACTCAGAGTTGTAAATTTGTTAGTCGTAGAAACTCCCACTGAAATTTATCTGCAGCCCAGATAGTCAAGCTGGAACTTCATCACTTTCCAGCTGTTAGCTTGCGTCTCTGTTGTTGTTTTTTGTGCGCACAGTAAATAAGCAGTGTCCTCTTTCCATGTTGTGATGACATTTCAACCAATCAGAAAGCAGTGATGCAGTCGGCTTGGCTGCAGCCCCATTTCAGCCTCGCCATCGAGCAGCTTGGGATCGGGTTACTTAATTTGTAATAGAAAACCATTCGTTCATGTGACTATGCTTCCTATGAAATTGTACCATTTGAAATACAAACGGGCCACCAAAACTGATCAGAAGACTTGGGATTGATTGCATTTGCACTGGAGTTGGACCAGACTGTCCCTGTTTGATAGACTAAAGTATTACCACTCTCCTCCGAAAGTGTTGAGGCCCTGACTGGCGTAACAGTAGTGATATTTTGTAAGGTTTCTCAAAAAAAACAAGCAGTTCATCCATACTGAGAGCAGCCATCCAGCCTAGGGGTGATCCCAGTCCAATACTGTCCAGTCCAATGCCTGTAGCTCCTCCTACCTTCAAGATATATCATCAGACAGGAGTTTTTTCTATTCTAACCAAATTTAACCCCATAACTTACTTTACACATTACTTTCATAATTTACAAATAATTATTTATGAATAAAATATATGTGAACAGAAAGCCTTAATATGATCAATAATCTGTAGTTTAAGAAGTTATTGTGTCCTAAAAAATGTATGGATTTATGCTTAATTTGTTCTTGTGAATATGTAAATTTCTTTTTAAATTCATTTTAGAAAAATATATAAAATTAATGTGAAATCTATTAGTTTTTCTTTGGTGGGCTATTCAACGAGTAAAGGATTTTTTTTACAATGGAAGATACATATATCGTTGGTTGGAAATAAATCATAGTGGAATCATCAAAAACCGCCACCAGATCCCTGATTAAAATGTAATGACCCCAATCTAGATGCTGTAGGACAGGGGTGGGCAAACTTTTTGACTCACGGGCCACAATGGTTTCTAATTTTTGACAGAGGGGCCGGACCAGAATAGGAGAATGGTGTGTTTGTGTGAACTAATGTAAATGAAATGTAAAAACCATTACATGAAAAGATTTGGCCTGTAACAGGTAGCAAAACACCATTGAGCTTAGTTTGTTAATTTGTTTTACAAATGTATTAATTTAATAACATAGTATTAAAGTAGTATTGGCATATCAGACATACAGCTGTTGATCAGTGAAAACTCTTTACTCTTCACTCTTTATTGAATACTCAGCACTCACTGTCTACTTTTCATTTCTTCGGTCCGCTCATTTTTACTGAAGGGCTGAAAGTACAAAGCGACAAAATGAAGTAGAGAGTAACCGTAAGGCATTACACTCAAGGGTTAATGTCTTCAGCTATCTGCTGGGAAAGATGGGAATTACAGCTAGGTAAAATGATTGAGGTGTCTTTATAATAAATAATAATATAACATGGACGAGTTCAGCAGGCAGGATTAAAAAGCCCAACGGGCCGTAGTTTGCCCATGTCTGGTATAGCCCATAGACCTATTCTAACTTTTTTTTTAAAGTGAGTTTTGTATATGTCCCCTTTAATCTTCTCGAGATGGCAAAAATAAGACAGTTTGACTGCATTTTTGCACCAGTACTACATGGAGCACATTCTGGGAAACAGCAGTTGACCACTAACCTTAGGGGTGAGTCAAGCAATAACTGCAGGGACTCTTCGACTAATCTTCAAAAGATTGCTCGCTCCATCCAGTACCCAACCCATTGCTCCACTGCTTCCCCACTGCCCCCAAATCTTACACCCCCACGCTTCCCTCGACTCCACCCCAAAATCCATCCTCTCAAATCATTCACTACCAGAAACCATGGCAATGCACATAAAATCTGTTTGCCAACTGCCATTCAAAAACAAAAGAAGAAGAATCCCTTACAAACAAATTGTCTTTTTCTGTACTTGTGTGTGGAAATGGACCAATGAAGGTTTTGGAAGTCTTGATTAGATGGTGCTTATTAAGCAAAATCAGAATTTAAGAACAAAACAGGTGCCTAATCAGCATTAAGCATCAGCCACAAGAGATTACAACACTCGTTAATAAGTGAAAGAACACTGACATTTGTTCAAAATGTAGACTGGTTCCTCACCTGGCTCAGCAGCTGCCCATGGAAGATGGTGTTGAGCACTTTGAGCACCTGTTTGGACAGTTTCCTCTGCGTGATGGGAATGACGATGCGCCGTTTGCGGCTACCGTCCGACTCCAGCTCCTGCTGGACCTTATCCAGCAGCTCGCAGAGGAACTCCTGGGCATCCTGCTGGTCGTAGCCGCGGAAGGCCGGGATCAGGTTCCAGACGGAGTGCAGCATTGCAAAAGGTGAAACCAGTGTCCAGCGGCCCGACCACATCACCCTGAACAGCGTATGCAGCTCGTGGCACAGTGACATCTGCTGGCGGGAGGAGCACCGCGGCTCTGTGGGCTGTACCAGCTCTGCTGGCCCATTGTTTTGCTTCCCGAGGGCACTGAGTGTACCGGTGCTGCCCATCATGCCTGCCGAAACACCGCGAACACCCTGTGGGTGGTTGCTCTTGGCCAATAGCTCCTCAGTCTCACACAGGTCCAGCGTGAGGAAGCACTCCCTGAACTTCTGTAGGTGGCTGAGCACCTGCAGGATGGAGTTCATGTAGCAAGTGTTGCCTAGGTTGCGGAGCCCCGTGACACCCGGCGCCAAACGTCTGCGCCGTACCTGAGACGAGGAGTAACACCTGCGTGGTTTTCCCGTGTTGCTGTGGTTACGGAGGGGTTTGCTTGGCTTATTTGACAGCAGCTTGTTGGACAGAGGCTGGAGGGGCTGCTGTTTTGAGGGTAGGGTTGGCGGTCTCTCAGGTGGATCGCGGAACTTGCGCGGGATCAGTGTCAGGGTGGGGCGTGGTGCTTGGGTTAGCAAGCGGGCGCTTTTCCTAGACAGAGCGAAACAAAGATTAAGGTACGTTATCAATCCCTGAGGGAACAATTAGGTAAGAGGAACTCAAACATGTCACAAAGGAAAGGACGCAACAAATGACAGCTAAATTTCCCATCATTATATCACCAAACGCCGTCCCGTTTCAAATGACCCTTTGAATGCGGCCCACAAACATGTACATTTCAAGAGACTCAAAAGCTGTGTTCCTCAGAGACCAGAGTGAGGAGACGCTGGTGAGGCACCTCCAGAGTTTATAATGAAATAAGTAAATCTGAACTTATTTGAAGCATAAGGTTCCTTTTACTTCAGGAAGCTCTGAGATATCCTTCAGTCCAAGGGTTACACAGTATATCCTCTGTTAATCTTCTCAACATCGATCTATGCGATACTGATATCGCAAAAGGTTGCACTGCAAAAGAGCCTCTAACCAATTGCAGTGCTTCTGGCAAGGTGACCAATCACAGCTCCAGGTGAGTTCCTGGATGTTCTGATGAATCAAGGGCTAATTTCTAAGACTAATTTTTAACCATTAAAGATGCTGGCAGTTCAGCACATGAATGGGCAGAGCTCACATGTGGTGATCAGAATAAGGAGATATATTTAAATGTGTTTGTATGACATCACAAAAACTGAAATATATTGAAATATATTGAACAATGGCAATATGTAGCTGTAAAATCTGAGAACTAATATTTTGTCTGTAACGTGTAGCACTAGTCAGACTGATCTGAATGTGTGTGTGTAAAAAGGAGCTGCAGTCCTCATTTTAGACACATCTATTATGTACACAATCACTGTTAGAAGCAGATATTCTAGATAACCACTAATATTAAAACGTATACTTTTAAACAATAATATTAAAGCCTTTAATATTAAAACGGTGTAACGTTAGTAACAATGGAATCACAATGTACACCATGCAAAAGTTTTGAGACACCCCTTGTTTCTTTATACTTTGCTTTGAGACCGCTTGTTGGTGCAAAAACACTACTTTCTTATGTCTGGCATATTGACTAGATTAAACTAAAAAAAATGGAACAAGTTTGACTGCAACAGACTGCAAAGGTGCCCAGAAAAAAAAAAAAAAAAATGCACCAACCACTCAGCACCACTAGTGATCACCGTACACTAGTGATGTCCGTCTGAAAGTCTGAAGAACTGTTCCCTCAAGATCACACTACAAATACAAGAAAGTCTGGAACTGTGAAAGCAAAATATGAAGAAATGAGGGGGTTCAGGACTTTTTCACAATACCGTTCAAACTGTAGTGACAATATTGATCACCACTATGAGCACTTAAGAGCATCCCGTATTGCTGGGGTCATATGATTCACCTTGGTGGTACGCTGGCCTGCTCTTCCATGAGCCTCTTCTTCAGCTCCCTGCGTTTTCTTAGCTCCTCTCGCATCTTTTCATCGCGCTTCCTCTGCTCTTCCAGCTGCCGGTTCTTCCACTGCCGGAATGTGCCGACCAGCAACGTCCGCCGCCTGTGCCACAGTGCTGCCTGCATGGCTGGATGCGACCCAAACCCTTCAACTTCGACCCGGAGGGAAGAAAACGAAGAAGAAAAGGAGGACGCAGAAGAAGACAACGCCTCTCCCCCAGACGTCGAGGAACGCAAGGACCGCTGTCCTGGACTCCGAACAGTGGACAGCGCCCCCCGAAGGAGCTTCAGGTCACCCTCGACATTGTCGTTCAACACGTAATCACCACAGGCGAAGCAGAAGACGTCCAGCTCACGCACTTCCATGGCCAGCGGGTGCTGGGTCTCCTGGTAGTGTCGGAGGTAGTGCTCTTCCATGTACCTTCCACAGGCCACGTGGGTGCACTTGAGGCAGGCCCACACAGACTCGGTGGTGTCGCAGTCGACGCAGCGCCATTTCTGAGGGTTCAGGATTGAGTGGTCGTGGCCCAGACGGAGACGAACCACATGCTTACAGCGGTCCATCTCTCCCCAATGCACATGTGCCTTTGGAGTCAGGAGCCACACCACTGTGCCATGACAACCCAGGTCCTACGAGACACAAGACACACAGAAATTGAACTGAGACAAGGCTCTAAATTATAGGCTTCCTGAGAAAAGTATGTTTTAAAGCAAAGCAACACATAAACTGGAGATTTACACTATGCTTACACTGACTTACCACTTCATCAGTGTAGTGTCTGATCAGAGTTGGACTTTCAAACGTACAGTTTTACGTCCTTTAAAAATCACAATTCATTTCAGTAAAGCAACACATAAGTAAATTTCAGTAAAGCACGCTAACAAGATTCTAGCAACCACCTGGAATACCCAAGCAACACTGAGGCAAACATCTGGGGTGTGTCCGAAATCGCGCACTACCGTCAGTGCACTGAGATTTAGTGCGTAGTGCGCACTGCCTTCTGTAGTGCGGTCCTAAACGGAACACTAACGTTTTGCTCTTAACGGAAATGACGGACTAACATTTGCTCGTGATTCTTCAGCCGCCAGAATATCTGCCGGTTTCACTGCAGTGTACATCAGTAAAATAATTTTATTAACGTTACTTACATTTATATGAACCAGCTGCCTCTGCTTGGGCTTGTATTTCACTGTTTGCCACCATTAAGACCCGCCCGCTCCGCTACGTGGTCAAAATGGCGCCCGTTTAGTGCGCATAGTGTGCATTGCGTTTTCTGGCCGATTTTAGTGCGGCATCCGGGGACTTTCAGTGCACTGAGTTTTAGCTCGGTTTTCAGTGTCAGCGCACTACGCCCTAAAATAGCGCACTAAAAGTGCGCGGTTTCAGACACTCCTGGAGATGCTGGGTAGCTGGCTTCAGTCAAACCAATTTTAAACAAAACAGGAATAAATAGTCACATCCTCTGCTGTACAGACAAGTTTTGAAGGTACAGCATGACGGTTAAACCTCTCCCAATGTGAATGGATTTAGGTGACTTACTCTGAATGCAGTTTCATGAACGCTTTAATTGGTATATGGCAAGCATCATGGCCTCAGGGAGGACAGAAACATCTCAGGGCTTCACAGCATGGGCCTGGTGGAGAAAACAAAGGTGTTTAAGTGGTTTGGTTTATAGATAAACACAGCGAAACAACGCTTGCAGATTACAGGTCTAAGGCCCTAGAGACCATCAAGATCAGACTGCTATCTTCTTGTCACAGGCTGGAGAAAGTTAACAAAACTTGTTTTAGGAGCAGAGGCTGGTTTCACCTCCCTCAAGTCTCACACTTTCTGCCCAACCAGAGACCCAATTCAAGTCCCAATGACCAGTTCCCATCAGGATCAGGCTGGAGTCAGAGGCTGAAGAAAGTTCAGACAAAGAGCTCCAGGACTTGTGTTAGGAGGAAAAAGCCAGGTGGTCTGACCAGGACTGGTCTGATCCTGCAGCCCTTCGCACCTACATCACAGTGACCAGCTCCCATCAAGATCAGACAACTGGCTTATTGCCAGAGGCTGGAGAAAGTTCAGATGAAGAGCATCAAGACTTTTGCTGGAAATGCCAGCTAGTTTGGCCCAGGTTTGGCTCAGGACTTGTGCTGGGAGGAGAAAGCCAGCTACTCTGCCCTGTTTATCCGATCACACCTCCCTTCAGCCTTTTACACCTCCTGCTCGTCCAGAGACCCCGTTCACGTCCCAGTGACCAGCTCCCATCAAGGCCAAGCAGCTATCTGGTGTCAGAGGTTGAAGAAAGTTCAGACAAAGAGCATCAAGACTTTTGCTGGAAAGCCAGCTAGTTTGGCCCAGGTTGGTCTGCTCTCACCTCCCTCCAGCCTCTCACACCTTCAACTCACCTAGAGAACTGGGAGCTGAAGTGTAACAAAGCTCAGGGGCACTTGTTTGGCGGTGGTCATCTGCTCGTTGTCGTGACCAGATCGACACGTCCATCGTTAATCACGCTAATTGGAATCAGCTCTATAAATTAGCACAGTGACTAGCATGGCTAGCCTGTCATTGTAACCGTATTTGTTCGATTTCGGTTTCTCTCCTGTTCACTGACGAGCTCCAATTTCATTTCAGCCCGAAATCACGTTTATTCAGCGCTTTTCTTACCTGTTTTTTTGTTGTCCCCTCTCTTTCTCAGTCCAGAAACAATGCAGACAATCGGCGGCTAACCGGCTAAGCTAAAAGAGCTTTATAACGCCAAAGAGCATCTCAAATCAGCACAGACATTTAATTCGGATTTATTAAACTAATGTCTACTGTCGAATAGATTTAGCCATCTATGCGACTGAAAAGGGCTTTTGTTTTGGTGCTAGTAACAGGTTTAGGCGCCTGTAAGTTCCCAAAGTGCAGTTTCCCACAGTGATAATGAATGTAGTTTACTCCAGAAACGTTTCCCAAAACAACAGTGGCTACTCTTGGTGAAGAACAAGGATCTGGTTTGTGTGTTGAGGCAGAAGGAGAGAAGACCTGCAATTTAATGCCAAAACACGAGTTCACACTGAAATTGTCCCGTTCCACCTTAAATCGGTGCAGCGGTTAAACCCCGGCGCCTGCACCGATTTAAGGTGGAACGGGACCATTCGGAAAAATAAAGAAATAGCCGGGCGAATGGGTTCAACATGGGTTCAGCCAAGTTCAGCCTCATTACTTCTGTGTTGACTTTAAACTCCACACGAAAAAACAGCGAATACCATACTGAAATAAAGTCCCACACCACAAAGTCCGAATTTAGAGACGATTTTACTCCTCTTCGCCAGGTTTCACGAGTGCTTTTCTGTTAAACAAAATGCAGAAATCGCCAAAAAAACGGCCCAGGAAATATGTCGAGGCGGTTTATTACCCGAAGGAGGTTCAAAGTGGTCGGAGAGGTAGATGATCTCTCAGAAATCCCTCAGAATCCCTCGCCGAGCCTCCAGCGGCGACAGCAACAGAGCCGGTCTGTGTGAGAGCTAGAGCCAAGGCTAATGCTAATGCTAGAGCGGCTCGGTTCCTCGCCAGCAGAACAAAGAGCTCCTCACACACCATAGACTCTCAAAGAATAAGAACTTCTACGCACTCTCTAAACCTCGCACTGGGCTCATTTAAACATTGAGATTTAGAAAATGCATGTTTATTCGTTTACAAAATCAACATTTGTCTATATCTTAAATATCCAAACAAACAAACAGCCGGAATTAAAGTGAGGAGATTCTAGAAACTTTTTTTGAATCCACGATACAATTCCGGATTACAATTGAAAACTGGAACATTGTTTATTTGCTGTTATTTCTATTTTTTGTAGTTTTTTTTTAAACGAGCGTGCGACTCTATTTACACGCGCGAGCTGTCACCATTCTTTCAGCTCCAAACACTCCAACTGGTCCAAAAGTAAACGATTGTGCCGGAATGCTGGGCTCTTATTGGGGGTCGACATGTCAGTCAAAGCACAGGGGGAGGGGAGGGACCAAAAGCAGACCTTTCCGGATTGTTTATAAAAGGTTTGAGTCTATGGATAATTTACGAAAAATATAGACTACTTATTAAAATACGTTTTATGCATATTTCTACTGTGTTATATATTTCCTAAAGAACATCCTGCTGACCATAAGTCATTACATCCAGGACCAAGTGTGCCCATCAGTCAAAAAATATTGTATGTCAAGTCATATAACATCCTATAAAATAATACACAATAAAACAGTGTTAATGTCATAATTCAGCTAATGGTAATTCTTTATTTTAGAAAAAAAAAAAGTGATTTTTTTTTTTACAAAACAGTGAGCAATTGAAGTAATAACACAACTGACATGTGATTCTCACGTGTAACAGCACAACCTTAGGATGAGCCACGTGGCCGTGTGTGTGTGCGCATGTGTGTGTCCGTGCAGTCCATGTCCATGCAGGTGTTATCGGACAGTGCTCCCCGGCAGGACCTGCTGTTTACGGACTTTGCTGAAAAGCTCCAGGTACTGGTTCATGGTGTCCATGCAGTCAGCTGGAACAAACAGACCCTCAAGTTTCCCGTTGAAAACAGACGGGATCTCAGGGACGTTCGGCCCCAGAAAACTCTGCATGAACTCCTTCATCAAATTCCAGCAGTCTCCAGGAACTACACAAGCACAGTACTCCACCTGTACACACACACACCCTGTCATATTAATGAATGGGGACAGATGAAGGCTTTTTTTTTTTTAAACTGATATAAATTCTATTTCACAGAAGCTAAAGTAAACTGCTGTAATCCATGTGACTTCTTATATTTTATTGTAAAAAATACAACAGTTAGATGCAATTTACCAGACATTTAAGAATTTTTTATCCTATATTTTAAACACTTTGCAGTTAGTGATAACTATCAATTTACAATAATGTTCAATTTATTTAATGAATTTCATAAAATACTTATTTGATGAATGGAGTACTCATTTACAATACAATATTGATAAAAACTGTATTCATAACTATACACATTATATATATGTCACATCTGTTCACTTTAATCTGTTCCTATTTTAAAGCTTTAAATAAGTAAATATATATGTATATTTATGTGCAAGAGAGTGGACTCTGACCTCTACGGAAATCCCCCTGGCACTGGAACTCATGGTTACCGTGCCAACCTTCACCAGGAAGTCACAGTATCGGTAGCGTGCGCCACGGCTCTCGACCTTGTGACCTTTGGCGTTTTGAAAGTGGCTCTTCAGCTTCACCATCAGCACGTCGAAGTTCACATCGGCGGTCAGAAACGGACCTCCTTCAAACAGAGCCAGGCAGCTCAGAGGGGTCTCGGAGTTGTGCATCACATACAGCAGCTTGGAGGGCTGACCTGACACACACACAGACACACACACACATACACAGTTAAGCAGTTGATTAGTAATCAAATAATCAAAATCACAATTATAAATTAACCTATTACTTTGATGATTTTTTAGTGGAAGGGACCATCAGGACACTTAGTTCACTTTAATGCAGTAGAATCTTGTTTGTATTTAAAATGCTGTTCTGCTCTAATTTCATTGTTCAGTTTTAACTGGAAACTATAGGGTTAAATTGCTATAATATTTGTCTTTGTAGCATCCAAGAAGCTGTAGGCAGAAGATCATTGTAGTCCTTCGGGAGGTTCTAGATCCATCACTGATAGTAGATATGAGTGGTGGGTTAACCAGTGGGTGTGTGTCAGGTGGTTTAACCAGTGGGTGTGTGTCAGGTGGTTTAACCAGTGGGTGTGTGTCAGGTGGTTTAACCAGTGGGTGTGTATCTGGTATTTCTGGTAGTTGTTAAGGTGTTTCTGATACTTTGCCATTTCTGGTATATTGGTTGTTGAGGTGGTTCTGATATTTTGATGTGTGTTACCGCTGGCGTTTCCAGTTGCATGATACGTTTCACAGTCCACGAAGAAGCTGCCCTGCTTCACGGCTCCGAGCTGCTCCAGCTTTTTGTGCAGCTGATCCACCGTCTGCTGGACACTCTTCCCCTCCGCCACCGGCACCTGACACACACTGCAACAAACACACACACACACACACACACACACACACACACACCACAACTTTATTATGATAAGGTTCTGGAAAGTTCTTCTGCTCCATCACAGATATACAAACATGCATTTGTTTTACACAAACACACACATACATATTTATATACATATATAAATTCACACACACACACAATAAATATGATATCAGCACAGATGTTTTCACACAGCACACAGAAACGAGACTGTCAAGACATCAGAAACCCTCCGGTCCGTCACACAAAGAGAAAAACAGAGGAAAACACATTCAAAAAAAATCTACTCACCATGTTACTCCCATCTCTCCACACGTCGCCGCCACAACATCCGGCCCTCACAGTACAAAATAAAACCTTCTGTAATAAAAAAAAAAGATTTTTATGTTTGAATATTTTAATAAACATCATGGTTTATCTGTCGATCATTTCTTTGAGCGGAGGCAGAATTTATCTGGAGCGAGAAAATTATTAAATTGGCGATTTTGAGGGAAGACGCTGTGCAGTGTTCCGCACCCAACAGATCATACACCCCGGGGTTCCGGTCGCGCTATGATTGGATGAACTGGAGAAACCAGATTTGTAGACAGGCAAACACACTTTATTGAAATAAAGAGCGCATACACGTGGGTTGAGCAGAGCTATTTTCAGTAGTAATTTCGGTAATGCTAAGAATTTTATTTTCGTGTTTAAGAAAATCCTGATTTATGCCGGTCAGGAGACGCGGTTTTGAATCAGGCGATCTGAGGCAGTTATAAAGGGTCCTGAGGTCCTTAAGGTCCACTTTATGGCGAAGTCGGTTGGCGGCACAACGCATGCTCCACACTGCGCATGTGCAGAGGCAGAAATTGTACCTCGCCTCCATTTGCCTCGCAGAACTGCACGTGTGTCCGGTGAGGCTTCACGAGACTCGAACGAGAACTCCATTCGGTCAGTGAATTTCAAGGGAGCTTCTGATTTCTAGTGTCCAGAAGTTCTAATGTTCCAGAATGTTGGAGTATCCAGAATATCTGATGTTTCAGTAGGTTGCAGTGTCCAGCAGCACTGAGGTTCCAACGGCTTGCAGTGTCCAGCAGCACTCAGGTTCCAGCAAGTTGGAGTGTCCAGCAGCTCTGAGGTTCCAGTAGGTTGGAGTGTTTAGCAGCTCTGAGGTTCCTGCACGCCTGAGGAGATGCCGAAACTGAAGAAGAGCAGAACTGCGGGAGCGGACCGCACTGTGGGGTCTCTGCCTCTCCCGGACCAGTTGCTTCAGGCGGACAGTATCAGAACCCACAGCCGTGTCAAACAGCGGGGCAGAACCCGTGGGGAGGAGGAGGAGGAGGAAGAGTATGTAGACGAAAAGCTCTCCAGGAAGATTCTGGAGCAGGCCAGGATTCAACAGGAGGAGCTTCAGACCGAGTACGGGGTCACACCAGAGGTCAAGAAGAAACCATCTACTGTCCTGGGCGAGTAAAAGAACAGTGTTTCAACATGTTATTATTATCATTGCCATTGTTATTATTGTTCCCATCAGTGTATGTTACTCTGGATAAGAGCATCTACCAAATGCTGTAAAAGTTTGTTTATTAGAGAGAGGACAGTTATGATGTAAGATGTTATTTTGTTTATTGTTTTCATTGTTGTTTTGTTGTAGTTGTTTAATTATTTTTATTGTTATTATAGGTCCAAGTTCTCAGGATGGAGACTCTGATGAGGAGTGGCCGGAGCTTGGGGCCGGAGGGGAGGTGGAGGATGAGGTGGAGGTCGGGGGGGAGGATGAGGTGGAGGTGGACCCAGAAGATGAGAAAGCCATTCAAATGTTCATGAACAAAAACCCACCTGTCAGGTAAAGAACACCTGACCTGCCTGCAGGAAGGGCCAGAGTCACATGACCATTTATCATAATAATAATAATAATAAAAACACTATTATAATACTGTTCTCTGAGGTCATTATGGGTACCAATGAGTACTAGAACATTAAACACCTGGGCTACACTGTGTGTGAGTGAGTGTGTGTAAACAAGGCAAAGCCAGAGATTATACTGATAAACAGACCAGTGATGCCTGCCATAGTTGCTTTGACAACAAAGTACAAAGTATATACATGTTATACACTTGATTTAACTACTTTGTGACTACCTTTAATGTTTCAGTATTAGCTGTTCTTACATGGTGTTTGTGTTTAACAGGCGCACCTTAGCTGATATAATCATGGAGAAGATAACGGAGAAGCAGACCGAGGTTGGCACGGTGATGTCGGAGGTGTCAGGACGGCCAATGCCCCAGCTAGACCCCAGGGTCATTGAGGTGTACCGAGGGGTCAGTAAGGTGAGCACATACTGTCCAACCACATCACAGTATAACTGTTCCCTCCTTCTGTTGGTGGATAGGGTGGTCCTCCACCTCCCCAATCACTCAGTAATCCTGTTTTCTCTCTCAGGTTCTGTCAAAGTACCGCAGTGGCAAGCTGCCTAAGGCCTTTAAGATCATTCCGGCCCTCTCCAACTGGGAGCAGGTTCTTTATCTGACTGAACCAGAGACGTGGACAGCTGCTGCGATGTATCAGGCCACACGGTGGGTCAGCACAGTGAATAAATGACAGTAACATTCTAATTAAATATTTCTGGACATCTTGGAGCAGGGGTCAGCAACCCGTGGCCACATGCGACTCTTTCATCCTTAAGTTGCGGCTCCCTGTGACTTTTGAAAAGAAATAATAATTTAACGCTAGAATGGTGGCTAACTGGCTATACCCACGTGGCTGCAGTAAGTTCGGGCATTTAGTCCTGCAGCCTGCTGGAACACATCCATTTGACGTTATTTTTTTTGTTTCTTTTACAGAGTTGTTCGGACTGTTTACTTTGAATGCATACATTTTCACAGGCAACACACTAAGCTTTTGTGCATAGTATAAAAGTAAAAAAACAATATATGCAGTGTTCTCTTTGTTTTAGATGTCAGAAGGATTTACGGCTCCTGGTGTTTTCTCTTTTGTGGAAACCAGGTTCAAATGGCTGCTTGAGTGTTAAAGGTTGCTGACCCCTGTCTTAGAGGAGCAGGGGTATAGTGTAGTTATGATGATACATACTCCTCCGAGTGCAGGATGAGTTTAGTCAGCACATCTAGGTCTCTTGAAAGGGTCATACAGACAGCTTTAGACCTGCTATACAGTCTATAAACATCAGAAAAAAACACCACCACTTTGCAGTAAGAGCATAACTTGTACATTGACCCAGTATGCCTGTTATATATTAGGGGTGGGCATAGATTAATTTTTAATCTAGATTAATCTGGATTGAAATGGCTCATTTGAATTCTGCCGAAGGTCTGAAGCCCCCCGGAGAGAGCGAGACAGGTTTAAAACAGGCGCAATCCGGAAAAGTCACGACAGAGACAGAAACAGACAGACAGAAAATCCGTGCTAAAATATCAAGGTGAAAGTCATCATGTCTTGCGTAGTATAGACCCAGCTCCCAGCCCAACTTTGTGAATAGATTAACGGCGATATTTTTTTTTATCGCGCGATAAGAGTCTCACATTAACACAGCACGTTAACGCTGATAATGGCCCAGCATATATATATATGTTATTTCTTTTATTTTATCTTATCTGATACTGTTATTGTTACTTTGCTAGTTATTTTATACTATATTTGCACTATTCTACAGTTTAGTATTGTATATCTGTTCCTCTGTTCCTCTTGCTGCAGTGAGCATGTTTTTCCCTCGGGATAAATAAAGTTCTTTCTTATCTTCTTATGTTTATCTGCTAATTGACTTCTATGAGTGAGTTTAGAGTCTGTCCATTGACTTCTGTTGCAAATCCCTAACATTTCCTTCATTAATATTTTTTTGTTCCAAAGCTGCTGCTTCATTTTTTTTTCCTGCTGCTTGTTCCGTGTAGGATCTTCTCCTCCAACCTAAAAGAACGAATGGCCCAGCGTTTCTACAACCTGGTGCTTCTGCCCAGGATCAGAGACGACATCGCAGAGTACAAGCGGCTGAACTTTCACCTCTACAGTGCCCTGAAGAAAGCCCTGTTCAAACCTGGAGCCTGGTTCAAAGGTGAGCCTTCACTCTGAAATGCCTGCAAGCATGAGCTGCTCTGGATCAAATTCTCTTCGCGTAAAGCTTCTTTTGTTGCTTTCAGGAACAAAGGGCTTTTTGCAGGAAATGTCGTCTCTCTATGTACCTGTACAGTATATAGCAGAGATGACAATAAAGTTGACTTTGACTTTGACTATGGTTGAAAGAGCAAGAAATGTATATTATATCATACATAAAAGGCACTCCTTAGGCCAGGAAAACATCACCTCACAATATTGACAGAAAGTTGGGCAGTGTGTTTGTGTGGGAATATCAAATATTTCCGTGATCAAGACAGGAAGGGGGAAGACCACTAGGTGGCAGCAGAGCTCCATTCTACTTCTTTTGGAAACCAAACAAATTCGCTGAGGTCAGCTAGAGCTCCTAAAGACCTCCACCCAAACCTCTGCATTGTTCTGTTCCTGCTCTAAAACACCTGATCGGGTCATTTGTGCTCTGGAGTAGTTTGTTATCTGACTCTGGTGTGACTAAACTGAACTACAATACAGGCCAGAGGCCTAAATCCACCCTCAGATTTTTTGGCCCTTTAAAAATGCATTACTGAAAAACATTAAAGCAACTGACTGGTTTATGAATATTTTATTGTGTTCAAACCCAAATGACCATCTTTCAAATTCACAGTAGTGAGCAGCATACATAAAAATTTTAGAGAATATAGAATGAATATGATGCTGTCATATTAGAAATAATTCTAAGATTTATATTAACTGAAGAACAAGGATTTACACCTAGGTAACCTGCCCATTTAGTGGCGTAATTGATTAAAGGAATAGATCTACAAAAAATCTGTCCTTCACATTGCTCCACCTACCCCAGATCAGTCGATAAATCAAGACATGTCTCTAGTGTTAGAGGCTAACGTCACTAACATTACATTTACATTCACGGCATTTATCAGACGCTTTTATCCAAAGCAACTTCCATTCCCTAACTACAGGGGGCAGTCTCCCTGGAGCAACTT
>JBBPDB010000134.1:13042344-13055467 GCA_037974465.1 Brachypetersius altus
TCACACACACACAAATGTATTCACTCATACATTCTCACACACACACAAATGTATTCACTCATACATTCTCACACACACACAAATGTATTCACTCATACATTCTCACACACAAACGCATTCACTCATACATTCTCACACACAAACGCGTTCACTCATACATTCACTCCCACACACAAGGACATTCACTCATACATTCTCACTCACACACAAATGCATTCCCTTACAGTCTCACACACGTTTCTTCACACACACACACTTTCACACAATGATTTGCACTTTCACTGACTCACATACACACTGATTCTCATGGCGGTTTGTGCTTACATTTATTCACATTCTTACTTGTGCTCACATACTTATTGACACACTGTTAAGTATCTTCATCCACACCTCCTTAAAAACATAAATATACATTTGTAGGTGCTTTCATGCACTCATACACACACTTCCATTGTGCGTCACTTTATATACACAGTCATACTTGCATACACTCCAATCTAGAAAGGTGTGTCCTCATTTAAAGAAAAATGAAAACGAGGCTGGGTGGTGGTCAGTGTATCTTGACCTCCAGTGAGTTTGTAAGATTGTTTGAATGTTTTTCCGCCTGCCAGCTGTTCACTGTTTCTCCATGTTTTTGCAGCAAGCGCGGGTTTGATGTGCGGTCGTTCGGAACGGGAACCCACGTGAAGCTCCCTGGGCCGGCTCCGGACAAGCCCAACGTATACGACTTCAAAACCACTTATGAACAGATGTACAGCGATCTGGTCCGAAAAGACAAGGAACTGTATCCCATTCACACATACACACAGAACTTTACAGTGCCCCATTTTACCCACACTTATTTATTTTTAAAGCACCTTTTACCGGGAGACGGAAGGTGTGCAACGAAACCTTGTTATCCAAGCCTACAAGAAGAAACTTGTATGTACAGTACTGTGCAAAAGGCTCAAGATCCCGATTTCTTCATATTTTGCTCACCTGGGATGGGTGGTAGCCTAGTGGTTAGGGAGTTTCCCCTGCAATCAGAAGGTGGCAACCCACTGCTTCACTTGGTTAAATGCAGAAAAAGAATTTCACACTTGCGCTGTCAGGGGGCACTTTACCTTGTTGCTACAAAAATACTATTTTATGTCTGCCAAACTTTCTTTGGCATGTTAAATAGATTATATAAAATAAATGGGAGCAAATATTTAACAGTGACAGGCTGCATATTGCTTAAACTAATTGGGATTGTCCACCAGTTTCTTCACTCATTTAGGCTTTAAGTTAGATGTGCTTTGTTCTGCTTGAATGATTCCTACATAGGTCGCTGTGTGGCTTAACAAATAAATGTTCGGCTGAAACTGGTCAGGTTCAGGGACTGGACTGAAAACGAGTGTCTTTGGAAGTCATTCAGACGGCCTGGAGAACTTCCTCAAGACCGCATAATACCGGAAAGTCTGGTTTTTGAAACGAAAATATGAAGTGACTGTTGCACAGTGCTGTACAAGTCTACTCTCATTTTGAGTGAGATGGATGGAAAAACAGCTTGTTGTGGGTTTGTGTAGGTTTTTTGTTTTTTAGGGCTTCAGAATGTCCTCAGTGGGACAGTGTGGAGGACTTCTTTGCTCTTCTTTGAGCTTCAGAAGCAGACAGCCCACGCAGCAGTAATCGCTATAATATAAGCTTTGTATAAGCATGGTGTCTCTAATGGTCGTTCTGAGCTGCACTCTTATAATTAACAGCCACTGACTGAGCTCCTCATGCAGTGATGAAGGACCATTACTATATTAATGATCCTGTTCACACCTGTCATGAAGGTCTGTCTTGGTTGAGATCACTACAAGTGGACAACTCGAACCATTCCATTCACCAGGGAGCTGGGAATGACATCGCACTGCGTTCTGGTACAAGAAGTTGACAGGTTTTAGCTAGGTTAGCCACGGTTAGCTGTACCAGTTACTGCATTGCACTATATGTTGTCGTAGTAACACTTCTGCTGGTGGACGCTGGACAGCACTTTGTCCCAGACTTGTTCTAATGGAACAAAAGTGCTAATATGCAGTCTTTACTGCTAAGGAACTGAACAGTCAGTAAGGATAGCAAGTTTCTAGGCAGACTTCAAGGGGGTTCTAGTTTATTTTCTTATGTTCAAATGGACTATACACAGACCCGATCATTCGGACCACACTAGGAGGAGGTTTGATATAGTGGTGTGCATGAAGCGTGTCGCCTTTTCCACTGCTTTGGTGCTGAAGTTGAGAACCAGAGAGAACTTGGCCGCGTTTCCGCTAAGATGAGTGACCGTGTCTCAAACCACGCCCACAACAGCGTCTCATTTTCAGATACTGGATATATTTAAATACCTAAACATCAAAATTTCAACCCATTGAATGTCAACTTATACTGCTTTTTATAAGATCCTCCTTTTTGTCCCTGAAATATTTTTCCCAGTTTTTTTAGCTTGATTTTTCTTCGCTGTTGTTGGGTCAAATCCCACAACTTTCAGTTTTTATATGTGCTTTTGCCTTTTTGTTTCTTTGTTTCTAATTTCTTTTGCATTTCAGACAAAGGCTACACTTTTAGCTCAGAGTAATGATTTCATCAGAACCACCACAACTCGTGGACTTCGGCCACCTGTCAAGACATCACAGGTACTTTGTTCTAGAGCAGTGAAGTTTTGGTGCCGGCTCTGAGCCGATATTGCGGCAGTGGCGCCAGATTTGGAAAATATGGTACAGGTACCGGTACAATGGAAAAGTAGAAAGTGAAGTACCACCTTCTCGACCGGGGTCCCCATTTGTCCTTGTTCTCAGTTTGTTTGATTTCTTGTAGTTTCCAGTGAGGGCTCTGTGAGGGAAGTGTGACTTCTGCCTCCCTCTTTAGACACTTTCATACTTTTCAGACAGTTGGTGTTTGTCCACAGAGTGAAGACAGAACGTCTTATGACCATTCAGGACACATTTATGCCCTGTATGGCACAACTAATATGATGCAAGTACGAGTATCACTGGAGTGGAAAACTGCTTTTCGTTATCAATGGATTTCAAGACTTTTTCAGCTGTTCACACTACTTTTGCCCCTCAGTGTAGCTATAGATGTTTTTTTTTTTGGTAATGTGGGTGATACCTCATTAGCTTCAAGCCTTTTTCAGCCAATACAGGTGCTTCTGCCACTCCATTACCCCCCTCTTTTTTTTTTTTTTCCCCCTGTCGCTGAGTTTTCCAGATCAATCTTGCACGACTTTGTTATTGCAGAGGCACAAAACTGGTTTCACAGTCCTAACTCTGCTAAGTACAACAATTAAGAAATCTTAAATGGCTAAATGATTGTTGAATAAAAGTGTAAAGCTAACACACATGGACGGTTAACATGTAGTATGGAGAATACAGTAATAGACAAACACTTACCAGCAGAAATATAGCATTTTAGACTGCTGCATGTTGACTCAACAGGACCAGGAAGTGTGGTGAATGTCCAGTAGTGAAAACAGTTTAATTTGTATGTGTGCTTTAGTGCCGGGTCTGTAAATGAGATTTAGGGTCCACGGCGGGGTCAGAGTTCTAGCTTATGTCTCTGAGGGTATAAACTGTTCTTAAATCTGTGATGTGGTGGATCTAAAATGGAAAAGGGCCAACGTGTTTTAGCAATTTAAGAACTTTTGCCTCCGTCAATAGGAGGCGTCCGTGGTTACGCAGTCAGCCTTCATGTCTGCTAGTATCGATATCGTAATCATGCACTTATCCTCACATTTGGGGCACAGAACACCATTAGTGAGGGGGCAAAGCTTATTTTTTCAGTAACGTGGTTCTGATGTTCTCCAATCAAACACTTTGACCGCCCTAGAATAACTCTGGAGAGATTTTTTAATATCCATCTTTGCATCATTTATTCCTGTTCCTGCTGGTCCTGGAGGTGCAAATGCGTGCAGTGCTCGATTAATATTGAACCCCAAAAAAGTAGTTCACCAAAAACAGTTTAGACACCAAAAACAGTTCTTACAAGGCTGTTTCAGCCAGGTGAGCCTCTCTTTTCCAGTTTTCCTCCGTCAGAACAGCCGGCTGGAGGATGGAAATTATTTTTAGTGTCAGTGTTGTGCAAAAGTCTAAGGCACCTACAAAAATGTTTTAAAAACTGTTTTTTTTCCCACACAATTATTACTAAGTATACTAAATTGAATAAATGCAAATAACAGTAAATAGTGACTTGTACACGTTCAGCTCTTTCATTAGCAGTAGGAATGATTTCTGGTTTTCTCAATTAGAATCCTTGTCTGGAGGAGGAAAATTATTTGTTTGTCGTTTTGGATGACTAGTTTGTTTTTTGTTTTTTTTTTACATCAGAGTAAATAAATGCATTCCTTTTCTTTGCTAGATAAAATATTGGGTTTGAAGTCTTTTTAGCAGCTCTTGTCTGTTTTCCTCTTTCAGACTGATGTCAAATCCTCCTTCATGCTGTTTTATTTTTCTCAGCCATGCTTTAGTAATGTAGTTGAGGTTTTGCTGCTCCAAGCTTACACAGTAGGCCTGGTAATAACCTTCCTAATGGCTGGATGCTAACTGCTAATCTCATTAATCTTCTAGTCGTTCACAAATGGGTTCAGCAGACCCCCTGCCTTGCAAACGTTCTAGATGTCTGCACAGAAGAAACATTTGGGTTTCACATGTGAAAAAGTATGTGTACATTTAATACATGCTGACTGAAAACAGATTCCACTGCATGGGACCCTTAAATAGCCACATCAACTTGATGAAGCTCATCTGTAGTAATTTATCATGTTGACATGTGACGCCCAGGCCCTTTCAAATAAGAGACAAGTAACGTTTAATATCGATAAGATGTTCATTAGGTAAATTTGCAACTGAGAAAATCAATCCAGGCTGAGCGTAGACCGAAATAAAATACAAATCCAGTCCCGTTTTAGGCCAAAATGAAAAATGTTGATATCCAGGTGAAAAATTACAGGTACAAATATATTAAACTATATATATGTATGTATATATAAAACTATTTGATAATATATCTCGGGCATGTTTTAATAACTGGATCATTACCTTGTATTAGCTCTGAGCTGCTTCAGAGGCCGTTTGACTGCAGTTTTGGGCCTTAAGCCTGTTGATACTGCAGTTTACCAGCAGGGGTCATTGCTACCCCATCTGAAAGTGAAGAAAGGCCTTTGTTGCCCGGATTTTAACAGTACCTGTTAAACAACAGAAACTGTTGAAACAGGACAGTTCCTCTTCTAAAACTTTGTTTTAAGGTCAGTAGGCAGGAACTGGTGCTAGGTGTTTTATTTTCACCTCTTTGTCTTTTCCTGCACCAGCCCTCAGAGATTCAACACTCATCCAGGATGATGTGACAAAAAGTGACAAGCCAATGCCAACATTTATCTGTTTATAATCATTTTAAGGATTAGACCATGTGGAATCCACTCAAATGAGGATCTAAAGTACAGTTATAGTTCGTCTTCTGTTTGCAGTCCAGTTTGGGTTTTTTTACAGACACTCAGACATCCGTTCTCATATAAACTGTCTTGTGGGAGCAGATTTACTGCTCAGGGCAAAGGAGCCCTCGTATGTTTTGAGATTTCCATAGTTGGGATCTAGCTTGGTTGGCGTATCGTGTTTCTGTTTTCTTAATGAAAGTGGATTTTTTTGTGAGAGCTGACTAAGCCTAAATTGACTTTTGCCTCACTTTAGATTCCAATACTTTAGGCCTGAAGTTCCTAGATGTGCCCCACTTATCTTTGGGAACTATTTTGCCCCATGACACCCATTATACATCCCTCCACCATGTATGGTACTTCTGGTAGAACAATGTCTCAGACATCAGGTGGCGCAACCATAACCATTTGATGGAAAATTGTGGAGCATTTAGATGTCTGGTTCCATTCACCACCAGCGTGAGCAGACTCGGGGAAGTTTAAGACCTAAAGCAATTAGTTATGCAGAATGAAGGCTAAAGACTTTTAGATATTTTTGAAAGCCATTTATCAGCTTCTGGTAGTTTGCATATTCGGATGGTGGCGATGGGGCACTAGATTTCGAAGCAGAGAGACTGTTTGGGGGCGCTGAGCCTCCACAATTGGAGCTGGATGCTGCTTTACCAGTTTAAACAGCTGAAAGAGTTCAATTCTCCAATGGTGTGTTTAATGCAGCAGGATTTCTTTTTTTTTCTTCATTTTTTCCCTGTAGGTCAAAGGTGTAGTTTTCTTTGCCCTGTCTGTTTGTTTTTTTGAATGTGAGTGTTTTTCCTTGACGCTGCTGTTGCTCAGATACACGCAGAACGGGATCCTGCACATGCTGGAGCGGAATAAGCGCATTAAGCCGAGGCCGGAGCGCTTCCAAAGCTGCAAAGAGCAGTTTGACTTGGTCATTACTTGTGAGGAGAGGGTGTACGACCAGGTGCTGGAGGGTGAGCAGCTTATCAGCTTTAGATTCTCTCTCACACATAGTTTGGTTTCATAGTTGCCAGTTTGTTGTACTTTTTTTTAAATGTTCAGTTTTACCTTCAAACTGTAGCACTGCTTAATTGTACCATTTTAGGGTGGAACGGAAATTATCCATCCTTTCTAGGACCCGGGCCGATTCTAGGCCATGTTCTAGAACACCCAAGGGTGCCTGCATGATCTAGAATGGTATTGGAAGAGCTGCGGATCGAGTGTCTGTGTACGTGTAACATGATCTCACTGTGTGTTTGTTCTTTAGACCTGAACTCCCGAGAGCAGGAGACGTTTCAGCCTGTACATGTCATTAATGTGGACATTCAGGACAACCATGAGGAGGCCACACTCGGAGCCTTCCTTATCTGTGAGCTCTGCCAGTGTGTGAGTATTTAATGCACATACACACACTCACACTCTTTAGCGTTGAGCTGAGGGATGTGTGAGTGACAAGCTCCAGTGTTGGCGAGTTTGTACAGTCAGTTTAGAGTCTCATTTTTTCTTCCTTTCCTTTCTCCATTTTCTCTTTTGCTTTTTTATTTTGTTATCCCTCCCCCTCTCTCAGATCCAGCACACAGATGATATGGAGAATGAAATAGATGAGCTGCTTCAGGAGTTTGAGGAGAAAAGCAGCCGTCCGTTCCTGCACACGGTCTGCTTCTACTGAGCAGTTACATGCACAAACACACACACACACACACACACACACACACTCCTAAATGACCATGCACACACACACACGCACACAACCATAGAGAATATATAATGGCCTTCTGTTTACACACACAACCTTAGACCTGTACTGATACGGTCAGACTTGAGACTGGCTTTGGTATTGGCCAGCACAGTTTGGGCCTAAAACTTACCTCCAGCTCAGGTCAGAGGTCACACAGCAGGATTTCTCCATTAGCCATATAACTTAAGCCTAAAGTGGGTATGATCCATTAAAGGTTGATCCAATGGTAGTAATATTAATATAAATAAATATTTGTACTTTCCAGGCATAATACAGCTCAAAGGGCTTCAGAGTGTAGTCATAGGCCACATGAGTGTAAGGTTAAGCTCATTTAGGCAAATAGTCAGGACTGTCCATTAGTAGAAGACCCAGTGATCGTTTAGGCTAAAGCTGCCCAATTTGGAAAGAATAAGTGTTGCAATTTTACTGATACATATTGCGATTGCAATTTGTTTCAAGACATTACATACTGCCCAGATAATTTTGGAATTAAAAAGGCTTTGCCTGTGAATATTGTGTCAAATGGTACAGGCTGTTTTCAAATCATAGTTTTTGTGATGTCACAAAATCAAGATATTTAAATATAGTTCCTTATTCTGGCTACAGCAGTTTAGCTCCTCGCATTCATGTACCATTTTGCTGGCACCTTAGTAAAAAAATCAGACTTGCTGTTATACATAAATATCTCGATTAATCGGAACACCCAGCAACTCATCTGGAGCTGTGATTGCTCACCCTGTCAAACACTGTGATTGGTCAGAGACTCATTTGCATACTACAGTCATTTATAAGAGACTGATACCATGATGAAGATTAACCTTCAATATCTTTGCAGCAATAGTTAAGGTTAAGTGTTCCGCTAACTTGGATTTCTGTAATTGGTATGTCAGCTCTTTTCTGTAATTGCCTGGACTTTGAGCTTAAGTTATCTGTCTAAACTGAATAATCTAATAATCTGCCCATGCAATAAACCCTGCAGTGAACTCACACTGTCTCTCATGCACACACACACATTTTCACACACCCCATCAAACCCAAACACACTGACATCACCAACTGACAGCTCCTGCGTGCACGCACACACACACCCCATGCAGTAATGGTTGGCCAAACTCATATGGGGACATTTTTTTAAACAAAATTATGCATTTTTCTTTTAGTCCCTTTTGAATTAAACGTGCAGCATCAGGACACAATCTCTGCCTGGCATTTACAGTTTTTTTCCCCCTGAACACAGGCAGTTTTATTTTGCAGTCTGTTTTATAATGCTGGGGATTGTGTGTGTCGGATGTGTGTATATTTGTAGACAATGAGGTCTGAGGGTCAGAACTGAGTGGAATGTGTGTGTGACAGAGAGACTAGTGTTTTTACTTGAATAAGGACAGTGATGATGAACAGTGGCTGTTTCCAATGGTCTCTCTGTAATTTCTGTTTTTGTTTATAGTAATTATTTAAACCTTGAAAGATATTCAGGATGAAGTTGGCTTGTTTTTTTTTTCCAATTTTTTTTTTGTACATTGAAAATGAGTATAATTGTAAGCGAAGAACGCGCAAGTCCAGAGTGCCTGAACTTTTGTGTAAATACTATGCTATGATAAAAGAAAATAAACATCTGAAGCAGTGAAAATCATCTGCGTACCTGATTTCACCCTCTGAGTTCTGATTACACTGAGAGTTTGCTTTATTTTTTCCACCGCACAATACAGGGATTGGTTTACAGTTAGATTCTGTTTATCAGCCCCTCCATCAGTGAGGGCTAAACACACTGTACATCCACAAGTTGGTGCTACAGTGGGTTTCTGATGAAGTGGCCACACAAATATTAGGTTTCCACTGATGGAAGGGATCTGATAAACAGATGGGCTACACTCTCCTGGTGGGTGCTAAACTGGCCGGAGAATGTACAGTAGATATAAGGTAGGGGTCAAAATAGAGCAAAAATCTACAGGTAAGTGACCCCTAATAAACAAGATCACCAGGACACCTGAGAGACAACCAGTGTTATAGAGACATCAATTAAGATAATGAGGTGGCATTTATGCCCACACGCACACAGTGGGAATTTGAGCTGCATGAGCCTGATTTCAGTAACCCCCCACCTGTGGGTTGGGTTTCAGAGGAGTGTTTTACCTTTGCAGGTACTGAAGGGGCAAAGAGTGCGACAGACCTTTAAAGGGAATTCCACCCATTTTTTCAAATTTCAAGTAACTCGCTGTCACAACTGTAAAAAGCTCTAAAAGTTCCATCAAATGGTTGTGGTTGCACCGTCTGACACCTGAGGCATTCTACCAGGGTTTTGAGAAGCTTTTGGTCTTAAAACTAAACCCTTTCATGGTGAAGGAATACATGCAGGGTGTTGTGAGGCCAATTACAGCAGGGGCCTTTCGCTGTGGTTACGTTTCAAGAGCACCCGCATAGTGAAACTGCATTTTTTTTTATTAAAAAACATGTTTTTATAATGTAAACCCTAAACATGCCCAAAATATGCTCCCAGAACACTTTAATTCATTTTAAACTCAGTTTAATGCATTACCGTTAAATAAAATGTAAAGGTAAATAAATAACCCAAATCAGAAAACTTTATTGCTTAAAAGCTGTTAGCATTAGCAGCGTGCAAAGACTTGTACACAAAGGAAACACTGAAATAACACTCTCTAGGAGACACAAAGCCGTCACGCTACCTGCTGCAGCAGGCTTCTTTTCATGGCGGTCGACAATTTTTCAGTGTATATTACAGTTAGGTTCTCAGAAAAAAAATCCGCGTTAGAACTGAGGAATTACTGTAGTCCACAAAATAAAGTAATTTAGTTCAGATTCACCATTTTGCCACAGTCAACACACACTGAGTAACAGGGAAATTCTGAGAAATGGGTGGCGGTTTCCTTTAACTCCAATGCTGCAGCTCACAGGGTTCAGCAAGCCAAAATGTATCATTTTTCAGAGGGGGAGAGAGAGGATAGACATAGAAAGAGGAGAGAGAAAAGAAGCCAGAAGAGAAAGGGAGAGAAGCAGATAGAATGAGAGAAAGAAGCAGAAAACAAGAAAAAGGGCAAGAAGAGAAAGAAAGAGAATAAGATATAGAAGGAGAAAGAAAGAGAGATAGAGTTGTGCCGGAGCCGTTAGGGGGCGCCACGTTACGCGACGCCCGCGAACGGAAGTGGATGGCGCGGAGCGGAGCGCGAGACAGCGCTCCGCTGTAGCAGAAACGCACGAACTGCTCCTGGGGGTCGCAGTCGGGGCTCGAGGGGCAGTTGGTGGCCCGCGCGCAGGCATGGGGGATCGGCACGTGCTGACGTCGTGATCGATGGAGCTGCAGTGAGGAGGATGATCTTCATGCTCAGCGGCGCTGCTGTGGTGATGGTGAGCGCGCGCGCACACACACACAGACGCACACACGGGGTGTTTTGCACGCGCCAGCTGTGCAGTGGGAGCTCGTGAGTGTGTGATGACCACAGCGCTGTGCTGCTGCTCCTCCTCCTCCAGGCCATCGCGTGCTGCTTGGATATGAACGCGCTGCTGGACCGCTTTCACAACTACATCCTGCCGCACGTGCGCGGAGCGGATCGCGTGTGTCACTGCACCTGTGGCAGGTAAGGGGTCCTGTTTCAATTCTGATCTCAATACACGCGATCAATACACAGCACATCTGATCAAGAAACCTGGTCGAGGCACCTGATTAATATAAATGATCAGGTTAAGGTCAGGTGTAATACAATAAGCTGTGTTAAGATCAGATGTGTTAAGATAAGTTTCGTTAAGATTATGTGAACTGAAAAAAGGTGTGTTATGATGTGTTACAATAAGGTATATCATAATCAGTTACAATTAGGTATGTTGAGATTAGGTGTGTTAATATGAGATGTGTTAATATCAAGTGTGTTACAGGATTGCTACAACAAGGAGTGTTACAGCGACTCCTGTTACTGTAATGTATGTTAAGATCAGGTGTGATATGTTTCAATATGATAAGGTGTGTCACAATTAGGTGGGTTCAGATTAGGTGTGTTACATTAAGGTGTAGTACAACAAAGTGTGTTATAAGATTGTTACAACAAGGAGTGTTACAGTGAAGTATGTTACATTAATGTTTGTCATGATCGAGTGTGTTGCATTTAAGTGTGGTAGGATCAGGTGTGTTACAGTAAGGTTTGTTAAGCTCAGATGTGTTACAATAACTTATGTTAAGATAAAGTGTGTTACAAGAATGTTAAGGTCAGGTGTGTTACAGTATGTTTCATTATGATTTCATTATGGTTTGTTACAATCAAGTAGTTTGTTTAAAACATGTATGTTAAAATCAGGTGTGTTACAATAAGGTTCATTAAGATCAGGTGCGTTACAACAAGGTTTATGATCAGGTGTGTTACAATAAGGTCCATTAAGATCAGGTGCATTAGAACAAAACATGTTACAACAAAACAAAACATGTTACAAATGTGTTACGACAAGGACTGTTTCAATAAATGATGTTACAGTAAGATTTGTTAATATCAGGCGTGTTACAGTTAAATTCGGGTGTGGCATGATGAATCTGTTAAGATTGTGTGTGTTATGGTTCATTACGATCAGGTGTGTTACAGTAATGTGTGTTCAGATCAGGTGTGTTACAGTAAGGTGTGTTGAGGTCAGGTGTGTTACAGTATTTTGTGCTAAGATCAGGTGTGTTACAGTGAAATTCGTTAAGATCTAGTGTGTTACAATAAGGTTTGTTAAGATCAGGATTATCAGTGTGTGATGTAGGCGTACAGTTAGCATGATGCTTATTGTCTGTGCTACTAAGCTTGTGTTGCAGGACAGGTACAGTATCCTCGTAACACTAAAACTAAACATCCTGGCTGATCCAGTTCTGTTGAGGAGGAACCACACATTTTACTTTGTTTCTGGAGGTGTTCTTCTTGCTCCTTAGAGCAGGAAATGGTCAAAAACGATCAGAAGCTTGAAGAATCAGATGTGAAGAACCACTTCTCCACAGCAGCGTGAGGAGATCCAGCCTGTGGTGTGTTGTGACATTTTCAGCAGCACTGATTTGCAACGAGAGAACTGTTTTACTCCCCCACATACACACTCACATACATCCCTCCTGGCGGCCTAATCCTCTCCTGATGTGTGTGTGTGTTTGAGGCGGAGAGTGTGTGGGAGAGTAGATGTGTGTGAGAAAAGCTCCTTGATGGTTCTCCTGTAGGTTTATGGTCAGGTCTGTTCAGCTCCGAGAGTCTTTGTGAAGAAGATGGAGCCAGAGACACAAAAACAGCCTGTTTGGTATTCAGTGGTTTTGTGATAGACACGTCAACAGCTGTTTAGCTCACTGTCTAGGTGGACAGGGTGGTCCTACCTTTCCTCCATCACTCAGTAGAGCGGTTTACCTCCGCACATTAACGTTGATGTCTTAAGGCGTTTGTCAGTCTGGACAGCTTTTAGAATGAGAATACAGAACAGCAAAGCAGAGCTGAACTTATTTAGACGCTTCACTCTATTTACCTAGAGAGAAAGGACAGTACTATATTGAGTAATGGAGGAGAGGGTGGACCACCCTTCCCACTCAGAGAAGGGAAAGGACAGTTATACCCAGTACTGGGGAGGGAAAGGACAGTTATACCCAGTGATGGGGAGGGAAAGGACAGTTATACCCAGTGATGGGGAGGAGGAGAGCAGGTGTACTGAGTGATGACATGCAGGAAGACAAGTATATAATGTGATGGGAAAGGGGAGGACAAGTATACTGAGTAATAGGCCCAAAGACTCTCTCTCTCTCTCTCTCTCTCTCTCTTTCTCTCTCCTTCTCTTTCTCTCTCTCTCTCTCTCTCCTTCTCTCTTTCTCTCTCTCTCTTATCTCTCTCTCTCTCCTTCTCTCTTTCTCTCTCCTTCTCTCTCTCTCTCTCTTTCTCTTTCTCTCTCTCTCTCCTCTCTTTCTCTCTCTCTTATCTCTCTCTCTCTCCTTCTCTCTTTCTCTCTCCTTCTCTCTCTCT
>JBBPDB010000134.1:13055553-13068715 GCA_037974465.1 Brachypetersius altus
CTCTTTCTCTCTCTCTCTCCTCTCTCTCTTTCTCTCCTTCTCTCTCTCTCTCTTATCTCTCTCTCTCTCCTTCTCTCTTTCTCTCTCCTTCTCTCTCTCTCTCTCTCTCACTCTCCTTCTCTCTCTCTTTCTCTTTCTCTTTCTCTTTCTCTCTCTCTCTCTCCCTCTCCCTTTCTCTCTCTTTCTCTCTCTCTCTCTCTCTATCTTTCTCTCTCTCTCTGTCTGTTTCTCTTTTACTCCCTTTCTCTCGCTCCTTTTTCTTTCCTGCAGAGACAAGGTGCAATATGTCATCCCGTACGAGGGCTCCAGCTCGCTGGACAGGGACGGGCCAGCAGGGGCCAGCAGTGTCACCAAGCAGGAAATGGACCTGGTTCTAGGGCTGCTTCTGGGCTTCTTAATCAGCTGGGTTCTGCTGTGGCTGGATGGAGTTCTCCACCGGGTTCTGCGGGTCTGGAGCACCCACCGGCAACAAGGTGAGCAGAATATGAGCTCACCCGAGAGAGTAAAAGAAAGTTAGAGGGAGAGAGTGGGATGAGGAAGAGAAAAACACATGGAGAGAACAAGAGAGTGGGGATATGAGTAGAAGAGAGGGGTAGAGGGATTAAACAGAAAAAGGAGAGCAAGAGAGGAGAAGAAAAATGGAGCCGCACACACTCCACCATCACACCGATATACTTACAGATATCTGTTCTGTGTTTGGTCTCCACCTCTCTCTGCCCCCCGCCCCCCCCCCCCAATTCTATGAATGAGGAGAATCGGGTCGGCAGGAGTGTCTCCTCCTCTCAGTCTCTCTTCCCTCATCCTTTCATCCTTCTCTCTGCTCTGCCTGCGCTCTTTTACTCTACACCCTGCGGGCACCACACACTCTATCCCCATACCAGGCACACACACACACACACACACACACACACACACACACACACACACACTCAACTATGAATGAACACCTCACACACTCATCTTTCACACACACATCACATTTGATCCTCACAGCTGGGGTGACGTTTATTTTCATGCTGAAGAGCCCTTGTCCTACATTTATGTGTGTGTGTGTGTGTGTGTGTGTGTGTGTGTATGTGTGCGTGTTGGGTTTTTGTGACATTACAAGTACATTGAATTTAAAACAAACATTAATGTCAATATGTGGATGAACTTTGGTCTAAACAGGTCTTTTTGGAAACAATATTAAATTACATATAATAATAATAATAATAATAATAATAATAATAATAATAATAATAATAAATGGTAATAATAATAAATAAAACAGTAACATGGGTTAAGTGCTCCAGATAATTCCCCTCACCCCCCACCCCCCACCCCCTTAGATCCTCCTTTAGTTTTGTTTTTATGCACCAACACATTTATTCATGAGGGTCAGGTGTGTTTCGGCACAAATGGGGTCCCGCGCATCTGGATGTAAGCCTCTGATTGACAGTACTGTGCGAATGTTTTTGCTCCCCCTCATTTCTTTACATTGTTTTAACTGGCATGTGGAGAGTGAGACCACAAGGTGGCGATAATGGGCCTAAAAACTGTTAATGGCAGCAGTTTGAATAGATGTTTTTCTTTGTGCGTGCGTGTGTGTGTGTGTGTGTGTGTGTGTGTGTGTGTGTGTGTGTGTGTATGGCTGTGTATAAGTGAAGCTTTTTAGTTGACACACACTTTACACCGGCTCTCACAAACTCTCACATACACACTCTCTCTCTGTTCTCCCGCAGACGCATGGCGATCATGGAAGTGGGTGACTCGTGTGTGTGACGTGCGGGAGCTACATCGGAGGCTGCAACAGCGCAGACAGGAGGACAGTGCAGGAAACAACGTGGTGCACATCAAACAGAAACACTATCATAACGGACACCCCAGCCCACGCAGACTCTAACACACTACATACACATACGCACACCCCTCTCAAAGAGAAACACTACCATAATGGACACCCCAGCCCATGCAGATTCAATCACACAACACACACACAGGTATGCACATACATACATACACACATACACACAGCAGCAGGTATCTGACTCCACATGCAGTTATGGATCACGACGTGGTTGCAGACCAGCAAACACTCTTAACTAGGGCCCCAGACTTTTTATAGTTTTATTTACAATAACATTTGTGGTGACAGTTTAGCTCATCTTGGTTCCGGCCGCTTGGTTGCTGCTACAGTTTCTAGTTGTCTGCAGTGCTATCAAACGATTTACATAGTCTTCAAATCATCCCATAAGTTTGTGTATAAATTTGCTCAAGTGGACCCTAATAACAGATTTTGTCCCATTTAAATCAATGTGACTTGCTATAGCTCTACAAACTACGCTTCAGAAAGTGACCATTTATTATACGTGTACACACACTGCATCACAAAATTCTTTCTCTGCATTTAAGCCATTCACCAGGTGAAGCAGCGGGCAGCCAGGAAAACAGTGACCAGGGAACAGTGTGTGGGGATGGTATCTTGCTCAAGGATACCTCAGAGGTGCTACTAGCAGTCTTGGGATTCTGACCCACGATCTGAGTGTTTATCATTTATGAATATGAAGTGATTTGAATGAAAAGGCAGCAGTCCACTAGTGGGTGTAAACCCAAAGCTACATCTTGCCCTGAAACTGCTGGTGTAGATCTGCTGCTGGTGCACACACACACACACACACACACACACACTGACTTCCAGGGGTGTGTATTACACACTCACACACAGACTTCCAGGGGTGTATATTACACACACACACACACACATTGACTTCCAGGGGTGTGCATTACACACACACTGACTTCCAGGGGTGTGTATCACGCACACACACACTGACTTCCAGGGGTGTGTATCACGTACACAGACACCCAGACCTCCAGAGGTGTGTATTATACTCTCTGTCTCTCAAACACAGAAGCCCACTCAGACACACAGTCACTTCCAGTGACACAGTCGCATACATACACAAACACACAGGCTACTGCAGATACACTTATGATCAGTATCTGTTACACACATTGACCTGTGCTCCAGGCGTGTGTTTTAATGACAGCAGGACTGAAAGTGCGATGTGGGTTTTTTTGTTATTGTTTTTTTCCCTAAATGGTGACCTGTGACCTGTCTGTAAACGTCCAGCCTACCATCCAGCAGCTTCACTTCGGACAGGGACCCAACCTGACTTGCACTTTTTCTGCCCGAGGTATTTCCATTTTCTGAGGAGTAGATGTTTATTTTGCTTGCTAATGTCTGTTTTTACGAGTTTTTGTGTGTTAGTTTTGTATGACCGGGGTGGGGGGTGTGTGGTTATATATGGACTCAGGATCTGCATTTTTTAGGCCGGGAGGGGTGAGTTTGTGTATCAGGGAAAACATTTTGTGTCTATTTTAGAAGAAAAAAAAAATGGCATGTCCACAAAACTAGTACTGTGGTGCAGTTTCAACTGTAACGGTGCAAAAAAAAACATGTGGGGGTGGCGGGGTAGATATTTTTGTGTGACATCATCAGCATGGGCAGGTTCCTCCTAGATCTGTTGCTGTAAGTGGGCGTGTCGTTCCTGGGCTTGGAGACGTCTGATGGGTTCTGTTTGTTTTGCTATTTATGGGTTTGTTTATAGTAAAATCGTGTGTCGTTGTGGGACAGTAATGTCTGCATCCAACAAGCTGTTCAAGGACGAATCCAGTTACGGAAGAGAAATGTTTCCTTCTCTTCCGTCCCCGACTGTCCAGACGTTTTTGTGAAGATGTTTGTGTGTGTGTTTGATTAAAAGGTGGAGTCGAACCCCTGAAAGACTTTTCTCTTCACTCCAAATGCCGGTTAGCATGTTCTTTTAAAAAACAATAGGTAAGTGATCGAAATGTGAACAGGGTCTGTTCATAGTGGATGTGAATGTAATGAAAAGAGTGAGGCCAAAAAAAAAAAAATTTAACCATCAACATCCACAGAGACACATGGAGCTTCACTGGAGGTGGACAGTGAATAAAACGACTGGATTTGTGAAGATGTCTGGTTCCATTCATCTTCACTGTAAAGCAATGAGAGTCTTTACAACACCAAAAACACTCATCTCTGGGAATTCTGGAAAATTTATGATTATTCTACCACTAAGTGCGATTGTGATTCCTTTACATTTACGGCATTTATCATACGCTTTTATCCAAATCGACTTCCATTCCCTACCTACAGGGGGCAGTCTCTCCCTGGAGCAACTTGGGGTTAAGGGTCTTGCTCAGGGACCCAGTGGTGGTGTGCTGAAGGTAGGATTCGAACCCATGACCTCTTGGTCCGGAGGCAAGTATCCTACCAACTGAGCTACCTCCACCCCACCCTTTAAATAGATTGAAAAGCCCAAATCACTTTTCTGATATTAAAGAGGCTTAAAGTCTGTAAATATTGTTTGTAAATGCAACCCCATCCATTCCATCCATAAACAGAAACTAAGCTGCAAAACGGCCCATTTTCAAATGTTTTGTGAGGTCACGTTTAAAAGTATCTTGTTCAGTCTACACCAGGTCTTGCTCATTTACTTATACGACCCAGTCTTAAAGCTACAGTAACATAAATCAGCCTGTTTAATTCTTCGGTTGAAAAATGGGCATATAAAAACGAACTATTACAAAATGTATTTGTGGTCAAATATAAGCCTTTCAGAATCACCTTAGTGAATCTTTAATGGTTAAAGATAAAAATAATTTAACTTTTTTTGGATTACATGTACACTGAGTAACTCACCTGGAGCTGTGATTGGTTAGAAGCTCGTTTATATATTGCAGGAGTATTGCAGACACTACCACATTAACAATTATCAGATTTATAATACATTACAGTCTACTTCACACACCGCTTTCAGGGTTATTTTATTGTCAGTAATAGAAATGTTTTCTCATCTCATTCAGTTACACAAGTTCTCCTCCAGCCTTCAGAGTTACAATGTATTTCAACGGAAGAGACAGACACACACACACACTAACACACCACAGACATCGGACATAGTGGTGTAAACATTTGCCCACCCCACACTGACCCTCACAGGAAACATCTGACCAGGGTTCAGCTCTTGGTCTTCTGGTTCTACTCTGTTTCGTTCTGGAATAAAAGTCGTGTCCAAACGTGGCCTCACTGTTCTAGGTAGTGTTCTAGAACCCTCCAGGGAGCTGGCCTGGTTTCCTCCCCAGTGTGTTTCTGACTTCATTAAAAATCCGTACACTGACTGTCATTCATATTATCATTCTTCTTAATATTAGTTACTCATCTTTACATCCAGCAGATCTGGGGTCAGCTGCCGTGTGCTGCAGGGTCGTGTTCATGACCTGGACTCGGGTTAAACAGGTGTCCCCTCCTTGGGTGGCTCAGTCTTTTTATCCCCCCCTGCAGGCGGGACAGGTCCAGAACCCCCCTCCCCAGGCGTAAAGGTAGAGTCCACAGCAGCGGGCTTCTCGTTCTTCTGTAATGGAGACAGCACCTCCTGAGCTTGAGGGGGAGTCCCCTGAGGCAATATGAAGCCTGTTTTGGCACTTTTGCCCACCGCTGCCCCCTGGTGGCTGGGGTTCATGGTGGTGCCCTCAGAGTCCTGCAGCCAGTCCATCTTCTGCTCGTGCTGTCGGACAGCATCGTCCACTCGGGCGTCAATCATGGCTTCTGTCAGTACGCCATCCTCAGAGGAGTATGCCGCAGCCTTGTGGGGGGGTGAGAGGAATTAATGATTGACAATACAGCACAGCATGTATAGAAAATACTAATACTGATATTGATAATTCGTTATAGTAGTTTTAAAAAGGGTGGCACAGTATTTAGTTGCTATAGTAACAGTGCTGCCATCACAGACGTAAAATATGCAAATGAGCTGCCTAACCAACAGTGTGTGTTGGCAGAGACCGATCTCAGCTCCTAAATGTTCATTCAACGTAATTATTGAATCTGATCTTTATTTTTTTGCTCTTAAACCCTCAGTGTGGTTTTCTACAGCCTCTCTTTATCCTTCAGAAGTAAACAGGCCAAGCATGCCCAAACTTTTGACCTCTGGCTAGACTTGAATGCGCAGTCACTATTGAAGAGAGGACATCAAACCACTGAGCCACTCTCTGTTTCTCTCTCCAGGTCTCTGGCTTGCTCTCTCCGCATTCACCTTCAATTACCAATTAAATAAGCAGTTTTTAGACACTGTCCAAAAAGTAATGTGTACCCTAACTTTTGCACAGACACCCAGACATTCGTTTTCAACAAACAATCGAGAATTCAACAGAGCAGTGGAGGTGCTGCTCTGCCCTGTGCTGGTGGGCCCGTTCACTGTGACACCGGCAGGTGCCCTACTTTTCAATATTTTGGGAGAAAGAGTGAAAGGAGTGGTAGGTCTGGATTAATCAGAGCAACAGGATCTGTCACAGGAACAGCCAACCCTCCAGCTCTCACTGGCCATGTTTCAGGATGAAAACAGGGCAAATCTGATACTTTTTCCCCACATCCAAGTTTTTATTTTAACGATGCATGCTTTTCTAGTGGCCATGGCAACCAAGGAGAACAGTTACATACAGTTACATATCCCGTACAGAAAACGCTCATCACTGCGGTCACCATCACTGAGACCAGCAAGACCAAATCCAGCCAGGTTTTGTAAATGAGGAATGCTTGTCATTTAAGGGCACAGGCGAGTTCATATTGTTCTCACAAACACACACACCAGCCTGGCGGAAAGCTCAGATCCGAGTAATGTGATGGACAGCCCTTACCTGCCAGGCCACGCCCAGTTTAGAAATCTCTCGGCCAGACATTCCCTCCGTCCTCTTCGCAATGTCTGAACACTTTTTCCCATAATCAAACTGTGCCAACTTCAGACGCCTGTTTAAAATAGTAAAAGCTGTCAGTAATCAGTGTGTGTATATGTATATCTACATATACACATATTTGTAGTTACATAGAAATAATTATGTAGATATGTGGAGGAAGCCAAGAGAAAGCGTGTACTCACTGTCTCCCCCCGGTGGCTGGCTCCAAGACGTATCTGTCGAAGTAAAGCCGGACGAGACGCTCTCTCTCCTCGGGACCAGGGAGGGCAAAGTTCACAATTTCATCAATACGGTCATTAATGGCCCAGTCAAACTGCTCCGGCTGATTACTGGCTAAAACCAGCATAAACCTACACACACACACACACACAATTTGGTCAAAATTTACATGATTTTTTACATTTTATTGTAGCAAAGACATGAATAAAAGTACAGAAAGCTGTCCATGGTTCTAGGTAATTGTGAGTCAGAAACAACATAAGCGAATCAGAGGCCAAACAACTCCTCCCCACTGATACAGAAGATGCTTCAGCTGATCGACTACACACCTGTAGTTAAGTGTGAGAAAGTGTGTAAACTAATTTTTCACTAAATTATTGCTTTTTTGGGTGTGTGTGTGTATACACACTTGTTGCTTTGCTCTCCAGTTCGGTACAGGAATGCGTTCAGTGTTGCTCGCAGGTCCTCACTGATCTTCTCCTACAGACAGAAATACCAACAACACGTCACTATACCACACCCACAAAGAAACACACACACTTAAACCCTAAGTCAGACACTTACAGTGGCTCTCTTGCGTAGGAATGCATCAGCTTCATCCACAAACAGCAGCAGGCTGCAGAAAACAAACAAAAGCAATGCATATTAGTTCCAAAACTAAACTGTGCATATACACACACACACACACACACACAGAGAGATAGATACATACATAACATTTATATAATTTCTACCCTGGCGTCTACCCTGCACTTTAAATCGTATGCAGTAAATTCCAGTTTGATCTTAACCCGGTTTAATTAACAGAGTCACCGTTCTTACCCTCGGCGGCTGGTGCCAGCCCAGTCGAACACTTTATGCATGGCAGTGACACCCTCCCGTCCCATGGGGGCGACATCTCCTCCCGTCATTATGGCGTAATCCATGCCAGAATGCACTGCTAATTTCTGATAAAACAAGAATGTAAAAGGAATGTATGTAAAACAGTGTGAATTAAAAAAGTGTATGCCAATGCAACTGATCCAGCCAATCAGAAGACTAGGCCAACCAAAACATACCTGATCCGGCCATTCAGAAGACTAAATGGAGTTTAAAATCTGTGCGGGTACCTTGGCGAAGAGTGTTTTTCCAGTCCCGGGTGGGCCGTACATCAATATGTTCCTATAAAGGCCGCGGTTCTGACGGGTGTTGCGTGTTGCTATGGCGATGTCACGGACACGTTCCTCCAGTGACGGCTGTGGGGAGACAAGACACAGTCAGGTTGCTATGGAAACGGCTGGTTTGAGCTGGCATGGTCTGTATGACCGTCTGCATTAAAACAAACACTTTCCACTCAAATGGCATCCAGCTTGTCCTAAAGCTACATCCACAAGTTTGATCCACCTTAATGACGTTCAGTTCATTTTTACAGCTCACAATAAATCATATGGTGTCCTAAACCATGTCCACATGATCCTCCTTAATGAAGAGCTGGACGATTTGAGGATTCAAAGAAGTTTTGGGGTTTGTCTTTAAAATGAAAGATTTGGGTGACTATTGTCTTCTAGTGTTCGTTCACTCATTTTTTCACAATTAAATGCAACAATCCGTTACTGTTTCGAGAATTGTTCTTGTAGTCTTTTCACTGCAGATCAGCAATTTCGGAGCTGCAGTTTCAGTCTTGTGGTGGAACAGGCACAAACGCCACCTGATATCTCTTTGATGTTGTAAATATATCTATTTTACAAAATAAAGCCATTAATGGTCTCATTTTCTCCTTGGAAATGAAATGAAATACACCTTGATGCTGCTGTGACTCATTTGACTTTGACTTGTGACCCATTCTACAGCATGATCACGTTTGTTATTCAATGGCACAAGCTGTAAATACTATGGTTACAGTAGCGATGACTAAATAAAGATTTGTACGTGATAAAGCCAGTTTATAAATGTGTGTAACCAAAACAACAGTTTCGTTTGCAGGTGACGCTTTGATGTGTGTCAGGTGGTTCAGTAGTTGTGTAAACTGTAAAGAGTTGTTATACAGCATCAAACAGCAAGTGTGTGTTTAGAAGTATAACAGCACAAATATAAACAACATAGTATAGACTGTAACCCTGAATCTCCATTAACCTGCAGTGTTGTTCAGTGGTTGTGAGAAGTGTTAGAATGTTAAGTGTTCGGTTCCAAATCACACCGAGGTGACACTACACTTGAAAAGTAGTCAGTCAGTGCAACCATGTTATGCTGAAGGGTTAAATAGATGTAATACACTCAGTTGTACTGGACAACTATGGCTACTAGTGTGTGAACAGAATATACAGCTGTTTTATAAACAGAATGTACTGGTGGAATGTGGAGCAGAACAAGGAGGGCTACAGAAAGAACCCAAAACACAGTTCCAATACTTACATTGAGCACAACTCCCTCCAGAGCATCCTGAGGCTTACTCATCAACCTCCTTGTCATCTGAGAGCGAGAGAGAGAGGGAGACATGGGGAGAGAGAGGGAGAGAGAAAGAGATAGAGAGAATGTAAAAAGGAAAGAGACAAAGAAAGATGGAGACAGAGAGAAGAAGAACAGTGGTCTGTCGATCATTCAGATTGCGTTCGTGCCCCTGGGGGCATGTTTAGGGCACTGTTTTAGTTATAGTGTGTTTTATAACGTGGTTGTGTGTTTGTACCTTGATGGGGTGTTTGATGGCCTCCGTCACGGTGATGCGTGAGGTCTCTCTCACCAAAGACGGTTTGCCAACTCTGGCCTCGATGTATCGCGCCGCCACGCCTGTCGCATTCCGTGCAGAATACACACCCACAGCCAGGAGGGTCAACCCCGCCACCTAGAGAGAGAGAGAACAGCTTCATCACCCCGTAAGTCACTGAAAAACAGGGTCTGACAGAAAGAGCCGTGTGTGTTTGTGTGTACCGTTGCAGTCACTTTGTCCCAGTCTGAAACAAAAGCCTTGAACCCCTCTCCAAACACAGCACCTGCAGTTCTGAAACACAAAAACAAAAGCATGAAGACCAAGAGCATCCAGAACTTTTCAGAGATTCCAACAAACATTTCCTCAATGTTCCTCATTTTGTGTGTGTGTGTGTGTGCGCATGTATACCGTATGCTCTCCAGGACAGTCTGTCTGTGTTCTGCTGCTTTAAGGCGAATTTGTTCTCGGATGATGTCGGCATTTTCTCGTTCCACTCGTGCTCTCGCTTTAGCCTCCGCCTCCACCCGCAGCATCTCGTTCTTGTGCCGCAGCTCCATCTCATGCTCAATGGTGGCTGCACCAATCACAGAGCAGAGGAGCTTCAACACACAGCCAACTTTATTTTGTCCGTCTACATTGTTTCTGAACACATTTTATTGGAAACACCCACTAAACGCGTGTACACTTAGACAGTAGATCACACATCAGCCAAAACATACTGCACACCTACATTTTGTCCACTGTGCACTGATTCTAAACCCACTGGGTGTACAGGCACAAACTATGGACTGCAATGGAAAGAAACTACCATAGAACCCCCTGACTAGATATTGTGGTGACACGGACATGGCGGAGTGTGCGCGTGTGTGGACAGTCCCATGGATAGGTTGGCAGGTTGAGCTGAAACACCACCCTTCATGGATCCAGCTACACAAACACATCCTGCTAGAGCTATAAAGAGCAGTGGAGAATGAAGCAGTGTGTGTTCTACCTTTCCTCATGGCCTCCTGCTTCTGCACAGACTCCTCCTGCCTCCGCAGGTTCTCCTCATTGAGAGCTTGCTGAGAAGAGGAGGACAAAAAACATTTCAGGTTAATTCATTGTGAAAAGTAGCTGTTAAAGATCTAAACAGACTAAAGGCTGGTCCTGAAGGTCTACAAGCCTGGAGACAACCAGCACACCCGCCATATCTCCCACGTTTCTTCTACATGTTTGGGAGTTTATGCCCCAAGAAACGGTCATAATCCATTTTCAACTCTTAGACCCCTTAGAGTTAATCAGGCTGAATTGCCTCTGTGCTATATGTAAAATAGCTGTTACTGATTGGCTGCCCTGTATTGGATCTTAAAGCAGACTTGACTAAAATACTTTAGCATGATTGGGCATGGCTAAAATCACTGCATGGATATATAACATATACAGAACTGTTCAAAAGTCTTAAGACCCCTTCAGTTCTTCCCATTGGATCACATTGTTGGTGCCTATTTAATGCTTGTCAAAATGTTGTACTATAGATGGGTTATATTGCTGGAGGAGAGTCCCCTCCTATATTCCACATCAGAGTCTTTTTAAAGAAGGTGTAGCCTTGGCCCTTTAACCTGTCTTACACTCAAAGCTATTTACAGTTGAATACATATTAAAGCACATTAAATATAAACCTGTTTTAGCAGAATGAAGAATAAGTACGTAAATAACATAGTTATTAAGCCAGAGTGTCTAAATGTATTTCTATAGAGGATTTTACTTCAGAAGGAGTCCATTACTGTGGGTCAGTACCTGCTGCCGTAGCTGGTCCTCATAGCGCTGCCTGGCCAGTTTATCCTGGTACTGAGCTCTCTGAGGAAACAGGACACACACTATGCATAAACATTATAGGTGCAATGTATCATTAATATGCAATATGCAAAATGAGCCTCCAGCCAATCACAGCTCCAGGTGAGTTACTGGGTGTTGCGATTAATCGAGGTCTTCGTGTAATCCAACAAAAGTCTCATCATTATTAAAGGTGTTGATGAAGCAGTGAATGAATGGCAGAGAATAACATGTGTGTGTTGTGGATTAGATAAAAGCAACTAAACTAAAACTGTCTATATGACTTAAAAAGAGGCCAAAACTGCATCTACAAATCTGAACAGAAGTCCAGCATATATATCTGTCTCTCACCGCTTGATGCTGTTTGGTTTCCTCATTTAGTGTTTTCCTCCTCTCCTCCGCCTGGACGCGGATCTGATCACCTTTCAGCTGCTCCACGGCTGCTTCATACTCCTAAGGACACCCAGCCCCACACACACACACACACACACACACACACACACACACAGAGTAACTAAAAGCACAGCATTAAGCAACAACTGGACGTGTACAATGATTTTACCATAATTATGGGATAAAGTGAGGCAAAGCAGATTTATAGAATGGTGACAGTACAATGTAATATAGTAATGTTCAATAAACAAATTACTATTCATAATAATCATCATTAACAGTAGACTATGGCTGGCAAGCAACAGTTTACATTATGGGGCATAAATACAAAATGTAGGCCCTGTGTATGGCTACATTGAATGAATGAACAATCAGGTGACAGAACCAATAATCTGTTTTATAATAATTAAAATGCCTGTAATGCACATCTGTACAGCACCATTGTCCTCCTCAAATCTGTTCACAGTGGGGGTGAATGGAACCAGACAACTACCTCTGAAAGCTCCCAAACAAAGTTATTTCACCAAATGTTTATGGTTGTGCCACCTGACCCCAGAGCAGTTGTTTTAACAGAGTTTCAAGTAGCTTTAGAAAGAATACATGCAGGGCGTAGTGAGGTCAAATAGGCAGCAAAGAAAAGTGATTTAGTTCAAATGTTCCACTACTTTACCATCATCAACATCCATATAAACACTCCATACAGAGACATCACTGGGGGATAAATAGCGAATAAAATGACTGGATCTGCGTTAGAGAGGTCTGATTCTATTCACCTCCACTGTAAAGAAGTCGGAGTCTCTACAATGAACCGTTTCGCACCAAACACACTTTGTCCACACACACTGAATGAAAGGATTCTAGCAATACCTTCATCTTACTCTGATGCTCCATCTGAACCGTCTGCTCCTGCATGCGAGCAAGATCCAGTGCTTCTTTAGCATGACCTGCAATTCAAAGGTCATGGCATGCGTCAATGCATGTTACAGTAATTCATACAATCGTTAGCACAAAATACTGATTTGACATAGGGCTACAATATGCAAATGAGCCTCTAACCAATCACAGTGTCCAGGTGAGTTATTGAGTGTTCTGATGAATCAAGATCTGTAGCCAGAATAAGGTTTCGTGACATCACAATGATCTGAAAATGAGCCGGTTTTGTAGTTTATTTTTGTATTTAACTGCATTGAAGAGGGAGTAAACGCACCATTTTTATTTATTATTTATTTTATTTTACCAGGAATGTCCCATTGAGATACATTATCTCTTCTTCCAGGGAGTCCTGGCCAAGGTGGCAGC